>JARBWK010000013.1:31767249-31841006 GCA_030556195.1 Anolis apletophallus | reverse complement strand
AAAGATGCAGAACAACACAAGTTCCTTCCTGTAGAGAAGAACTAACTTTAGCATTTGGCAATCCAAGACCTTTCACCATCCCAACCAAGCGAAGAGCTACAGCATTTTCTACTATAGCACTCAGAATTTGCAGCACTTTTGTGTGTTTGTATGCCTGATGGAACAGAAATGAAGCAGAAGAAAAATACAAATTAGATGAGCTTCACTTATTTCATTCTTCAAGTACCGTTTGTGAAATAAGCATATGAAGGAGATATTGTGCCAGGACTGGGGTTGTTACTTTTCAAACACCAATTTAAAGGCTTGGAAAAAAGAGCATACTGAAATCCAAAGTTTTTCTTTTCTGCAAGAAACGGTGTTTGTTCACACAATGTATTTTAACAAGGCTATTTTCCACTAGAAAATCATACATGGTATGGATCCTAGCTGACAGAGTGGTTCATGCAAATTGAAAATCACTGCAACATTACAAAGCATTTAAATGATTACTAGCTGTGCTTTTGGGGCATGTATTAATGGGAGAGAATCACCAGGCATCATCATCACCTCCTCCTTCTCGTCCTCTCTACGGGAATGTATATCTAAATACAGGAATGCTTTCCACAATTCTCAAATCTATACAGAAATTCATGTAATGATTTGAAAATAACCATGAAAAGCATAAAGCAATCACTCTGTACCAGATAACATTTTAAGGACAATAGGTAAAAACAGCAGAACCGATTCTTTACCATTGCACTGAGAGTTTCTTCCCAATCTGGTCTTTCACGGGGATGGATGCTTCTCTGAAGCTCTGGAAGAAAATCATCCTCTTCTGAATGTAGAGAGGACTTCATCATCCTAAAGGAAAAAGAATTCCGAAGAATTACAAATTTGCAAAAGCTCAAATTACTGTAAACGTTCTTTAACTATGTTCTAAATCTTGCTATTTTACAATCTTGGGCTGGCTTTCTACCTAACAATACAGTGGAGATTCTAAAAGTGATGTTGTTGTATTGCTAAGAAATCATATAATAGTCTATTCGTAATGTTTATTTGAAACTTACGTCTTCCATAGTTTAGTAACTTGGAATCTAGACCAAGCCTTTCATCGATCTTTCATTATTAGGGAAGAAAACATTTTTAGCAAACCCACATGTTGAAGCATGTCTTTTAAGTGGATAACTGTTGGACCTGTGGCTTCAGCAGGGATTGTAAGGGATTGTGGGATCCACAGTGCATGATGGAAATGGGCAAGATGGAAATTTGCAAAGACAGTGTTTGGGAAAAGCAGTTATGGAGTGCAGTTCTCCTGAGAATCAACAGGGTAGAGATAAAGCACCTGGCCTGAGAGGCCTGAGATGGAAAGAAAAAATGTGTTAATTGGCAGTTCAAGGTTTCTGCTTCCAGCCGTGGTTTCAGTTTGCCAATTAAGGGGGTAGCGATGGAATTCTAGTTTCTTGATACAGCTCTGCTTGGCGTTTGAAAATCAGATCTTGGACAACTTTACAATCAAGCCTCATGTTTCTGGTCTCCTGTATTCCTGATTTTAAGATTCAAGTATGAACTTTGATTTTGCTTCCTTTGGATTATTCTAGTTATTGGACCTGGCTTCCTCTGGATTATTCTAGCTATTGGACCTTATCTCCTTGGATTTATTTAGTGACTTTGCAGCATCTATTTGCCCTTGGTCTCCTGGAACATTACTGTAACGACTCTTCAATACTCGATAAGGATCACGCGTAGGTTGTAGCACGGTCCAACACGATTTTATTGTAGGTACGACACATGTGAAGCAAAAGCACCGCCCCGCCACCCAAACACACCTTATATACCCCGAGCCCCTCCCCATTGCCCATGCAATGTCCAAGCAGGGTTGCACCATGTCCGGTGATTCAGCATATCCCATAGTCCAAAGGGATGTGACCTCATGGCCCCATGAGTCAGCGTTATGAGTCAATTGTCCAATGTCCAGGCTCGGAGGAGTTACTCACTTCCCTCCAGAGCCACACACATCTGGAAGTTACGTCACTCCCACTTGACTCAGCACCGGCTCTATGCAGCTGGAGCCAAGGTCATCAAATAACTGGGACAAAGGTCGGTGCAATTTCATGGCAGGATGGCAGCCTGAACTTCTCCTAAACTCAGGTCTCCCAATCCTGACATAACGGTCTCCTCCACCACGTCCTCCCCCTAGAAGATAAAATACATTCAATCTGGAGGAGGAAAAGGGCCCACATATCTCTTTAAAAGATTACAGTGGAAGGTGGGATGAACCTTCCCTAAACTCTTGGGCAGCAGGAGGGTATATGAAACTTTATTTACTGCATTCTTAATCCTAAATGGCCCAATGTACTTCGGACTTAATTTCTTCGATGGATAGCCTAATTTCAGATTCTGTGTAGACAGCCACACCAAGTCCCCTCACTATACTCCTCCCCTTCCTGCCTCTTCCGGTCTCCAAACAACTTGTAGGAACGCTGTGCTTTTCCCAAAGCTGCCGCCACCTCTTTCCAATCCTCTTGGGCTCGCATCCTCCATTCCACTTTCTCCTCCCCCCCCCCCCACTCCAACAGCTGGGGCAAAGGGGCCACCTCCTGCCCATAGACCACCTCGAAGGGACCTTCCAGTGGAAGAGTGTACTGAACTGTTATAGGCTACCTCAGCATAAGGCAATAGATCGGACCAATTATTCTGTTCCTTGTTGCTAAAAATACGCAAATAAGACCCCAATGATTTCTGAGCCCTTTCTACGCCGCCATTGCAACAAGGATGATAAGAAGTCGTCAGACGTCTCTGAGCCCCCAACACCTCAAGAACCGCTCCCAAAATTGGGCAGTAAACTGGACTCCACGATCACTCAAAACCTGCTCCGGGCACCCATGCAAACGGTACACATGCTGTACATATAATTCAGCCAGCCTTTCTGCACTAGGCAACCCCTCAACGGAATAAAATGGGCCTGCTTAGAGAACATATCTAGCACAGTCCAAATGTACTTGTAACCCGGCTTGAGGGCAACTCCCCCACAAAATCCGTGCTGACATGCGTCCACGGCCTCACAGGAGTAACTACCACTTGAATCAACTCCCTGCGGCTTCGCAGAGGGGAACCTTATTCCTAGCACACGTCTCACAACACTCTACATACTTCTTCACCTCAGCCCTCATGCCTGGCCACCAATACCTCTTCTTTAGGTCAAAAGAGTTTTCGTGACCCCCAATGACCAGCAGATCTATGATCGTGATTCAACCTCAGTACCTTTTCTCTCATACTCTGAGGGACATACACCTTACCTCCCATAATCCACAAACCGTTCAATGACTTACACTCTTTCTCATGACTCTGTAACCATACATCACCTACATAACCTTTCTGCAACTCTAAACTCCATTCGTCTATCACTCCTTCTTCCTTCTTAATCTCACACGCCGTCTGGGACCTTTGTCTGCACAGCCAGACCCCAATGCTCCCTGGCAAACACCTCTCCGGACTTATGCAACTCATTCTCTCCTACACTGGATACCGGGACAAAGCATCAGCCACCACATTCTCCTTGCCTCTTATATGCTGCAGCCGAAAATCAAACCTATCAAACTGAGCCCACCTCACCAATTTGGGAGACAACTTTTGAGGGTTTCTCAGATACTGGAGGTTCTGATGATCAGTCATCACCACAAAAGGAAAGCAGCACCTTCCAAAAACTGCCGCCACGTTTGTAAAGCATTCCGCACAGCAAACGCCTCCTTCTCCCAGACGGGCCACTTCTGCTCATGCTCTCCAAACTTTTTAGAAAAATAAGCACACGGCTTCAATCTGCCTCGCTCATCCTCCTGCAACAACACTCCACCATAAGCCCAAGCAGACGCGTCACACTGCACCACGAAGGGCTTTTCCACATCCGGATGCATTAATAAAGGTCCATCAGTAAAGAAAGCTTTAATGCCACAAACGCCTCCTGACATTCCTTCGTCCAATCCAGCTTAGCACCTGGAGACTTAGTCCTCTTTGACTCACCCTTACCCTTGGTTCTCAATAACTCCGTAAGCGGGAGGGTTATCGCCGAAAACTCCGATATAAAAGTGCGATAGACTCCATCTCCACTAATCCTATATCCCAGGAAATCAATCTGAGCCTTGCCAAACTCACACTTACTCAATTTCACATACAGACTCGCTTGTCGCAACCTTTCCAACACCTCTCTTACCAAACTAACATGCTCATCTCTGGTGCGCGTCACAATCACAATATCATCCAAATACACAAACACCCCCTTATACAAAAGGGGGTGCAACACCTCATTTATTAATTGCATGAAAATACCGGGAGCCCCCGCCAATCCGAATGGCATTACGACCCATTCGTACAGCCCGAGGGGGGCAAGAGAAAGCAGTCTTCCATTGATCACTCCTCTTCACTCTCACCATATGAAACGCGTCAATCAAATCCAACTTGGTAAAACCTTACCACCTCCCAACTGACCTAACAAATCCTTGATCAACGGCAAAGGATAACAATTGGTAGTACTGACAGCATTCAACCCTCTATAATCAATACACAACCGCAACCTGCCATCCTTCTTCTCACGAAACAAAACTGGGGCCGCAATGGGAGACTCGGACCTTCGAATAAACCCCCTACTCAAATACCCATCTATCTGCTCCCTCAAAGCCTCCTTCTCTTTCACTGTCATGGCATATATCTTGGGCTTAGGTAAAACAGCTCCCTCTTTGACCTCTATACTACACTGTACATTGCGAAGGGGGGGAAGACCGTACGGGGTAAGGCGGTCCTTCAGGTACGCAGGCCCCAGGCCGTGCAAGGCCTTAAAGGTCAGAACCAACACTTTGAAGGCGATCCGGTACTCAATGGGAAGCCAGTGCAGCTGCCGAAGGGTAGGTGTAATATGCTCCTCGGCACTCCCTGCTAGCAAGCGGGCTGCGGCATTCTGCACTAGCTTGAGTTTCCGGATCGTTGACAGAGGAAGGCCTACGTAGAGGGCATTACAGTAGTCTAGTCTCGAGATGACCGTCGCTTGGATCACCGTGGCCAGGTCCGTCCTGGACAGGTAGGGGGCCAGTCGCCTAGCCTGTCGGAGGTGGTAAAAATGCGGTCCCTGCTGACCATGGAGACCTGGGCCTCCATGGTCAGCGAGGAATCCAGCACAACCCCCAGACTCTTAACTGACGGCGATGGGTTAAGCCGTTCGCCGTCCAGGGTAGGCAGCCGGCACTCATCCAGCCCAGGCCGACCAGGCCACAGTATCTCCGTCTTCGATGGGTTCACCTTCAGCCGGCTGGCACGCAGCCAACCAGTCACGGCTTCAAGGCACAGGTGGAAACAATCGGGTACGGAGTCCGACCTGCCGTCCATTCTCAGCAGAAGCTGGGTGTCATATATATGATATGCAGGATGTATTTTCATTCATTGGAACAAATTTGACACAAATACCCAATATGCCCAAATTTGAATACTGGTGGGATAGGAGGGTGGTGGATTGATTTTCTCATTTGGGAGTTGTAGTTCCTGGGATTAATAGTTAACTTACAATCTAAGACCATTCTGAACCCCATCAACGATGGAATTGCGCCAAACTTCCAACACAGAACCCCCATGTCTTGAAGGGACTCACTGGTGTGAGCCTCCCTCCAGCCTCTTACGCTCTCCCTTGTACACATCTGAACCATGCTACCATGTGCCGATCACGCCTGCACTCCCCTCCCCGATTGGGAGTTTCAAAAACAGTCCTCCGCTTGGCTGCGAGGCCGGCAAATCACAGCGGAGGAGGGCTTTTGGTGGGATGGTTCACCATCTGTTTCCAAAAAGGAAGAGAAAGACAGGCAATCTCCAGCCTTCTCTGCCAAAGAGGTTCCTAAAACCATCAGAAATATATGTCTTCTCGTGGTCTCTGATGACTGCTCTGAAACCCCCTTGCAACCTCCCCAGGGGTCCTGACACCCAGGTTTAGAAATGCTGCTCTATCCTAAAAAGAGGTTGCCAGCCTTCTAGATCATATATCTTTAAGATATACACAGCAGAGTGGCAAGAGGTCATTGGTTTCTGTGGAAACAGCACTGGAGTGTATCACCAGAATCTTGCCAATGTGGAGAATTACAAAAAACTATGGGAAAGATAATTTTTGCCTTAAAATTAACCATGATAGCAAAGGTTCTAAGTAACAGCAAAGAAAGGGAAGAAAAGAGTGCTTGTGTCTTATTCAGACTATTAGAATATATCCAAGGACCCCACATCTGCTGTTTTAAAAATTTACAGTGTTCCCTCACTTATTGCTAGGGTTACATTCCAGGACCTCCCGCAATAAGTGAAAAACTGCAATGTAGGGACGCTCTATTTATTTTAATATTTATTCATAAAGAGAACCCTAAATTATACATTTTGAGCATGTTTTCCAAGCCAAAGCTTGAAAAATTTAAGTAATTTAGATGACAACCTCTAAAATGGAGATCTGTGATTTGTGTTAGCTGGAGAGCCTTAAAAATTAAAAATTAGTCCTTCTGCAGTCCCTCTTTTTTGGGCCTTTTTAATTAACATTAAAACTTGGTGGGGTGAGCTCCCATCTGTTAGCTCCAGCTTCTCATTCAGGGACATGAGAGAAGCCTCCCACAGGATGGTAAAACATCTGGGCGTTCCCTGGGCAACGTCCTTGCAGATGGCCAATTCTCTCACACCAGAAGCAACTTGCAGTTTCTCAAGTCATTCCTGATACCGGGGAACTTGGCTGAAAAAGTAATATTTTGAGCAGATTTGTGGATGCAAATGTATCCTTAACGTTTAAATGCTGCCTTTTTACATATCAATGTCAATATATACTTATCCTGTTGAAGCTTCTACATCCACCTGTCTAACATATACTGTGTCCTTTCACACAAGGGCTTTAAAATAAGGCATAACTCATCCCAATGAGCTTACATGCGGAATACGTCAGGCAAGAACAAATTCGCCTACAGTCAAAAATTATGTTGATATAAGCAACTGGATATGACCACAATAACAAGTCCCTCCTGGCATTTGTCTCTGCTAATTTGTAAGTCAATGCTTTTCTGGTTGCCTTCTGTATGAAAAACGGATACATTATTCAATCCAAAACTAGGAAGTAACCAAAGCAACTATCACAGTAACTGTAATTGATTCTGTTTTAAGGCAACTAAGACATAAGGTCACATTAGGATTGTCATATTAAAAGTGATACTTCCACACAGTTTATTTTGTAATAGCTTTTCGGGCTATTTTTAGAATTATAGGGGGTATGTATTTTGCATCATAAACCAGT
The DNA here is from genome assembly GCA_030556195.1 of Anolis apletophallus. Lineage (NCBI taxonomy): Eukaryota > Metazoa > Chordata > Lepidosauria > Squamata > Anolidae > Anolis > Anolis apletophallus. The sequence goes on along the minus strand of JARBWK010000013.1, from coordinate 31,833,736 downwards.
GACTTGTAGCATTATATATGATAGCTGTGGGTGTGTTATGAAACTACCAAAGAAATACTCTGGGTTGCTTTCGAGCAGTAAACTTAGCTGTTACATTTAATAACTGCAGCAAAGATTAGCTTCTTGGGAGGCTTTTAAAAGCAACATCCAAATCTTCCCAGGAAATACAAGTATTTGTAAATATTCCAAGATGGAGATACAGGACACTAGCTGCCTTTCTCAGTTAGTGTTGGAAGTGCCAGTTATGGAACAATGCTGCAGGAAGTGCAACAATTCCATTAAAAATATATGTCTCACCCTTTATCCAAGGACCCCAACAGCAGAAATTTTGACAGTTTAACACAACATAAAACAATAATAATTCTAGAAGACTGACTGTTTTATTTTGGGCATATTAAACCATCCCCAAAATAAAACAGTTTAAAGCAAGCCAAAATAGCTTAATAGTATATTTATTCCGTTCTAAGACACATTTTTTCCTATATAAACATTTCTAAAAATGGGGTGCATCTTAGAATCGCAGGTGGATTATATGTATTTTTGGTGATGGTGGTACTGAAATTGGGTCACGTTTTATGACATCTTACAATTGAAGAAACATACAGATAGATAGATAGATAGATAGATAGATAGATAGATAGATAGATATAAAAAGTAGCCACTAATGTGGACAGATGTAGCATGTGCTGGGTATAATTAAAGTAAATAAAGACCTCAAATCAAATATTACCTCTCTACAACCATAAACACTCATTGAAATTTCGGTGCTATCTCCTGTGTTGCTGTGGTGTTAATTACCTATCGTCTATCTGTTCTACTATTGGATACTTCATTCCTGCAACATTTACTTATTACCCCATCCAATTCGATTTTTTTGGCTACATAATCCGAATTATCAACCTTCCTAACCTCCGTGATTACATACACTCGTCCGTGCGGTCATTTGATCGATCTACTCGGACATCGACCCATAGGGCCTGGGACTCTCCCAGCATCCCGCCGCCCGCATGAAACTCTGATGCTTTTGGGGTGCTTCGGGGAGACTTTTCCCACATTTGCTGACATTTGGACTCCCCTACGGAAGCCTATCTTTATGTGACATTGTGGACACGAACATTTATTCCATAGCTCCACTCTGGTCCTTCAAGAACATTACGTATCGCCAGAGCTACGCCCGTTCATCAATATTTTCGGCGGTGGATTTATCTTACTGCACCCTCACGCTAGGAGCTCCTAGAGCTATTCGCACAGGTGGATGCTATTTACACTCGGCAGGAACTCCTTAGACCTCAAACTCAGGGAGGGGGATCTAATAGACTAGTTGGATTGTAGCCTGTTGCACCTCAGAACACTGGCAGTTCCCCCTAGATCACACACACCAGGCAGATGCAATAAATGTACTTTTATTTAGAATAAGGATAAAGGATAGTCAAAAGATGTAAGAATAAAGCAATCAAAGCAAATCCAAAAATAGTCCAATAAAGTCCTCGAACTGCAAGCTCAATTGGCTGAAATCCCAACGGAGGCAACAGTCCATAAACAAGGCAAACCGCTCCTTGCGGTCAACGTGAAACTTGAGACAAACCGCTCCAGCGGTTCCGTGAACTTGGAGACATGAACGATGATCCTTTCCAAACTAAACGTAGCTTCAGGTCTGACTAGAATCACCCGGGCACAATCTAATAAAGGAAACTATTTCCTATGTGCCCAACGCACCCCCTTTCTCAGGCTACAATATTCCTAGAGGATCGGATGCTGGCCCTCCTGTAAAATTCCATCTCATTAGGAGCCCCAGGTGCAGTACTATCATCCTGAGAAACCGAATCCTCCCATTCCCCAGCATGCTCATCTGGCAAGGGAGTAAAGAAGCTCTCGTGAGAATCAAGGTCGCTCGGCCTCTCACCATCTACTTCAGAACTGGCTTCCATGAACTCATCGCTATCCTCATCTTCAGGCCCATATCCACGTAACCACTCACCATCCCATGCTAATTCTTCATTTGCAGACCCATATCCATCTGGCCACCCATCATCCCCATTCTGATCCAGGACAGCTGGGACCCCCGGTGCCTGTCTCTGACCACTAGACTGGAACACCAAACTTGGCTGGGACACCACATAGCCCTTATATTTGAGGTTTGCGTTTATGCATTTACACCATTTTTAGCAGGATTGCTCCATGCTTGAGAGGTAATATTTGATTTGAGGTCTTTATTTACTTTAATTACACCCAGCACATGCTACATCTATCCACATTAGTGGCTACTTTGTGGGGAGGGGGGCTTTTGGGTATACGTCTTTTATCTGTTTATTGATGTTTTATTGATTTTATGCTGTAAACCGCTCTGGGCTCCAGAGAGAGCGGTCTACCAAATCGAATTTATAAATAAATAAATAAATAAATACTTATATATATATATATATATATATGCTGTATGTTTCCTCGTTGTTGTGTTTTGCCTGCGTGTAAGGTTTCCCAGTGTTTTTTCCATCTTACAATTGAAGAAATACAGTAATATGCTCTCTGTCGTAATGATGTATTGTATACAATGTGGTGGCACAATGGGTTAAACCCTTTGCTGCTGAACAGCTGACCTGAAGGTTGGCAGTTTGAATCCACGAGACGGGGTCAGCTCCCGTCTGTCAATCCTAGTTCCTGTCAACCTAGAAGTTCAAAAACATGCAAATGTGAGTAGATAAATACGTATTGCTTGGGTAGGAAAAGGCAAAGAGATGCTCCAAGCAATCCTGCTGGCCACACGATCAGGAGGTGACAACACAGGCTCCTCGGCTTGAAAATGGAGAAAGCACCTCCCCAGAGCCAGAGATGAGCACCACTTCCAAAATGCCAGAAATGAAAGGAGGGGCCACTGCCTTTGTTTGTGTTTGTCTGTTTCATTGTACAGTATATGATTGTAAAGGCATTGTATGTTTGTCTATATATGTAAATGCTATAATCTGCTCTGATTTCCCTAGGGGAGAAGGGTGGATTATTATTATTACTACTACTACTACTACTACTACTACTACTTATACTACTACACTAGCTGTACCCGCCATGCGTTATTGTGGCTAACCTTCCCTCCCTCTTTCTCTCTGTTCCTCTCTCTCTCTCTCTTTCCTTTCCTTCCTTTTTTTATTTCCTTCTCTCCTTCCTTCCTTCCTTCCTTCCCCCTTTGCCTCCTTCATTCCTTCCCTCTCTAGACATAGGCGAGAAAGAGTTGGGCTTAAAGGCAGCACTTGAGAGAGGTCTGTCCCTGCTCTCTGCAGAGAAAGGGCTCTATGGTTAGTAAGCCAGACATCTGCAGACTTCCTGCCGCAAGGTAGGGGGACCGCCTCGTGGGTCCAGTCTGGCAGGCGAGAGGTTAAGCGGAAGTGTGAGGGGCCTTTGGCCAGACGGCCAGGTAACCAGGCAGCCGCCATGGCACTTGTAGATAGTGGCCCAGGCTTGAGGCGTGGTCTGAGCCACTTCTGAAGTTTCCCTGGTTGCTCATGTTCGAGGTGAGTGACTACCCCATCCCAACCCCACCCCACCCCCACCCACACACTTTCCTGGTGCCTTCACGTCACCCTCAGGTCTGCTTGTTGCTCCTCCCAACTGCTGCCATCTTCAGGGTCACAGGACTGCGGGCCGAACTGCTGTGGGCCAAGGTTGTCCACTGAGCGCCGCAGTCTTCCAATGTGACTGTAGCACAGGGCAAAGGAGAGTTGGGGCAGCTGTTTGCTTTCTTTTCACTCACATAGAGAAGGGGAGTCATTTTCAAGCATGTGCGGTATTGTCATTTAGCTTTTTGGGAGTTTTTAGTTATTTGGGGGGGGGGATTATGAGTGATGGTCACTCATGGGTCTGTTAGGAGTGTAGTGTCCAAATTTGGTGTCAATTCGTCCAGTGGTTTTTCAGATATGTTAATCCCACAAACAAACGTTACATTTTTATGTATATAGATTGTTCCCATTGCAAGGGGCACACAAATCTACCGCAGTACCATCCCAACAATCTTGTGTGGTACATTACTCTCAAAGATGGTGGACAACTCACTGCTATCCCATAAGAGTTGGATGAACGAGGAGAGAAATCAGTATGGGTATCTATACCCCCAATCAAAAATAAGGCGAGATAATACACTTTTGTCTTTGTGGGTTAATAAGGGGAACACTGCACTGATGTTCAAAACAGTTTGTAAACAAGGAAAAGCAATTTCAGGAGATCCAGGTATACCCCTGTGCCAAACAATTACTTCTCCTCTGCCGAAGGCAGTTCATTAAATTAGGTAGAAAAGACATATCAAGCATAATCCAACTGAAGGTAATTCAAAAGACCAGCTAGTCACTGACTGGGATATTATCTCCATCTATTGAATGGAATGTAGGGATATTATCCTCCATCTATTGAATGGAATGTAGTTGTTCTCAAAAACAAAAACATGCAATTCAATAGATGGAGATAATATCCCAGTCATAAACCAGTTGCTTCATTTTTATAAGGTGCAAGGCTTGACACTGTTGAATTTAACTTAAGGAACCTACTTTCTCAAAACGCAGCCATTAGCAAGTTGCTTAATGGCAAGTTATTAACCTGATCACCCACAAGGGCCAAATTGATCAGAGCCACATTTCTAGTATCTGGCCAAACATGACACAAATGGATGGATGGCAGAGGCTTATCTGCTGTTTTAATCTGATGTATCTATGTTTTTAAAGGATTTCCATTGGTGGAGCGCGACTAGTATGTACTTATTACTTAGTATGCACTGTACTAAGCCAACATGGCTGTTTACAAAAAAAATACTTAGAAGGCCACTATCTAAAGGGAAAATCAGTCCAAATTATTTTTTCCATCATCCACTTTCAATAATCCTAAAGCTATTTCCAAAAAGTGTCTCTCTCAGTCCAGTTTCTTTAAGTTTCTAATGGGAACAGAACCACAAGTTGTGCACTAATTCTAGGTGATTCTTCTACTTCTCTTCATGCCAGGGGAGTAACGCATATGACCAGCAAAGCAAGTAATATTCAAAGGTGTCTCTCTAAAACAGGGGCGCTCATTAGGTTGATCGCGATCTACTGGTAGATCTCGTAGAGCGTCCTGGTAGATCGCAGGCAGGGCGGAAGACTCAGTCCCGCCCCGCCGGCTCCCGACACCACTCAAGTGCTGCCAGCCCTGGGTTATCTGAGGTCCTTTCCACACAGTTGAATAAAATCCCATGTTATCTGCTTTGAATCAGATTATATGGCAATGTGGACTCAGAAAACCCAGTTCAAAGCAGATATTGTGTTATATGTTTCCCTTTTTGTAGTGGGTAGGTAGATCATTTTGACTTGGTTGTTTTATAAGTAGCTCGCATGCTAAAAGAGTGTGAACACCCCTACTCTAAATGAACCCCTTTTAGGAGCTCCTGGTGGCGCAATGGGTTAAACCCTTGTTCCGGCAGGGTGAGCTCCCATCTTGCAGCTCCAGCTCCTTATGAAGGGACATGAGAGAAGCCTCCCATAGGATGGTAACACATCTGGGCGCCTCCTGGGCAACATCATTGCAGAAAGCCAATTCTCTTACACCAGAAGCGACTTGCAGTTTCTCAAGTCGCTCCTGATATGGAAAAAAAAACTTTATTGGCAAAGTAGTGTGGGCTCAATGCTGAACATAATGTCACAAGGCAAGATAGCACTGAGACCCGATACTTTTGCAGAAATGTCTAAGATCAAAATGCCATTTGATTCAACTTTTCTGGAGTCTGCCACACTGTCCTCTGCCACAGGCCAATGTACTTCAATGTGACCTTTTTAATTATACCAAGTTATATTGGAGATAATGAAATGTCTTCGTGAGCAAGAATTTTCAGAAGGGCTTGATTATAGAATCAATTCAGGGCATTGCTTTAAAAAAAATTGCTGGGAACCAAACGACTCTTAAATAATTTTATTTGAAAGAATATTGTGACATACAGAATGGTAACTGTCGTGGTTTAAGCTATACAAAAAATCTGTTTCAGAGCCCACTGGAAGATGCTCAAAGAACAATGGGTGATGTCAGTTGTGCTGCTGTTAGTGAAGGAAAATGGAATAATGAAGTGAACATGCTATTAGCCTTACAGGAAAAATGAAACGTTATTGAAATTATGCTAAGGCAGAGGAACCCAGGCAAACAGGTATAACCAATTAATTTCAAGCATCAGATTTTGAAAAGAGTTGTATCAGGGAAGTAAGAAAAATAACAGGAACGTCTTCTGCAGAATGAAAAACTAACAATAAATTAAGTCCAGTTAATTAACAGAAGTTGCTCCTATACCCTTTCTGAAAGAGAACTGTTCCTCTTGCCCACATTAAGAACCAAAGATGTCTCATTTCTCAATTTTTCTAGTAGATGTTTTTCCTCTTTAAAGCCCTTTCAAAACAATTGATAAAAATGACTGCTCCACCAAGAAAAATCAAAAAGAAAAATCAAAGCCATTTGTAGCTTATTAAACAATATTAAAAAAACAATTAAATATATAACATTTACGCAAAAGATATGTAAATATAGCTACACCGTGGGTGCAGCATGCTGAATGGATGCTGAATCACACCAATGTATAACTGATGACAAAACTTATATAATGATCCTGTTTCACAATACTCAATGGGTGCCTGGTCAAAACGCAAAGGGAAATACACACCTTGCTGAATAAGCTATCTCTGGAATAGAGCACTACTTACAGAACCTTGTGTATGTCACCAATTCAGAATTCAAAAAGTTTGAGAGGAGAATCATAGAATCAGAAGAGACCACAAGGGCTATCCAGGACTACCGTTTTCTGACATGTGGAAAAATATAACCAAAGCCCTCCCGACTTATTTATTTATTTATTTAAAACTTGTACCCTGACCTTCTCACCTCTATCGAGGGACTCAGACCGGCATAACAGCAAAAATTCAATGCTATACAATTTTAAAACAACTACAACATCATACTAAAATACATAAAAACCCACCATAAAACCACATTGCCATTAAAACAATTCCACTCAATCTTTTTTTTTCTTTTCAATCTGTAAACGTGGTCATACATTCAGACAATAACCCCATCCAACCTCTGCTTAAAAACCTCCAGAGAAGAGAAGGTGACTCCATCATAGTCAACATATTCCACTGCTCAACAGCTCTTACCATCAGGATGCTCTTCCTAATGTTTAGGTGGAACCTCTTTTCCTACAAGTTGAATCTATTGCTCCATGTCCTTGCCCCTTCCTCAATGTAGCATCCTTCCAAATATTTAAATAGCGCTCTCATGTTGCCTCTCAAAGTTCTCTTCTCTTCTCTATGCTAAACATACCCAACTCCTCCAAGGTCATATGCCTATCTCTATGTTAAGTCCACAAACACAACAACATCACACTGATGTTTCCTGTCAACTGTTTATAAGAGCCACACCAGGCAGCAATATATTGTTATTGACTTTTAATCACTGATAAACATTTTATCCATATATTGGTCTAGTCTTCTGATAAAATTGGCCAATACACTTTTTGGTGCCTCAAAAGCTAGTCCTGTTTCTGGGTATACCTAACCCAATGATTCCAAAAATGACACCACTTTTCCTCTATCAGCTCTAGTTTTTGAGATACAGAACATGTGGCATATACCAATCTTCATCTGCTCGCCCATTAAGAATCGTGATAATCATGATAACCAGTGGTGCAATGGGTTAAACCAGGGGTGGGCAATTATTTTTTCCAAGGGGCCACACGAGAGCCAAAAAATATTATCGAGGGCCGCACCTAAAGGCTGGACTGCATTCTAATCTACATTATTTATTTATTTATTTAATATATATTACACATCATTAATATTAACATATTAATATATCAAGAAATATTCATATATTATTAGTATTTAAATCATAATTATTATAGTATATATATAGACATTATAATATATTGAAATTATAATATAATATAGCATTATTATATTATATTATTTATTATATTATTATTCTAAAATTATTATAAAATAATAATAGAAACCACTAAAATAAAATAAAATAAAATTCAAGAAGACAAGGTGCGAACCAAGATGAAGGCTGACATCCTCAAGAAAGGAAGGATCCCAAGATGGAATGGCCCAATGGCCCCAGCCCAGAGGATGGCAAAGCAGACCCAGCTGCCGTAGCAGCAGAGGAGAGCAGAGCAGCAGCCTTTCCCCAGCTGATCGCCCTGCTATGGAGTGCCTGCCATCTCTGGAGGCGATCCGGGCCTCCAGGGGGAGCAGTCGGTGATCTGAGGCAGCCGATAGCCCTAGCGACCCGGAAGACAATCAAGTCTTACGGGTCACCAGGGTGATCAGCCCCCGCAGGCCGCCGAGTGCTCCTGCTGCAGCCCAGATTACCTCCAGGGATGGCAGGCACTCCACAGCTGTCTCTCCTCCAGCCTGTCTGCTGACACAGGCCCCACAGAGCCCGCAATGGGATGGTGGTGGCAGCACCCCTTCCTCTTGGCCCCGCCCCCAACACCCTTCTCCCGGGCCAGACAGAAGGGCTGCCGACCAACAGGTCGGAGGTTGCCCGCCCCTGGGTTAAACCCTTGTGCCAGCAGGACTAAAGACCAGCAGGTGGAGGAGCTCCTCTGTCAGCTACAGCTCCCCATGTGGGGACATGAGGGAAGCCTCCCACAAGGATGGTAAAACACCTCGGGGCGGCTGTGAGCCGCCCCGAGCCCACCGGGAGTGGCGGCATAGAAACCGAATAAATAAATAAATAAAATAAAACATCTGGGCGTGCCCTGGGAAATGTCCTTGCAGACAGCCAAATCTCTCACACCGGAAGCGACTTGCAGTTTCTCAAGTCGCTCCTGACACTGAAAAAAAAATCTAAGAAACTAGAACTGATGTGGTCTATTCCAATGCAATTTTCTGAATCAGTGCCCCAAATAACAGGAACAGGCCTAAAAGCCAAGACAATAAGATTTCTTTTTTCTATTGGGCTGTGTAATCTTTGTCATTCACAAATTTGTCTAATCCATCATTATCTCTTGTGAATTCTACAGTTTAACTAAATGTACATGAAAATCTGAAGCTTTATTCAAACTGAAAAACTGAAGCTTTATTCCATTTCAATAAGCTTTTTAGTTGCATTCACACATTTCAGTGGATTCTGTGAGGCATGGCCAAACACTATAGCATGGATGCCTATTTCTGAATATCATGTTCATTGCCACATTACCTCCCCTATCTACAGAACTGAGATCATTTCCAATACTTCTATCACGTGCCTATTGCAATTTCCTAATAGGGCCAAAAAGGAAATCAAAAAGAGATTTAGTGACTATCAGAGGTATATCATTCTAATTAGATATTTACCCAACAGACCCTTAAAAGCAATGATTCAGTGGCAATTCGGCAAGAGATTTTACAAGCAGGCAAAGTGTATGTGTGTGTGTGTTTTACAGATATAGTATGATTAAACATATTTAAACAAAAAATGTTAAATATCTGCTGTTGCCTTGGTAACCCTCATTTGTCACTTGGGCTTTTACCCAAATTATCTTTTGTGTGAGAGAGTGATTTTATTCTAATGTCTACCATGCAATATCCAGCAGGCTTGTAATGACAGATGCATGCAAAAAATGAGTAGGTATAAAATACTTCCTTTGAGTTTGTTGAAATTCTTACAGCTCTGATCTGATGGCACAAACACAAACTTGAAGACTTTCAGCAGCTGCAAAACCTTCCAAATCAGGATTGTTTTACTGGCTTTCCATTAGATGGTTAAAGTGTGTTCCACGGTAAGGAGAAGCCATAATTCAAGTCATGCCAATAAGAAAAGGACATTTTTATTGCAAGCAAGCATGGACACAGGCCCCCTGGTGGTGCAGCAGGTTAAACCACTGAGCTGCTGAACTTGCTAACCGAAATGTTGATAGTTCGAATCTGGAGAGTGGGCCGAGCTCCTGCTGTTAGCCCCAGCTTCTGCCAACCTAGCTATTTGAAAACATCGCCCACACAATCCTACTTTTCTACCCAACGAGTTCTCACTTACTTTCACAGTACAAGCAATCAGCTCTACTATTTTATTTCATTCCTAGTTGTTGTTTTAGTAATTTTTGTATATGTGTTCAATATTGTTTTATATTTATTGTTATTGTGCATTAATAAAAATGATTTTTAAAAAAATAGATATCGCTCTGGCGGAAAGGTAAAGGCGCGTCATACTGGCCACATACTGGCCACATGACCTTGGAGGTGTCTACGGACAACACCGGCTCTTCGGCTTAGAAATAGAGATGAGTACCACTCCCCAGAGTCGGGCACAACTAGACTTAATGTCAGGGGAAACCTTTACCTTACTAAGCATGGATACTGGCAAGAAACCACTGAGTACGGTAGGTTCACAATCCCTGAATTCCACAAGCATGTGGACAACTCACAATGCTGTGCATTTAAACCTTTCTTCAAGGCAAAGGTTTCCTTCCCATAACATATTGGGGGCTATCAGCATTGCTGTCCCACACTACTTTTCAGTGAGACGGTTGCAGTTTCTCAGCAGTGGATATTGATGCTTGGCAGCATCCAGAAGTGACTTAATTGTCTCTTCCTTTAAACTAAAGCAGCATGAAATTCTGAGTCATTACAACCGAAAGGAGACCTGTGGAGGAGGTGCTGCTTGCCGTCATGATAATTTCTTCAATTTTCTTCTGGATGCATCCCACACACTTCACAGCCCCCCACATTTTTAACCTAATTCTTGGTACAAAGGCTATTGTGGTTGCCTCAGCCGTATTCAACCATAAAATATATTAACATTGTTCAGAAAATATACAAAATGATCAACAGGCCCATTGATTTAGGGAGAAAAACCACATCCAAATAGAATTGAAAGCAACTTTGAAAGATATCTAAAATTAGTTCATGCTTTCAAAATACCCCTCACTAATAATAGGCTTCTAAAGTCAAAATGTTGGCATCTGAAATCTCAAGCTGAAAAGGAGGTAATATTACACTTGCATATTCTCTTAATGATCTTAATTCTCAGAAGAACAGACCAATATATGTATTTATTTGATTTATATCTCACGGTCTTCCAGATACACCATGCAACTGTGAAACTTATTAGAAATAGTTATTGATCGATTGATTTAGCGCAGCTGGTAAATCACCAGCAATGATAACATCTACCAACCGGAAGGTTGCGAGTTCAAAGCCCCGGGTTGGCATGAGCTCCCAACTGTCAGCCCAGCTCACTGTTTACCTAGGCAGTTCGAAAACAGCTTGCGCTGTAAGTAGAGAAATTAGGTACCACTAAACAAGTAGGGGAGGTATTTTACAATACCATAAAGAAAAAGATTAGAAAATGCCCGGTGACAAAAAGGATGGAGGAAGTCCTGATGGCTCTTTGTCAAATACAACCTCCAAGGCACCAAAAACAAAGTTGGACATCGACACAACATACCTCCTTTCTGTTCTGTCTCTCTCCTGTCTGTCCGAAACAGAATTGAATTTCAAGCACAACCTTCCAAGGCCCCAAAAAGCTGGGCATTAACGTTGACACACCATATCTCCTTCTGTTCTGTATGTGTCTGTACTGTCTATCCCCTTGGGAAGATAGGCAGAATATAAATATAAATGAAGTGTTACTATTATTATTTAATCTGTATATTCTCTCTCCCAAAATTGGATCCAACGTAGTTTCTCTTTCAGTCAGAAGTACTAGCCGTGACAAAATATAATCAGTTTTCTGTGCTCAGAGATTCACCTACATCCTTTTGTGAAGTAAACTATCCAACCAGTTGCACTGAATCAGGTTTTTCTCAACTTGAAATGGAAGTAATAAGCAGCACAGACAATGAGTGGGTGAAGCAGAAGGCCCTTCAAAGATAACTCAACAAAAGAAAGTCAAGATGCTATAAGTGCATTCACTTGCTCATACTCTAATATGATGTATGCCATCTTCTGTCAACAATGCCCTTCGGCACTCTACATTGGGCAAACAGGCCAACCTCTGCGCCAGAGAAGAAATGGACATAAATCACACATTAGGAATGGAAACAGTACAAAGAAGAAGTTGCAAAACAATTCAATCTTCCTTGAATTAAAAACATAAACTACAAAGAAAGACTGGAAAGACAACTAGAATATATCCATGAACTCCCAACTGATCACTAGATTTCTCTCTCTCTCTCTCTCTCTCTCTCTCTCTCTCTCTCTCTCTCTCTCTCTGTTTGCATTTCTATTGCTATTCACACCTACTACTAGCTCATTCATAGCTCTGGAGGTCTAGTCCTAGGCACCTTACTCCATGCATCCAACAAACTAGACTTAAGTCTGTGAAAGATTCTGCTTCTACTTCCCTTTTTGATGGAAGATATACCAGGTTTTGGGGGGGGGGGCTGGTGATGCAGTGGGTTAAACCGCTGAGCTACTGGCTTGAATCCAGGGAGTGGGATGAGGTCCCGCTGTTAGCCCCAGGTTCTGCCAACCTAGCAGTTCAAAAACATGCAAATATGAGTATATCAATAGGTACCACTTTGGCAGGAAGGTAATGGCGCTCCATGCAGTCATGCTGGCCACCTGACCTTGGAGGCATCTACAGACAATGCCGGCTCTTCATCTTATAAATGGAGATGACCACCACCCCACAGAGTCAGGTACAACTAGACTTAATGTGAGGGGAAACCTTTATACCAGGTAGGTGTCCTTTAAGAACTCTTATTTTGAGAATAGTTATATTAGATGTGAATCTAATATGCTGAATCTGATTTTAAAAATTCAGATAACATTCAGCGGTCAGCCTGGACAGCTTCAAGGCAGGATTAGACAGATTCATGGATACCAAGGGAATCAGTAGCTACTGAAATGGACATCCAAGTGCCACCTCTGTGTTGATGGAGGCAGGCAGGATTTCCCCGGGTTCTGGTTGTGGGGGGTCGGGAGCAGGTGAGGGTTTTGCCCTCCTTTCTGCTAGAGATCCCTGTGTACAACTAGTGGGCCACTGTGTGACACAGAATGCTGGACTAGATGGGCTGAGGCCCGATTCAGCATGGCTCTTCTTATGTTCTTACTATTCTTTTAAATATTTCTAGTTCTCCTTTCCTTAGAAACTGTAATTCACTGGTGATGAAACCAGGGTCCTCCAAGGCAGCTAAGAGGAGCGGTCTAGCTTAGAAGTTGTCTGACACATATAATAACCCTGGCCTGTCTCATCACTATTTGCTTCTTTGTCTATCTTAATTCAATCTCTTCCATGTAAGTAATAGGCTCTAATGCAGCAACAGTGGCATTTGCCATGGGCAAACCAGTGCACTCACATGTGCAGAAACTACTGAACAGCTAAATTCAAAAAGCAGCTGCTTTCCAGCTGGTATACCCATCCATGATTTACCACACATAGTAAACCAGCCAAGGATACTCAAATTCTCTGCCCTTAGCTTCTTTTCTTTTCATGGTGAACTGTATATGCTATCATCAAACCTGCTCCGATTTGGTCTCCTCTAAAAATAAATCTGGAAAATCTGTAGCATTCTATTATTCTGACTTTCTATGGAAAAGCAGTAACTTTCTATGGAAAGAATGGGCCTGTCAAAAGTATTTTTCAGAAAACATATGCTCGTCGCTTTAATCTTATCTAAATATTAGTCATGCAAAAACAATGGTAGGTTTTAAATAGAGAGAGAGAACTTTCAAGTTCAATAAATCAAACGCCATTCCCATCTCTGCCATTCACATATACCTGAATCCGTTGGAATGCCTCAAACCATCTTTAAAAATTAAAAACACAAATGCCCCTCTTGATTGATTTAATCAATCCCTTTCCCTATTTAACCCAATGTAGGCAAATGACGCTCTTGTTGCTCCTGAGAAAGAGTAATGTGATGATGAACCAACCTGGACACAGCATAATATTTGAGAACGCAGAAATGCTGGACCACTCTAACAACCAACATGTCAAGACTACTTAGAGAAGCCACTGAAATCCACAAGCATGCGGACGATTTCAACAGAAAGGAGAAAACAATGAAAATGAACAAAATCTGGCTATTAAAAAACTCTAAAATCAGGACAGTAAATAAAGAGCAACACTCAAAAAGCAGGGGAATTCCAGTCATTAATCAAATCAGGGCCAGCTAACACCTCCCAACAAAGGATCCCCAGGCAGCAACCAGCCAGGCTTTGAAGCTGAAAGGCCATTCAATGCCAATCAAGGCAGCCAATTGCAACATTCACACTTGCCTCAAGCAAACAAGAGTTCTTTCTTCCACCCTGGAGATTTCTCAGATATATAAACCTCACTTGCCTGGTTTCCAACATACCTCTCAACCTCTGAGGATGCTTGACATAGATGTAGGTGAAATGTCAGGAAAGAATGCTTCTGGAATACTGCCATACAGCCCAGAAAACTCACAGCAACCCAGTTATTCTGGCCATGAAAGCCGTCGACAGCACAAGAGTAATGTGCTTTAATAGATTTTGATCATAAAAGCTTCAAATTCTTTTCTGTTGTACATGCATTAACTTTTTTTGCTGAACTAACTTCTGTTATCTCAATGTAATGTCAATTGTTTAGCCAGATCTAGCCTCCCTGGGGTCCCAGTGAGGCCCCCCTCTTACTAATTATTGTTATTAGTAGTAGTAGTGAATTGCAACCCCATATGTGAACAAAGCCAATAGGCCTTTTGTGAATGTGGACATCATATTACATGATGGGTCCTAGGAACATCCTACAGAAGTGTCAGCATTCCATTTATGCAAATATTTCCAAATGCTGCATTTTACAAAGGGAAAAAAGTAGAGCATGCATGTTTGAAAATATACTGAATCATTGATTCATGCAGCTTAGGTAAGAAAGATTATTTTTGTATGGAATTAATGAATTTCTAAGATGGATTGGAACTTGGAGCTGACGAAGCTAGAGCCAAATAAAACATTTCTATGTTAAATACAATGTTAAGTCAATCACAATGTAACATGGAGAGGAGGTGAGAAGAAGACTGCATGCTGGTGAGAATTAAGCTTCAAGTGATTAAATATTATTCAAAAGTGATTAAATATTATTTGTATCTGTAAATGATGATGTGGCAGTGAAGTGGGGTTTGAATCAGCAAGAAAAACGAATTATGCTCACTTCTGTGATGCTCACTAGGATACTTTCTTTCTTCCCGAAGTTCTTTATATTTTCTTCTGAACAACCTTCGGAGTTTTGGTTATTTGATTCTCTGTGGATGCCAAAATCTCAGATGCTCAAGGCCCATTATATAGAATGGTGTAGTAAAATTATCATTATTATTATTATTAATTCGACTTTTTGGCCGCCACTCCCAGATGGCTCGGGGCAGCTCAAAATTGAAGATAAACAAGGCAACAGTAGTGCATTTAAACAGTAAAACACAACAGCAATAAAACAATAAAACATACATTAAAACAACAGTATTAGCTTAACTGACATGTGTAGTTAAACTGACTCAGTTACAAAAGCCTGCCGAAATAGCCAGGTCTTATAGCATCCCTTATGTAAAATGGCAAATTCAAGGTTTTGTTTTGGAGTATGTATACGCGCGCACGCACACACACACATACACACACACACAGGTCCTGAATGATTAAATCAGTGGATGCAAAATTTTGGCTTACATTTCTTCACAAAAGCCATCAGAGGTTGGACATTTTACTTTTGCTTTTAATGATTCACAGGATCCCATAGAACTCCATGAATTTGTGGTTGTTGTTTTTTCCAAATTCTAGAAAACTTTTTTTAGTTCTAAAATACAACTTACTATATGAAAAGCAGCCCCCTTGTTGAAATACAATTCTCCAAATCCAATGCTGAAATTGTTCTTTGACCACAAAACAAGAACTGCAGCAGAAAATTTAACATAAATACAATTGTCAAGAGGCATTTTATATCTTCCTATCATAAATTGAAATAATCTCTCATATTCTTATCTGTGCTGGTAATTAAAGGTAAAGGTTTTCCCCTGACATTAAGTCCAGTCGTGTCCGACTCTGGGGGTTGATGCTCACCCCAATTTCTAAGCCGAAGAGCTGGCGTTGTCCATAGACACCTCCAAGGTCATGTAGCCAGCATGAATTCATGGAGCTGTTACCTTCCAGCCGGAGCATTACCTATTGATCTACTCTCATTTGCAAGTTTTCAAACTGCTAGGTTGGCAGAAGCTAGGACTAACAGATGGAGCTTACGCTGCTCTCTGGATTTGAACCTGCGATCTTTCAGTCAGCAACTTCAGCAGCTAAACGCTTTAACCCACTGTGCCACCAGGGGCTCCTTCTCTGTGCAGATGTTATGTAAAAATTTAGATTTTGTGTATAGTATCCCTTTTCCAATTGCTACTTTGAAGCTGTTTACGGAATAGAGCATGGAATCTAGTCCTATCCCGGGATGCGTGACCCCAGGAATGTGGCGCAGATGGCTGGGAGTAGGATTTCTACTGACCAGAAGGTCATGAGTGTAATGTAGAAGGCTGTTTTTAACTCTGTAAACCGCTCTGGGCTCCAGAGAGAGCGGTATATTAAGTCGGCCTGCCTGGGTTGGGGTGAGCTCTCAACCAATTGTGCAGCTTGTTGTCTGTCTATATATGTTGTATGTCTATGGCATTGAATGTTTGCCTGTATATGTGCATTGTGATCCGCCCTGAGTCCCCTGCAAGGGTGCGAAGGGTGGAATATAAATGATGTAAATAAATAAATAAATAATATATATATATAATTTTGAAAACACTGCATCAGTAACATTATTTTACCCAGTAACATTAATGGATAGCTAAGACTTCAATTTTGGGACCCTAAACCTTTTAGTTTGCTATGCATAAAAAATCTTAGAAGTTATGGATGTGTTAAAACGATTCTTCTTTTAATTCCACAAAGACTTCTGCCTGTATTCTACACTTACTTCTCACTTGGCTTTCACCTCTTTCTTTCCCAGTTCTCCTTGATTTGCTTTTTGAATAGTTTTTTCCATTGCTCATTTGAAGAATGGAAGTATCACATTATAATAAACTTTCATCTTACTGTTCAGTCTGATCGTCTTCCCTTTTCTGCCAAGTCTCTTGAACAGATTCTTATCAGGCATTTCAAGTATCATGCACCAAATATTGCTCTGGCTTAAACAAGACCTTTACTCTTGTTTTGCTCAATTCTTCTCCTGCTCTTGATACTGTCAATCATCCCTTCTTTATTGAAACTCATGTGAGTTCAAAGTTTTGCTCCTTGGTTCTTTTTATTGATGATCTCTCGGCCCCTTCTACTTCAGTATCTCCCAGCACCAGACTAATGGGTTTCTTATGTTTTGCTCAGCTTGGTAGCATCATTTTATGCTAATTTCTAGTTGCATTCTTGTGTTTTCCGTCACTTCTTTTTTGATACAAACATTTGGCAATTTTCCATCTGCATAAAACTGTACGATTGACCTTTTTTTTAAAAAAGTTTAATTTGTGGTTGGATTGTCTCACGATTATATTAATCATATTTGCTTTACCACGATCCCCGTCTCTCATTTTCCAGCCTTTTCTTAATTTTGTTGCACAGATAATTTTCCCTCAGCTCTCAAGTTTCATTCATGATAGAAGACCAAGATGTAACTGAATAAATGCACAAAATTGCAACATGGGACACTCTTTTGGCATGTTTAAACTGTGGGAGGTTCTTTCATATTCAACATATTTGAAATGTGGTGCTGGAAGAGAGTTCTATGGATAAAGCCTGAACTTTATCTAGAAGACAAAATGACCAAACTGAGGCTATCATATATTGGCCATATCATGAGAATATACTGTATAATAATGTTTGTAATGTAGAAGGCTGTAAGAAATGAGAAAGACCACATTACAGTGAGATAAATTCAATCAAGGAAACCACAGCTGAGTTTGCAGGGTTCAAGAAAGGCTATTTGTAACAGAGTATCTAGGATTTCTTTCATTCATAGGTAATTCACAGGTAATACAAATCTATCCAACCCTTCATGGGCCATTTAAATCAAGCTTCCCATTGGAATTGTAAGTATTTTAACTAGCAGCTCTTCCCCATGCAAGTTACATTTCATAAATGCAATTTGCTTTGGAATTGTTCCCGCTCTGTTGTCCTTCCTTGAATTGCTTCATCATGTCTGATCTTGTCTGCCCTGAACTAAACACTCCATGAACTAGGAAACATTTCCTAGACTATTTTATGAACACCGCCTACTAAAGAAAATATTAATTAGAGAACCTAATCACCAGTTACCAAACAACATCTATTTATAATCTCAAACAACAACAAAAACATCAAAGAACTCATGATATTTACAAATATGTTTTAAAACCAAACTTGTTTATCGCAGCGTCTTTGACTGAGCTTGTGGATTCACCGCTGCGGGAGATTCCTAAATCAAAGAGGCAGTAATGCTTTTTAAAAGGATTCCTGATACAAGAACTCAATCCGATCCTGTACGACACATAAGAACTAAATCTGCTGAAGAGCTAGATGGAACAAAACTAAAGTCTACCATATTTTTAATTTTATGAATATGTATGTATTTGTTTAAGTAGCAATATATTTGTACATTAGCAGGGGTTGGGGTACAGGACTCTCACAAAAGTAGAAAAGCCACAAACATAGTGATGGTAAGGGCAAGGCTCCTTGCAAGGTTAAGTCTGTAAAACATGCAGCTGGAGGAGGCATGAAGAATGTGTGTCTGGCAGCTGGACACCAAAGCTGATGCCCAGCAAAACTCATGTACATACTCACACAACAAGCCTATGCTTTGGAATGGGGTGGAGTGAGATGAGCAACTGTGCATGCAGTGGTCCTGGGTTTTTGGAGGCGGTTGTTTGAATGTAAGTGTGGTAACCCAGGCTTATGGAAGTGGAGGCAGCAATCACACATTCGTGGCTACCCCAAAGTAAAGAGCTTCTCTGCACATGTGTAAGCAGCAACCCCAGGCTTCAGTAGGTCATTTACAGAGGCAAATGACCTTCAGTAGGTCACGGAGGGGCGATGAGTCCCCTTTGGGGTAAAAAAAGGTGGAATATAAATAAATAAATAAATCTATGGTGCCACTGATTTCTTGTGCCTGAAACATGAAGGCCACCATCTACATATTCACGTAACAGTTTCAAGCCTGGTGGGGTGCGAGGAAGCTCATAAGTACCAGACATGTACTCCTTATATTTATTAAGTCTATTCTCTTAACTTTATGAGCTAAGGAAACCAAGCCAAGCACCACTTCCATCCTTGAAAGCAGGAGAAAAGCGGCGGCATGGTGATGGCAAACCCATGAATAGTTGAATCTGTGGATGTCAAATTAACTTTTATGGCAGGCTGACTGAAGTGCTAAATCGTCATCTGAAGTCCAGCTCAAATTCCATCTCAGATGCATGCTTACAATCTGTTTTCAATTCTTTTAAAGTTTTTATGACGAATATTGTCAATTGAGTCCCACTTAGGGCGAAAAGCAGTATACAAATGCAGTAAACAAACAAACAAATCTCTTTAGTTTCAGTCTCCACTTGATAACATGAGAATATTACTGATATACTTCAGGAAGTGACTTGTAGCACACACCAAATTGGCACAAGCAGCTTATAAATACTACAGAAGTTTTGTGTACTATATTCACACTAGATTTGTCTTCCATAAGGTGGAAGAGCCCTTTCCAGCCTTGGAATCTTCTGAGTCAGGAATGCAAAGCTGGAGACAAGGCAGAGGCAAATTCTGTATCAAGCCATGCTTTCTGACTGTAATCTGCTGCATTAAAAGACAGGCAGTAAGGCAGTACTGGGCAAATGAGAATTAGCACTATGGGAGACCTCAGAGAAATACAACCCCCATAATATCTATCTACCTATCTACATACATAGGTAGTCCCTTAGTTATGTACAAGATAGGTTCTTTAGGTTTTTCTTAAGTTGCATTTGTTTGTATAGATACATTTTTAAATACACAAGTACATTTTAAGTGGAACTCCAGCCAAATATATACACATGCACACACATCTTTAGCTATCATAGGGAAGGGTCAACACCCCTATGGCGTTTGTTTTGTTCTCCGTGCCCCTATTCAGAAGATTTCATGGCACTTTCTATCCCTGTGATAATTGGATTTTGAAAAATTTGGCTTGTTGTGGAAACAAGGATTGGTGATAAAACTCCAGTGGAGACACCTTTGCCCCATGATAATTCTTTCAGGAGTGAATTTCCCTTACTAAGAGTAAATTTCTCTCATTTTTGTTGTCTCACCTCCCCCTTAGTAACTGTGAGTTGTTTGTAAGTCGAATGTTTTAACTCAGGGACTGCCTATATATCAACATTTTTGTTCCTAACTCCCCAAAAGGATCTCTAGGAGCCAGGGGAGCCTTCTTGGGCTGTTTCAGGCCCAAGACAGGCCTTTTTAATAGCAGGACATTAGACATTTTTTTCACTTTAAAAAAAAGACCTATTCTATGCCAACATTAGTCCAATGGCAACAAATTGTGATGGAAATTATTCTCATACCTGAAGGCATGTGGGGGTAAAAAACATTTTAAATAAAAACCCATACTTTTACCCCTGGAATGCTCAGAGGGACCGCCCCATGTGATGGAAATGCCCTTCACAATTCCTGGAGGCCATCCGGGGGATTTTATTTATTTATTTATTTATTTATTTCCTCAATCTTGTATACCACTCCTTCCAGCAGGCTCGGGGCGGTTTACATAACAGTCCTTCGACAAAGTTAAAATTGCATAAAAACGCAACGGTTGCATAAAAGCAATAAAATGCAGGTGGTACATAAGACATCATAAGGTTGGAAGACAATAGACAGTTCCACATCCAGGCTTCAATTGAAGGCATGCCTAAACAAGATAGTCTTACATGCCCTCCGGAATGGGATGACTTCTTTGATGGCCCGAACATCATCCGGCAGTGTGTTCCATAGTGCCGGGGCTGCCACTGAAAAGGATCGTTGTCTCGTTGAAGAAAGGTGACAGGAACGGAGTGATGGTATGGTCAGAAGATTTCGCTCTTCCAAGCGCAGTGAACTCGGGGGGACATATGGGGTAAGGCGGTCCCTCAGGTACACTGGCCCTAGACCATACAAGGCCTTAAAGGTCAAAACCAGCACCTTGAAGACAATTCGGTACTCTATTGGTAGCCAGTGCAAATGTTGCAAGATGGGAGTAACGTGCTCTCTTACTGGCGCTCCCACCAGTAGTCGAGCCGCAGCATTTTGCACTAGCTTGAGTTTCCGGATTGTCAACAGGGGAAGGCCTATGTAGAGGGTGTTACAGTAGTCTAACCTCGAGGTGACCGTTGCTTGGATTACCGTAGCCAGGTCGTCCCTGGATAGGTAGGGGGCCAGTCGCCTAGCCTGCCGTGGGTGGAAAACGATATTTTGCTGACCATGGAGACCTGGGCCTCGATGGACAGCAATGGGTCCAACTGGACCCCTAGGCTTTTTACCAGTGATGACGGGTGGGGTGGTTAACCCAAGTCGGACTTCCAAGACACTGTGATTCGACCATGGAACCTCTATTAAGGAGGTTGGGATCACTTGAATTCCGGCCGCGAAGATCAAGTCCAGGGTGTGCCCGGCCTGATGTGTGGGACCGGTCTTACATAGTGAGAGTCCTAGGGTCTCCAGGGTGGACACTAGGTCCATGGCTGCTGTTGAAGGGGAGGTGGTGTCGACGTGGACATTGAAGTCCCCCAAGACAATGAACTTAGGGAACCTCAATGCCCACTCCGACACCATCTCCAGCAGCTTAGGCAGGCTCTCTGCTGGCGCGTTGGGTGCTCGGTACACCAGCAGAAAGGCTGCACTCTCACTAGAATCCCACACAAGGCCAGTGCATTCCAAACCTGAGATGCTCGCTGTCGGAACGGTCCTGAAATTAAAATTGTCTCGACCTAGGATAGCCACCCCCCCCTCCCCCAGTCTCTCAGTCCTCACCTAGGGATAGCCCGTAGGTCAGAAGGTGGCCGAGTCTCTCTATGACTCTGTCCCCTTCTCTCATAAGGCCTACGCCTATCGTCCCTTCTACCCCTCCCCGAGATCACAGGAATCGTCCGCCCCTTGTCTCTGTCTTCTATTGATACATTTAAGTATCCAGTCTCCGACCCACCCTCTGAAAAGGGGTCGTTATATGATTTGCTCTGGCCAAGTTAGTCGCTGCCAGGTTTTGATCATTTGAGTCTATGGTTGATGCCATATCTAGACAGCATCCCTCCCATCCCCTTACAGGGTGTTGTTTCATCTTCCCTGAGTTGGGCTGTGACTCTGGACCCGCCCTTGGTCCGAACCCCATGTGCCAGTCAGCATCTTTAAGTGGCTCAGTATTAGCAGATGACAGAACAAGGGAAGCATTATGTCCTCGGGTGTTAAATCTCAAACCCCAAAAGGTCCTAGATCTAAAGCATCTTTTCCCCAATTTTGTATGCTTCCCGGGATGATGGTTCTTACTGTCCACATCATCTTTAGGGACCCGCAGATCACTCTCTTGAGGAGATGTCTTCTGTAGAGTTAGTAAATCAGATGGAGGGGAGGCTTCTGATGTTTCCTCCAATGTAATTTTGGATCGAGGCTCCTCCTCGGTTTCCTCGGGGTGTTGAGAGGGAGAGAGTTGGGTCGCCTGTTTGCAGCAAGGCCCCTCGGGAGGGGTGGTGGTTGCCGGAGCTCTCTTTTTTCGGCATTGTCTTCTGCGCTGTTTATGTTTGCGCACTTGCTCGTCCCCTCCCTCCTCGGGAATTCTGGAGTTTTCGCGGTGTTTGTGGCCTCCTGTTAGCTCCGCCTCTGTTATCACATGATGTTGAGAGGGTGGAGGTTGAACTTCCTGTTTGTTACGAAGCCTGTCGGGAGGGGGAACAGCTGCCGGAGTTCTTCTTTTCCGGCGGAGTCGTCTTCGTTGATTGCGCCTGCGCGCCCTATTCACCCCTCCCTCCTCCAGAGGCTGGCAGCACACGCGCTCTTCTTGCGCGTCTCCAAGGCCATCCGCCATATTAGTCAGGTGACCCAGCTCCAGTCTCTCCCGGGATGACAGGGACGTCCGTCTTGGGCGACCTCCCTCCAGCACCTGCAGTACCTGGGAGATGGCGAAGTTCCTGGTATCTTGCCAGGCGGCGGTCCGTGGCGTCCCCAGTCTGCGGCTCGTCGACCATGGGCACGCCAGTGGGTCCAGTCCAGCCTGAACGAATGGACAACAGCTCCCAAATAGGCAGCTCATTGGGAGGGGGGATCCATCTCCTCGTACCTCATCCACTCGATCCAGCTCCGGTTCCACCCATCCCGGGTCTTGAAGGGAGCCCAGTGACTCCGTCCTCTCTCCCAGTGGCCTCCCGTCAGATGGTAAGTCCATGGTTGGGATTGCCTTGTGGTCCTGGGGACCAGAAACCACAAAAAGCTGTTCTAGGAAACAGAAAAACCCTTTCCGGAGACCATATATGGCCCGCAGGTCAGACTTGCAGTAAAGAATGTCCTCCTCTACTGCTTTTGACTGAACTATTCTGACTGAGAAGTGTCCCAAAACAGATTAAGCCACATCCTATACCTGCAATATCTGTTTACCACATGAAATTGGCTGCCAAATTCATTCCTCAATCAATTAACACCGATAATTAAATTTTGAAACTCTATTGTTAGAATATGTATTCTCCTTATTCTTACACATGCACATACAATCCACTCTAAGCAATTATTATAGCAAAGATTGTTTATTTATTTCATTTATACCCCAAACTTCCCAACCCTGAAGGGGACTCAGAGAGGCCTTACAAATTAGGCAGCAATTCAATGCCAAAAATAAATATACAAATAAATAAACTGTTACATTAAAACCAAGACATAAAAACAACACAACTTAAAACCAATTATTAAATCAAGCCATCCAAGTTGCACCAGTACACTCCTCTGCAGCAGAACAATAAGTCAGAGAAGTAAAAGGAATTGAGGGAAGAGATATACTTGGGTAACAGTCATGTAATCCCCCTAAGAAGACAATCAAACCATTATTTCACCAATCAAGACTGCTCTTTTTATATTCCATAATACAACTGTTACAATATTGGACATAGAGCAAATCTGCATACGATTTCTATATTGAGTACAAACATGGGAATTCCATGTGGTTTTATACATATAAACATTTTATATTCATCAAACCAATTTAAAAAATGAGGGGGGGAAACCTCCTAGGGAATCTAGTCTGAACTTCATTTAGTCCTGGAGGCTACCATTAGTTTGAGGCTGAATCTACCAAGTGGGTGGAGTCATATATTAAAATGCCTAAATGTTGTATATTTCCATGTCAAATGAAACTGGGATTTATGATCCCACCTACTTCCTGCTTTTTAGTCTTGCAAATAACCTTGTACTGTTTTTTAAAAATCAGGTGGAAGGTTGTATTTGTTCAGTTAAGGTATGCTTTTAGCTTAGCGGCCACTCTTCCCAGGGTACTCCCTGCAAGTCTTTCTGCTTAGTAGAATGTCCCAACAGAACTTAAGACAGTACCTGCCTTAGTTCAAATCAGCCACAGTGAAGAATCTAACAGCCAAGGTGAAAGGGATGGAATTCCCTTGAAGCTATAAACGCTGCTTTGTTCACAAGGAATTTTGGCTGAGGAGCCAGGGTTACAACAAGTTTTTGGAAACTACAATGCTTAATTCAATCAACACCCCATTCCAAATGCAAATACACTAAATTCCTGATAATGAAACTCACAGGGATTGTATTTCACCCA
This sequence comes from Anolis apletophallus, assembly GCA_030556195.1. NCBI lineage: Eukaryota > Metazoa > Chordata > Lepidosauria > Squamata > Anolidae > Anolis > Anolis apletophallus. The sequence continues at coordinate 31,809,073 of JARBWK010000013.1, read as the reverse complement.
ATTTAACTCTATTCTCAGGACTCAGATCACATATGCAGAAATAACAAAGCAGTATTGTTCTTTTCAGCTCATGAAATGCTAAAAAGACCGTCAGAAAAATGGAAGAACTATTACTTTTTCATATAATTGCCTGGTGAAATAACAACAATGGAAGACTCCACACAATTATCTAATTTTTTTCTTAATTCTCTTCATTATTTTATGATATGCACGGAAATAGGTTTACTCTTATGAAAAAATGTATCTATTGTAATATTGTGTTTCATATTTCAAAATGACTGGCTAAATCACACAACTGAATACATTCCCACCATCCTTAAAGGAAGCCAGGATATCTACAGGATGTGGTTTTCAGAAGGAGAAGCGGGTTAAGCTTCCCCTCAAATACCTTTCTGTGGGTGATTTATTGATGGTACTGACCTTTCGGATTCATCCAGATTGCCTCCCGTCCTTGCAGCCCCTGCAGTGGATGCCGTCAAAGAGATATTGGTAAAAGCAGCAGCCGATGTCCCTCCCTCCTCCATGTTGCTCACGCATCCACACACTGCAGAAGCAGCTGGCGAGAGGAAGGCGCCAAGGGAAAGGGCTGGGAACCAAAAGTTACTTCTCTCCACTCCCCCTGGCCACACAGGCACACATATATGTTTCACCTCAGCCAGCCTTAAAAGCATGTACCATTAACATACATGCTTGGCAAAAATCCTAACCCAGAGTCATAAAACAGCTTGCAACACCAGCTTCCCATTCTTTCCTCACTCAATGATTCACATTTTCTCAGACTGCTACAGGCATTTCAACTGTAACCCTTTCCAGGCTGTGGCTTGAAGGGAGTGGAAACACAAAACAGGATTCCTTTACAATACTGTGCCATTAACCAGCTCAATAAATAGCATATATTCCAGTATGTATTCTGCCGTTCTTTTTGTTGCTAACTCCACAGATTATGTCAAACTAGAATAAGAGCAAATTTGCACACGGTTTGCAACCTAACCTTGAGCAGGTCACTTAATCTCTTTGAAATTCAGCTCTTCCCCCTCGACGAAGGTCTGATGCTGCATTGGAAAGACTATTAATATTTATGATGCACTCCAACACCTTTGTGCTTTTGTCACTTTTTTTGAATTTGCTGCAGTGTATAAAACTTGGATTGCCAGGTTTAATGGATGGATCTACGTCAACTATGGGAAGGAGGTACACTTCCAAGACAATGTGATTTGCTCTTAACCATTACAAAGTTGGGCAGGCCAGTTTTGTTATTTTAAAAACTATTAACACTGCTTTCTTGCCTTAGTCAGCATTCAAAATCTTCCAAATGAATCAGGATGATGAAAGCTTAACACAACAATAAAAAAGATGTATAATCCTACACATATAAGAACAAATACTTTAGATGCCATTTTACTGCTAGAATCCTATTGGGGGATATGAACACATAACCCGGAGTTATATAATGATAATTCTGTGATATTTACATTCCCCATTTAGCTCCTATGTATGCATTCATAACTCACCAACAGAGCCACTATCATTGACAGACTGTCCCATAGAATTAATTGTAAACTAAATAATTTGAGAAAAGCAAACTTCTAGATACATCAAAGGAATATTGTATTCAGAACAGATGTTCTAACCCATTCGTAGTTTATTAAATCCAGGTTACAAACTCTAAAGCAGTGGTTCTCAACCTGTGGTCCATGGTGAGGTCTGCAGCCTCACCATTATTACACCATTGCAACAAGAGCGACTGGTCTCACAAAACTCTCTTATAGTGCCGAGGCTTATTAAATATGGTTTTCTGTGGGCCAGCAGATAGCCACTACTGGATAGTATATGTTCTGTATCAGAAACTAGCGCTGATGTGGTCTATGAATCAGCACTCCAAATAACCAAGCCAAATCTAAAGTTGACCAAAAACCGATTCCTTTTGATATAAATTTTGTAGAATGGTCTGTGGTCAAAGTGCTCCCTGATCAAAGTGGTCCTTGGTCCCTGGTAAAATAAATTGTTGGGAACTACTGCTCTAAAGGCACTGGGTCCTGTATAATCTGGGAAACTAAGTGGGTCAGTTCTGGTTAGCACTCAAGCGGGAGGTTACCAATGAATAACATGTGATTTACACTGAATTTCAAAGGAAGGGACTCACAAAACCACCTCCAAGTGTTCCTTGTCTGAGAAAACCCTATCTAATTCATATCACCAAAAACTGACAGGCAACTTGAAAGCACCAATTGATATTGTCTCATAAGTGAGTGAATAGGTTTCCTAAATCTATCTCTTAGATATGGTGAACAAATGTAGACGGTTAAGGACCAAACTGGTTCCTCAGGAGAATATGGAGGGCTCTACATGGAAAAAGGAAGAGGAGGCGACCAAGGTCAAGATGGATGGACGGTATCCTCGAAGTGACTGGCTTGACCCTTAAGGAGCTGGGGGAGGTGATGGATGACAGGAAGCTCTGGCATGGGCTAGTCCATGAGGTTACGAAAAGTCGGAAGTGACTGAACGAAAACAACAACACATCTCCTACTGAATGACACCTCCACATAAGCATGAAAACCCCTCAAACACACTTTAGCAGGCATTTTTACCAGCTTCCTGTGTGATACGCAAATATTTTCCTGCATGCATTTTTCCCAGGGAACTTGTTTTTTAAAGTCTACTCTCCTACAGAATTAATTACCCTTCTGATCTCAATGATATCACTTTAGCCATTTTTTTTTAAAAAAAACTCTTAGGTATCATTAATTCTGGATAATCCACCTCTAATCTAATAATGTACTGGGAAGAAAGGAAGGACATGCTTTTTACTACTTGATGATCTCATTTTTAAAAATAATCTACATAACTACTAAAGCAAATAAAAAAATCAAAGACCAAAAAAGTACAGGGCCAACTAGACCCACAGTATATTCCAAGGGCAAGGTAATATTTGCAAAATATCAGTGGCCTTAACAGTGGTAGGAATACATAAAGTCCATCAGCATAATGTCTCACAGTCCTGTTCTGTAGATTCAGTCGCTTCAGAGGTGAAATTATAGGAACTTTGTCTAGTTCTTCAAATGCAGAGATGATTGTATTCAAATGGTTGCTGTAGGGCAGTCAGGAATAGATTACTACATGCCTTGAAAGTGAGTTCATTTTATCAGTATCGTAATAAATGCTATTATACAAAATCACCATGAAGTTCTGGGTGCTCTCAATAGCACGTCTGGGAATTTCCCAAAGGAACATCATGTTTTCTCATTTCAGAAGACACTTACAGAAGCCCCAAAAGTAGGTCAAGATTAGTTCTGCTTCCTAAATTCAAACAATGAGCAAAAAACTTTCAGAAAGCCACTGAGGCAGTCTTCCTATCAGTGGCAGAGGATGAAAAAATGAGCTGAATGTTTACACAGTCAGGAGTAAGATAACTGTCCTCATTACGGGGCTGCAAATTTGAATTATTTTTACATTTTTGCCTCGTTCAAGATTAGATAACATAGGTTATATAGTACATTACTACTAGCATTGTTCAGGTAAAAGATTTTTCTTCCTATGAAACAGCAACCAGGCAAAGCTGCCTCAAATAATCGATAATATCCCCATACATGCTGCAGCTGTAAGACTGTACTGTAATCATCAGCTTGATATAGAACAAGAATATGAAATCACTGAAACAGCTTTACAACATGGAAGTATAGAAAAGAAATTAAGGGCACACAGATCTTTGTGTGATGTTCTTTGTGGGGCCACAAAGGATCCTCCTCACTTGAGCTTTTACATATCGGGAATGAATGTACAGTAGAGTCTCCTTATCCAATGTAAACAGGCCAGCAGAACATTGGTTAAGTGAAAATGTTGGATAATAAGGAGGGATTAAGGAAGAGCCTATTAAACGTCAAATAACTTTATGATTTTACAAATTTTACAAACTAAAACATCGCAATGTATTGCAACATCTGTGGATCTGGGCAGGAGGCAGACTGCATTGGATAGTAGAGAATGTTGGATGAGTGAAGGTTTGATAAGTGAGACTCTACTGTATTCAGAAAACTAAGTGGAAATAACAGTAGTACTAATAATAATGCACTTTACTTGTTACCTGCCTCTCCTAACACTGGGGTACTACAAAGTCAAAACATATGAGGGTAAAATACATAGAATCATAGAGAGACCACAAAAGCCATCGAGTCTAACTCCCTGCCATGCAGGAAAAGCACTAGATTAGTGCTAGGATTTCTGGGACTTGTAGGCCAAAACACCTGGGGACCCACAGGTTGAGAACCACTGCACTAGATAAAAAAACAGTATTATAAAATGCCAGTAGAGATGGGTCTTCAATTGGGTCAAGCTCATCCCATCCTTATCTTATCCTTAGAAGGAAAAGGGTAGAAAAGATCTCGTAACCATAGATACTACACACCACACTATGTAGTCATGAGTCCTAATGTGGCAGATCTTCCTGAAAGCGGTCAGAGATAGGAAATTCACTTTTTTCAACACATGTATGGAAAAAACACGCATTCTGAACTGGAGCTGTTCATGAGATCATTACAACTGAAGAATGCACAAGGTAGAATACCATATTGGAAAGCTTATCACGCAAGCAAAAGATGTAGGGGAGAAGGAAAGATTTGTCTTGCAGTCTATTGCAGCATTTTAAATGTATAACATGGCATTGGGAGGGTGAATGTGGGGGAGATTTACCTTGCCTACTGCATTTAAATGAATAAAGCTGATCCTAAAGAAGCCATCTGAATTTGGATTTTCACGTTTGCTCCTTGCCAATCCTTAACACATACAGATACACAAGATTATCCTCCATGAATAGAATGGAAGGCCCTGTATATTTCTTATACATTTGGTATTTTGGGTGAATTAACAGCCTAGAACACAGCAGAGGAAACTACCACATTGTAAAGATGAGCACTTGTTTTCTTATGCATGTTTAATGCTTCCACCATTACTTGAAATCTGGGTGCCAGGCATTAAAAAAACATTTTAAAAGCAACGAAAATATCAGACATAAGAAGAATAAAAAAACACCCATGAGAACTGCAAATGTAATTTCCATTAATTATTTATCTTCTATGGGTTTTGCTCTAAAAACAAATATGGATGGATTAGACTTTCCAATAAAATTCAATAAAACTATTGGTGCGAGTAAGATTTTAAAGTAAACTGCTTGGCCAACAAACAAGGTATGTCACTGCTGCATTATTAGTCTTCTCCAGCAAAGTAAATTGTACTATTTCCACTAAAAGCAATGGGAAGTATTCCAACTTGTATCAGATTAAACATTTTTGCTACAAACTACGAAGGGTTCCATGCCATGGTTTTTGTAAAATCACTTGTATCCTGTTATGAAAAATTCAGCACTTAAAAAAGAAATGTTGTGGGATCATTTTAATGAAATCGCCTTGTTCAACAGAATCAATTTTACTTACTTACTAGCCTGGGTACCCGGCGTTGCCCAGGTTATTTGAAAAAGTCAATTTTTAATTGTACAAAATTAAAAGGTTGTGGGTGAACCACAACTCACATTATGCCAGGTTAACCCCGAAAACCCCGTTAGAACTTAAAGTTTGTTATGTTGGACAAGTTTGCTCTAAATGCATCATCGGTGGGTTTCAGTGGGTGCTCTGGCTGTAGGGTAAACTACAACTCTCAATATGGTGAGTCAGTCCCCTCAAACCCCTCCAGTAGGTTGAGTTAGTCATGGGGGTTTTGTGTGCCAAGTTTGGTCCAGGTCCACCATCAGTGGAGCTCACAGTTTCTCTGTTTGTATGTGAACTACGAGTCCCATAAAGGAAAATCATTTCCCCGGAAACCCCTCCAGTAATCACATTTTGGCATATCAGGTATGTGTGCCAGATCCATTGGTGTTTGGATTCACAGTGCTCTCTGGGTGTAGGTGAACTACAACACCACCCCCACCCAAATCAAGGTGAATTTCCCCCCAAAACCACCAGTATTTTTTGCTGGTCATGGGGGCTCTGTGTGCCAAGTTTGGTCCAATTCCATCATTGGTGGATTTCAGGGTGGTAACCGATTGCAGGTGAACTATAAATCCCAGTACCTACAACACCAAAAAGTCCAGACCACCTCCCCTCAAAACCCACGAGTATTCAAATTTGGGCATATCAGGTATGCCAAGTTTCGTCCAGCTCCATAATTGTTTGGGTTCATAGTGTGCTCTGGATGTAGGTGAACTACAACTCCTATAAATCCCTCCAAACACCTCCAGTATTTTTTGTTGGTCACGGGGTTTGTGTGTGCCAAGTTAGGTCCAGGGCTATCGGTGGGGTTCAGAGTACTGTTAGATTGCAGACATGCAATGTTTCAGAATAAAGAAGAAAACTTATGGAATGAATAAAGGTTTAAGGTTCAGATATTCTAAAATTCACTTGGTATTTCATGCCTTACTCTATCTCAGTGGTTCCTAACCTGTGGGCCACGGATCACCAGTGAAAATCTGGTCCATGAGCCTCCTTCCTCTTTGTTTATTTATTTTATTTTATTTCCGTTCCGTTCGTGCTACCCGCCACGCCTTCCCTGTTGCTGACCACAGCATATGTTCTGTATCAGAAACTAGAGCTGATGTGGTCTATAGCAGGGCTGCCCAACTGGCGGCCCACGGGCTGTATACGGCCCCCCAGCCCCTTCCCCATGGCCCCCTACCCTCCTGCAAGATATCTGCTTTTTAAGATTAAAATTTTTTAAAAATATATTTTTTTGAATATTTTTTTATTACAAAATATTAGTAAAGGTATTGGCGAATAGGCTGGAGGGGATAATTCCAAAAATTATAATGGGGGATCAATTTGGTTTTGTGAAAGGAAGACGGATCAGTGAACTGATTAGGAACGTAATGAATGTGTTACACCATGCTACTGCGGCCAAGAGGAAGCTGGGAATATTAAAACTAGATGTCTATAAGGCATTTGATAAAGTAAACCATAGCTACCTGTATGAGGTGTGTAAGGCACTAAATTTAGGAGAGAGGTTTTGTGAAGTGATTATATATATGGGGAGCCAGGCATACATACGAGTGAATGGGAACAGGACGGAGAATATCAGAATATGGAACGGGACTAAGCAGGGATGCCCCTTATCTCCAATGCTTTTCGTAATGGCGATAGAAACACTAGCGAATAAGATCAGGGCAGCCAGCACGTGGGAAGGGTATAGGATAGGGGAGATAGAGGTGAAGGTGAATTTGTTTGCGGACGACGCAATATTATTAACCCAGACCCCATTGAAAATGGTAAAAGTAATGAAGGAAACTCTGCGAGTTTGAGGAACAATCGGGGCTTCAGGTGAATATGGAGAAGTCTGAAATGATGTTTATAAATATAGGTCCGAGGGAACAGTTAGAGGTAAGGAAAGTATCAGGGTTAAAATTAGGGGTAAAAAGAATGAAATATCTGGGGGTGTGGATATATAAGAACATAGAGAGGATAACAGAAGCAAACTATGGAATGATCTGGAAAAAAGCGTTGAAACAGATGAAAGGCTGGAAACAGAAAAGCCTGAGAAGAATGGCAAAAATAAGAGCAATTAAAATGATGATCTTGCCAAAATTTGTATACCTAGCCCAGGCCTTGCCAGGAGTCCTCCCAGGGAAAAAGATAAGAGAATGGGATAGGAAATTGAATTATTGGGTGGAGGGAGGAAAGAAACCAAGGATAAGGAAAAAATGGAGGATAGCAAACGAAACGGAGGGAGGATGGGGAATCCCTAGCTTAGAACTGTACGGAAATGCCTTTCAAATTGAGAGATTGATGGAGCTGCAGGAGGACGACAAGAGATGGGTAGCACTGGAAAAAGAAGCGAACGTAGTGGGAAGAGAGGAACTGATATTTAGGAGATGGGAAAAAAGTGAAGTGGAGAAATTGATGGGACCAATGAGGGCCACGGTGGGAGTGTGGAGATCTTGGCAAAGGAAGATAGCGCCGGGAGTCTCAAAAGTAGCCTCCCTGGAGATTATGAACCCCGAGAGGGAGGAAAACCTGAGCAGAACAATAAGGGAACTGAGAGAGAAGGGGGTCACGAGACTGGAGCAACTAGTGGACAAAGGGGGCAGAATCAGGAGAGAGAGGCTGGAGAATTGGCTGGGAGGAAGGCGGTGGTTGCAGATCAGGGCGATATGTGAGTACCTTAGGCAGAGGGAGGTGAGAGAGGCCTTGCAAAGAGAGGACACGGAATTCGAGAAGATAATCAGGGAAAAGAAGGAAGGGAAAAGGGTCCAGGTCGGAAGGATATACAAAATATTAATATCATTAGGAGGGAGTACAGTAGAAGAGTTAACCACAATGTGGGAGAGGGAGTTGCAGGTCTCAGGAGTAGAGATGGAGAGGATAGTGGGGGATATTGTAAAACTCAAAAACATAAGAGTCAGGGAGACAAGGAGGAAAATACTGCACAAGTGGTACCGCACCCCGGCCCAATTGACCTATCTTTCTCAAAATGTGGGCACTCGGTGCTGGCACGGCTGCCGAGACAAAGGAGTGTATATGCACCTATTATGGGAATGCAAGGTGGTCCAAAGATTCTGGAAAGAGGTAGAAGGGGAGATCAACAGAGTATTGAATATAAATTGGACCATCACAAAAGAGACGGCGGTGTTGGTAAAAAAGAACAAGATGGGGGATCACTCGGAAACGAAGGCAGCAATGATAGAAAGCGCCCAGGCGGTGGTGGTTCTAGGCTGGAAGGACTCTACGAAATGGACAATCGAGAACTGGCTGCGGTACTTGGTAGAACACATTCAATTTGAAATTATGGAAAAGAGGGTGAATCAGCTACAGGAGGATAAATTGCAAGAGCTGTTGGGACGATGGGATAGGGTGAGAGGATATATTGTTTGGAGAACCCGGGATCAAACCATTAGAAATAAGTTGGAGTTGTTGTTTAAGATGTAATGAAATGTAAATGTCCGGAAAACTTGCAGAAGAGAAAGAAGAAAAAGATGCAACCCTCAGCAGGGGTGGAGGGGTATGGATGGTTGTGAGGGGGGAGGGTCACATGCACAGGGCACTGTGTTTTTATGTATATGTTTGTATGGATGTAAAAAAAAAGAATATTTTTATTTATTTTTTTGCAGCGGGGGGGTGAGGGGCGGGGCAGGGAGGAGGAGCAGGCTCCCTTCCTCCTCCTCCTACTTCCCTCCCCCCCTCTCTCCCTCCCTCCTTCTCTCTCTCTCTTTCCCCCTTTCATTCCTTCCCCCTTCCACCACCTGAACAAAGAGGGAAGGAGAGAGAGAGTGCACCGAGCGAGAGGGGGCGTGGCCAGACCAAAAAGGGGCGGGGCTGAGTTCGGAGCGCGCGCGGGGGGGGGTGCTCATCCAATCCTCTTCTGAGGATTCGTGCCAAGTTTGGTCCCGATCCATCATTATTTGAGTCTACAGTGCTCTCTGGATGGAGGAGAACTACAACTCCCAAACTCAAGGTTCAGTACTTTCTGTTGCTCTCATGAGAGTTTAATCTGCCAAGTTTGATTCAACATGGCCGAGGAATGCTTTGATTGTGTTTTTCCCTTATGGCAGAAGGAGGTAGGACTGGATGGCCCTTGGAGGTCTCCTATTCTAGGAACCCACTGTAATTATTATTATTATCATCATCATCATCAGAGGCTGAATGGTCATCTGTGAGGAATGCTTTGATTGTATTTTCCCCTTATGGCAGAAGGAGGTAGGACTGGATGGCCCTTGGAGGTCTCCTATTCTAGGAACCCATTGTAATTAATATTATTATTATCATCATCATCATCAGAGGCTGAATGGTCATCTGTGAGGAATGCTTTGATTGTGTTTTCCCCTTATAGCAGAAGGAGATTGGACTGGATGGCCCTTGGAAGTCTCCTACTCCAGGACCCTGTTGTTATTGTTGTTATTATTATTACTATTAGCAGAGGCAGAATGAATATTATGCCTTATCATTCAGGGTTATAGGCCTGTGTGGAAGGGCCCTGGCTTCTTATTTGACTTTCTTTCCACACATCTGAATAAAATCTCATGTTATTTGCTTTAAACCAGATTATATGAGTGTGGACTCCGATAATCCAGTTCAAAGCAGGTATTCTGGGTTATATGGCTGTGTGGGTGGGCCCTGAGTCCACACTGCAATATAATCCAGTTCAAAGCAGGGACTGGGACTTGAGACTGGGATTTTGGTGTTCATCTCTATCTCCAAGTCAAAGCCCCGGTGTCCTCCACAGACACCTCCAAGGCGGGGAGGGGGCGGAGCCGGGGAGGAGGCGGAGTGGGGGTGGAGCCGGGGAGGGGGCGGGGTGGAGGCAGACCCTTCGGCCCCCCAGGTCATCAGTAACCGGAATTCCGGCCACAGGTCCGGTAGAAGTTGGACAGCCCTGGTCTATAGCATCCAATGCAATTTTCTGAATCAGTACCCCACACCAAATCTACAGCTGACCAAAAACGTATTCGTAACCCTTTTGGTAGTAATGTTGGAGAGTGGTCCCTGGTCAAAGGGGTCCCTTGTCACGTGGCCCCTGATCAAGTGGACTCTGGTCAAAAAAAGGTTGGGAACCACTGCTTTATCTAAACCACTTCAATGGTCTTACAGAAAAGGAGGAATGGAAGCATGCAAGCCAATGATATATCATAAGATCTTGCTCCTTTCCCAACAGTAAGCTATAATTGATTTAAAACAAGCCACATCAAGAGATATTTTTCTCTCTAAACGAGAACACGATTTTTACTTTTGTAATATATTCACACCACCTTCAACTACATATTTTAAGGCTACTCTAGTGTTTATGAAACAAACTGAAATGATGTGCAAGAATTGAATGTGGAGGCAATAATAAGAAGGAATAAATGAATACAGTGTCAGTACTAAGCAGCCATGCCATCATTCCTTTTATGCAACTTTATATAGCTCTATCCCATATTTACCACTGTCCTAGTTTTCCGCTAGAACTGTACAACATTGTGTACTATGCAACAAAGGAGAACACGGAGTCCTTCACAGTGGGCTGTGTTCTCCTCTGGGCCTAACCACACGAAAGAAATGTATTTCCTTACATTGCTAGAGTCCTAAAATAATAGGGGTCTCTAGTTTGACTTTTTTTAAATAACATCATATGATCCAGAAAACAGATCTGATATTAGAAATAGGTTAAAGTACAGGATCATTCTCAATTATCTCAAAGTAGGTTAGTGTTTGAGTTTTCAATTTTCAAATCTAAACTTTAGCTGCTGTCTTGATTACTATTACTACTGCTATTACGAGTATTATTACCACAAAGGGCATTATCTTTAGCTTGCTGTGCGTTGTCCGGGCTGTATGGCCATATTCCAGAAGTATCTATGGCAGGCATCCTCAGAGGTTGTGAGGTTTGTTGGAAACTAGGCAAGTTGGGATTATATATCTGTGGAATGTCCAGGGTGGGAGAAAAAACTCTTGTCTGTTTGAGGCAAGTGTGGATGTTGCAATTGACCACTTTGATTAGCATTGAGTGGCCTTTCAGTTTCAAAACCTGACCTGCTGCCTGCCATGCAGGTGTGGACAAGTCTACATAGGGACCACAATATACAGCACCCAAACACAAAACAAGGAACATGATGCAGGCAAAACATCAGAGAATGCTTTTGGAACATGGTAATACAGCCCGGAAAATACACAACAACCTAGTGATTCCGGCCATGAAAGCCTTCAACAAGGGCATTATTTTTGCATTACTGCTATTTCTCTTTAATCGTGTTTCTATTATTATGTACCAATGTGGCAAAAACAGCAATGCAACACAGAATTATTTTGAATAATTAATGAGAATACCTAATTAACACATTTTATATTAATTTACTGTCAGCTCCGGCTGGTTCGTTTGTTTACTTAACGGACCAGGCCGTGCGCGCCATCAGATACGGAGGGCCGTTTGGCGGGCTCTGGACTGGATCCTCCCTTTGATGTGCCAGATACCTTCCTGGCCTTGGATATGCGGAGAGCGGATGGTCAAGCCAGCGGAAGGAGGGACTCAGCAGGGGGGCGGGTCAGGGAGGGCTCTTGAAGGACTTGATGCGCGGGAAACCTTTAGTCTATCTTTGCTTAGCCTGGAGCAAGGACCCATTAAATGATCTATCTTCCAACCTAGCTTGGAGTGAGTTTGGTTTATTGGACCCCCCTTTCCGGAGCATTACATTTACCCTATCTCTTCAACATTGGTTTTACAGATATTCATATCTAAATGTAGAAAGAAAGAAAGCACAGACAATTACTCAGCTTATGGCATTAAAAAGTGACAGTCTAGTGGTAGCAATACTAATAGTATACGCAGCTTAACACACTCTCTACTACTATGTCCACCTTTTGGCTGACTCCCCACCCACTTGTTGTCAAAACCTAAGAGCTATAATCTGGAATGAAAACAATGAAAATGTTAGGCAAGTGTGAGCAATGTATTTTCCACTTCCTTTCCAAGACAGATGACACATACTTCCGGTTTTCAGCTTAAAAATTATACCTACAGCATTAGTCACAGTAAAAGGTTCGTGTCATCATCAGGCATTTCAGCAATCAATCACCTTCGCAAACTGTTTACTACTTTGGTATTTTCAACCTCAATGACAATTATCTTCTGAGTAGCAGAGCCCTCTGCACCAAGCCTTGCTTTGAATACAGAATGAATTCAAATGAGCTGGTTTGAATCTTCTTTGTGGAGAGAAAAAAACGGGTGTAAATAAACATCATCATGACAAGTATTGCATTTTTATTTTAAAATCTGTACTTCTACTAAGAGGAAGCATTTTCAGTTGCAATATGATGAGAGTATGAATGAAAAGGCCATCAAAATGAATATTTTGTGTCTGAGTCAAGTACTGATCCATGACCTCAATCAACAAGGTCCCAATTTCACTTTTTAAATTTCACCTTTGAAAAAATAATTAATTCTAAGCATAAAAGTTTTAAAAGGCAAGGGAGGTGTGTGAAGAGAGAGCTTGCTCAATGTCATGACATTTGGGATTCAAATCTGCTATTTGAAAAAGCACCACCATCACCACCAGGAGCGGTGGTGGCGCAATGGATCAAACCCTTGTGCCGGCTGAACTGCAAACCTGAAGGACGGTGGTTCAAATCCACAAGATGAGGTGAGCTCCCATCTGTCAGTTCCAACTTCACATGCAGGGACATGAGAGAAGCCTCCCACAGGTTGGTAAAACATCTGGGCGTCCCCTGGGCAACGTCCTCACAGATGGCCAATTCTCTCACACCAGAAGCGACTTGCAGTTTCTCAAGTCGCTTCTGACTCAATTAAAAAAACGATCATCACCACAAACAACTTCTTGAGTTCAGTCTCCCAGTTGTGGAGACTGACAAGAGTTTTGGCTCATAAATAATTTTGATTCTATCCCAGAATCAGAGAGATACCATTAAGTAATAGGGCACATTCTAATATTGTGACTGTCACTACTAGTAGAGCCACTATTACTATAACTAATATTGTGGAGGAAAAGGTTTTTTTTATTGGAGGCCAAGATTATTTTTCTCCCTCGCAGTACACATGCATACACTACCCAGAGTTTGCAGAGTTATTGTGGGAATATAATTTTAACAGAAAGGCTCACTGTTTTAAAAATACAGTTCTGGAGAGCAGATTTTCCCATCATATGAAAAATGAACATCGTTCTTTGTGTGCGTACGTGTTACTGAATCATATGCACTGTGACTAATGAAATGCCAAATGTGCCAGCGCACCATGGGGCAACAGTAAATGTATCACTACAAGAAATTTATTAGAGATAGTGGTTTGGATAATGAGACTGTGATGGCAACATCCAAGGAAGTAGATCTCATACCAAATTATGTTAGTATATAGAACCTGTGAAAATGAGCTATAATTCTTGAGGCAGCCAAAGAAAAACAAAAATTTGTACTATCTTTGGAAAATGTTAGATTTGTCCATTAAAAATCTGTATCTGAAAATTTTATAATAATCTCCAGAGGCATAAAAGCCAGAAGAAGAACCCTGTTAAAACACTTTGCTGAAGTATTTGTTTCCTTACAACAGTATCCAGTTTTTATTTATGCATATAGAAAAGTATAAAACAAAAACTTGTGACACGTTAAGAATTATAAAACAGTTACCAAATGTTGTGTTTACTAATAAAACTCACAGGCAATTTGCAAAAGCATCACAACTCATCTTACGGATGAGAAGTGTTTATCTAGACTCGAATACAGCAACTTAGTATATCTATTGCAAAGCATGATGGTTCAAGAATCAGGACCCAGGCCATTTTCTGCTGCAAGAGAAACCATGCGGTACCGCTCTTCAGCAATTGATTGATTGAATAATTTACTATATTAATACCCCATCCTTCTCACCCCAAAAGGGACTCAGGGATTTCCAAGCGATGCTTCAGGCAATGGCTTTAACCTCACTGTATGATCCTACATTCTTAGGGAAATAGTGGCCCCTTAGTATATTGCTTCCAGGACTTCCATGGTTTGCTTCCAAGACTCCCCAGGAATACCAGCGTTTGTGGATATCCAAGCCCCATATACAATGACATAGTAAAATGGTGGCCTTTATACAAAATGGCAAAATCAAGGTTTGTTTTTTGCATTTAAAATATGTATTTTCAAGCTGTGGATGGTTCAATTCATGGATGCAGAATCTGTATGGTGTTCCAGCCGGCAGTTCAGCTTTTGCATTTTGCACCAGCTGTGGCACCAAAGTCATTGTCAAGGGCAGCCCTATGCAGAGTGCATTGCAGCAATGCAATCTTGATGCTACAAATTCATGATGACTGCAGCAACATTATCCTTGCCCTGGTAAAACCCATGGATGGCACACCAATTCAAGCACCCCAAGGAGAGTCCACCTGGACCTTTGGTGACAAGAACAGAATGAAAAGTCCTCCCAAGTATGCATCAAGCCACATAACAAGCTCACCAACTATAATCAAAGGTTGTCAGCTTACTCAATTCCTTAACCAGAAAACCACCAACCCACAGAGGCTCCATCTTTTCTGGGGTCAGCTTAGTTTACCGGCCTCCATCCAACTCATTACAGCATCCAGGCAAACCGCACCAATGAGAAGTATTGTTAACATATTGATAGCACCCAACCTGAGACCTCTTAAGGAACTTTCCCAAAGGCTCCAAACAGAATGGAAGACAAGATGAAAATCAGGGCCACCCTACAAGTGCCCTGGGGCCGGAACTGGCCCCATAGCTAGAAGCAGAACACTGTAACATAGTGCCCCCCACCCCTAATCCAATTCGACAGAACTTACCCAGCACAATACCTTGATAAATAGTATTAAAAAGCTCCTGACACATTCAAGGAGATCAACAGGGTAGCATCTTTCACCCATCTGTGAGGGAAGAACTAGCTCACCTTGACCTAGGCCCAGATTGAAATGGATCCACATAATATAGTTCTTCCAACAACATCGATATAAGTGACTCCAAAGCAAAAACAACAGGGCGGGCCACATGTACATATAAAATATTTTTAAAAAAACTTGGGGGAGATAACTGGAGCAGTATCGAAGCATAAAGGGTCATATGGAGGGAAGAGGTCTCACCAGAAAAGGGGGCATTTGGGAGTCTAATCTCTAAAGGCCAGGTGGAAGAACCAGGTTTTCAGTTGTTTTCTGAAGGATTCCAATGAGGGGGCATTCCTAATCTATCCCGGGAGGGAATTCCAAAGACGGGGGGCCACAGAGGAGAAGGCTTTCTCCCTAGTGCTCACAAGCCGCGTCTTTGCCCAGCCACCACATGTTTATGTAGTAATTTTCACATACATTTAGATTCAAAGACACACTACAGACTACAAATGGATTCTGGAATCATGGTGATTATGATAAGTGAAAGTATCAATCTAGTGCAGCAACATTGAAAAATTCCATACATGTTCTTACTGTTGCAAGGGCACTGACAATAAACC
This sequence comes from Anolis apletophallus, assembly GCA_030556195.1. Lineage (NCBI taxonomy): Eukaryota > Metazoa > Chordata > Lepidosauria > Squamata > Anolidae > Anolis > Anolis apletophallus. Next base: position 31,793,179 of record JARBWK010000013.1, on the reverse strand, counting down.
CGCCAGTCTAATAATTCCTTAACACAAACCAATGCCGCAGCCAAATTTAAAACTATATATAATTGTTCCTCCTTTTCCCGTCCAATTTTATTCCTTTTCTTATAATGCTAGCTAGCTCTCAGGGTCACCCAATTAAAATGACTGGCAGGAGATTCAGGACAAACAAAAAGAAAGTACTCTTCACACAATGTCTAATTAATTTTGTACCATTAACTCTGAGTTGTGTCCATGTCCTTCCCAGCACTGTTATCCAATCTCTTTTCAAATGGTCAACCCAGGATTGACCCTCCAAATCTTCCATGTTCAAATGATTTATTTACAGCATTCTACCAACATTCTTTTACTTTTACAAGAAGAGTCCCAAGGCCCAAATAAATAAATAAATAAATAAATAAATAAATAAATAAATAAGGCACTTACCAAAATACCACAAATCCCATAAAATAGTAATGATTTGTTGAAAGCGTATCTTCCATCTGGCACCTAATACTGGTGCTAAATAGCTTTGGAAAGGGAGTTCCATACTCAGGGCACCTCTTGGGTTATGAAAATGAAGAAAGGTCGCTCTAAATAGGGAGAGCTGTTATAAACTAAAATTTATATTTTTAAAAGACCAGACCACAACAAGCAAAACTTGACAGGACCTAAATCCCACCAAAGACCTCATAAATGGGCGCCAATTACACATATGTCATTGAGGTCTACTCTCCTTGGACTTGGTGGGGGGCTTTGGATATTAGTAGTTCAATTGGGACACAACTCCTTGAGGAATAAAGCCATTCCATCGAGATATTTAAGATCATCTGGAGAGGCCTTGCTCTCGGTCCCGCCTACTTCACAGGCGCGATTGGCGGGGAAGAGAGACAAGGCCTTTTCAGTGGTGGCTCCTTGGCTTTCGAACGCCCTCTCTAGTGACATCAGATCGGCCCGCTCCCTCCTGACATTTGAGCAGGCATTTGCTGATGAAATATTAGATATTAATTAGATATGTGGAATGACGACGATGTGACAGAAAGTGATTTCTACATGACGGTGAGACTGTAACTGTATGTTTTAATTGCTAATTGTTGTGTTATATGGTTATTGTTTGGTTTGTTTTGCTTGTGTTTTGATTGGAGGGCAGAGATTGCCTTGTGTAGAGGGCAGAGATTGCTGCCCCGAGTCGCCTTCGGACTGAGAGGAGCAGGATAGAAATGTGATAAATAAATACATTCCAGTACAAATAGCCATATATGATGTGAATGTACATATTTACAGCCAATATATTTACAGTAGTTCCCAACCTTTTTTTGACCAGGGACTATTCTTCAACATTAGTACCAAAATTAGTACCGTTATGAATTAGTTTTTGGTCAACTTTAGATTCTGCACTGCAGTATAAAGTTTCCGATGGAAGAATTATGCCAGATCTCTCCTCTCAGGTGAGAACTCACCAAAGCAGAATACAGTAGTACTCTTATTTTCCTTGATCTAAACCAGTGGTTCCCAACCTTTTTTTGACCAGGGACCACTTGAGCATGGATCACTTAACCAGGGACCACTTTGACCACTCTCCAACATTAGTACTAAAAGAGTTACAGATCGGTTTTTGGTCAACTTTAGATTCAGTTTGGTTATTTGTTTTTAGGCCTGTTCCTGGGTTATTTGGGGTGCTGATTCAGAAAATTGCATTGGCTAGACCGTATTAGCTCCAGTTTCTGATACGGAACATACGCCATCCAGTAGCCGTCATCTGTTCACCCACAGAAAACCATATTTAATAATATAGAGCTGATGTGGTCTATCCAATACAAAATGAAGACACCAAGGCGCCCCCACTTCCAGGCAACACATGGAATAATAGCTCCACTCAGGGGGAGGGGGGAAGGAAAAACAGTACACAGGAGGCTTTTTGTCATGCCTTTCGTGGTTAGTCAGTCTATCCCCTCCTGACATGACATCCCCATTGCCTCAGGACTATAAGAGGGTTTCACGAAATCAGTCCCTCACATTGCAACGGTGTAGTAACGGTGAAGCCATGGACCACAGGTTGGGAATCACTGGTATAAAGGGATGTTGGAGTAAGCACTAACATCTTAGCCCAAATTTTCTGATTCTACCTGTAATCTAAAATGTCCCCTATTACCACAAAATTATTTGCCCATAGTATTTTGGGTTCTCCCTTTTTTGTAATTTCTCTTATCAACTAATAGGTAAAATGCCCTTATTGAGAGATGAGCAGGCCTAGTAATAACAAGTATATAAACTCCAGATTAATCAACTACAGGTCATCTCTTTTTGTAATAACCGATTTATAAAACATATAAAGATATCAGACTGCTCCAATGTGCTGTTTCAAAATATGCCAATAAAAGTAATAATTAGGGGGGGAAACCTATTAATTGGCAAGAAATTGTCTCATACATTAAAAATCTATGTGTGTGCATTATGTTTAAATGTGTGTTTATATACGTTCACTCACCAAAAGTCTTTTAATTAAATAATATCCAGGCTACTAAGAAAATGAAAAATATAGAATTAAGATGTGTGATATCTGTATACCTTTATAAAACGGAATGTTTGTGTGTATGCGGAGGGGGGAAGGGCGGATTGTGGCAGCCACTTTCACAGGCAAGGGTGGATATGTTGCAGCCACTTTCACAGGCCAGGGTGGATATGTGGCAGCCACTTTCACAGGCCAGGGCGGATATGTGGCAGCCACTTTCACAGGCCAGGGCGGATATGTGGCAGCCACTTTCACAGGCCAGGGCGGATATGTGGCAGCCACTTTCACAGGCCACAGCGACCAGCGCGGGTGATGGACCTGCACCAAACTTGGTACACATAACCCCCTAACCCCCTTTACGTCCTGGCGCGGGTCGGGGGACATGACCCACGGATCATGGGATTTGTAGTACTTTCCAACACTTTGGTTCCCACAGACCACTGAGGCCACCAAAAAAGACCAATACAGACCACACTCAGCACACACAGCCCCCATGACCCACTCTACGTCCTGCTGCAGTTCGGAGGAGGGAGGACCATGGATGATGGCACTTGAAGTGCCTCTACTCACTTCCCAAGTCCGCTGCAACCCTCATCCAATCACTGATCGAGACCAAATTTGCCATACATAACCCCCATGACTGCCTTCACGTTCTGGTGAGGTTTGGGGGAGGACTGACAATGGATGATGGGATTTGTAGTACTTTTACACCCATCTGTTCCCACAGACCACTCTGGCCCCCAACAAACACTGATAAAGACCACACTTGGCACACAGAGCCCCAGTGACCCAGTCCACATCCTACTGAAGTTTGGAGGGGGACAGAACATGGATGATGGGTCTTGCAGTACCTTCCCTCACTTTCCAAGACTGCTACAAACCTAATCCTATGATTGATCAACACCAAACTTGCCACACAGAGCCCTCATGACCCACTCTACATTCTGGTGCACTTTGGAGAAGGGTGGACCATGGATGATGGGACTTCCAGAGTCTGCTGCGACCCTCATCCAATTACCGATTGAGACCAAACTTGGCACACATAACCCCCATGACTGCCTTCACGTCCTGGTGAGGTTTGGGGGAGGACTGACAATGGATTTATTTATTTATTTTATTTATTTATTTCTTCGATTTTGTATTCCGCTCCTCCCTACAGGCTCGGGGCGGGTGACAATAAAATACACCTGGGCAGGCCAAGTCTCGGCATGCTGCCCTACAATTAAAACAAAGACAGTTAAAAACACGAGTTCAACGTATCACGAGGTACAGGAGATATACAAAAAGTATACAAGGGTATACCACATATCATCCAATCAGGCTTAGGTAAATGCTAGCTCAAAAAGAGCGGTCTTACAAGCCCTTCTAAAGGGGATTAATTCCGAGATGGTTCGGACTCTATCAGGCAGAGAGTTCCACAGCGCTGGAGCTGCCGCTGAGAAAGCTCTCTGTCGGGTTGCGGATAGGTGGCAGGAGCGGACTGATGGTATGGTCAACAAATTCCCGTTCGTCTGACCGCAGTGATCTCGGGGGCAAATACGGGTAAGGCGGTCCCTCAGGTACGCAGGCCCTAGGGCCGTGAAGTGCCTTAAAGGTCAATCCCAATCCCTTGAAGACACTTCGGTACTCGATAGGGAGCCAGTGCAGTTGCCGAAGAATAGGCGTGATGTGGTCCCTCACTGACGAGCCCGCCAGCAGGCGTGCCGCGGCATTCTGCACTAGCTTGAGTTTCCGGAGTGTCGACAAGGGAAGGCCAACGTAGAGGGCGTTACAGTAGTCCAGTCTCGAGATGACCGTCGCTTGGATTACCGTCGCCAGGTCATTCCCGGACAGGTAGGGTGCCAGTCGCCAGCCTGACGCAGGTGATAGAAGGACCCCTGCAGACCGCGGAGACCTGGGCCTCCATGGTCAGCAGGGAGTCCAGCTGAACACCCAAGTTCTTAACCGATGATGACGGGCTAAGCTGCTCGCCATCCAGGGTAGGCAACCGCACCCACCCAGCCCAGGGGCGACCGGGCCACAGGATCTCCGTCTTCGACGGATTCACCTTCAGCCGGCTGGCGCGCAGCCAACCAGTCACGGCTTCCAGGCATCGATGGAAACAATCGGTACGGTATCCGCCTGCCGTCCATTCTCAGCAGAAGCTGGGTGTCATCCGCATACTGATAACACTCCAGACCAAAGTCGCGGGCCAGCTGGGCCAGGGGGCCATATAAACGTTGAATAACAAGGGGAGAGGATAGCCCCTGGGGACCCTACAGTTAAGTGGGGCCCTCCCGAGACCCCCCCCCCTCCACACGTTGTCCCCGGCCCCGGAGGAAGGAGGCCACCCATTGAAGTGCGGTCCCCCGACTCCGGCGCCGGCTAGACGGTGGGTCAACAATGCATGATCAACCGTATCAAACGCTGCTGTCAGGTCTAACAAGACAAGCAGGGCAGACCCGCCCTGGTCCAGCTGGCGGCGAAGTTGGTCTGTAATGGAATGATGATGGAATTTGTAGTATTTTCACACCCCTCTGTTCCCACAGACCACTGTGGCCCCCAAAAAACACCGAGAAAGTCCACACTTGGCACACAGAGCCCCAGTGACCCACTCTACATCCTACTGAAGTTTGGAAGGGGACAGAACATGGATGATGGGACTTGCAGTACCTTCCCTCACTTCCCAATCCTGCTACAAACCTAATCCAATGACTGATCAACAACAAATCTTGCACACAGAGCCCTCATGACCCACTCTACGTCCTGCTGCAGTTTGGAGGAGGGTGGACCATGGATGATGGGACTTGAAGTACCTCTACTCATTTCCCAAGTCTGCTGCGACCCTCATCCAATTACCGATTGAGACCAAACTTGGCACACAGAACCCCCATGACTGCCTTCACGTCCTGGTGAGGTTCGGGGGAGGACTGACAATGGATGGTGGAATTTGTAGTATTTTCACACCCCTCTGTTCCCACAGACCACTGTGGCCCCCAAAAAACACCAAGAAAGTCCACACTTGGCACACAGAGCCCCAGTGACCCACTCTACATCCTACTGAAGTTTGGAGGGGGACAGAACATGGATGATGGGACTTGCAGTACCTTCCCTCACTTCCCAATCCGGCTACAAACCTAATCCAATGACTGATCAACACCAAATCTGGCACACAGAGCCCTCATGTCCCACTCTACAGCCTGGTGCAGTTTACTGTGAGACGGACCACGGATGATGGGACTTGAAGTACCTTCACTCACTTCCAAAAAACAATGCATCCCTCATCCATTCACCAAGACAGACCAAACTTAGCACACAGAGCCCCCATGACCCAATCTACATCCTACTACACTTGGGGGGGGGGGGGAAACAGAGATGATGGGACTTGCACTACCTTCAGTAATTTCATGATACCACTGCAACTCCCAATAATGATGGATCAAGACCAAACTTGGCACACAGAGCCCCCATGACCCACTCTACATCCTGCTGCGCTTCTCAAATAACCCGGGCAGGGCCGGGTCCCCAAGCTAGTATCATATATATAAGAAACTGTATTTCTTTATGAAATATTCATACTGAACTGAAAAGGGGGAGACTTTGCCAGAATTTTAATTTAATCAGGAACATCACAATCGTAAAGATGTATGGGTCTGTTCTCAGGTTGTACTTTTTCTTTCCTTCCAAGGTTTATTTCCTTCTTAATGCAATCTAAGTGACACAACAGCATTAAGTGTTAAAGCCAAGCTACTGACTGAAAGAGTACATTTATTTTCCACTTTTCACTAAGATTTTTGCCTAGGCTAAATACACAAGGGATTAACACTTAGGGTTTACATCAAGGTTTATTTCCATGTGGTTTCCCCTCTTGCTGGAGATGAAATGTAAACTTTTGCAGACTATTCTCTAAATGTACTTGACAAAGAAAGCTATGTACTCAAAACATTTTGAGAGCTATAAAGAAGAAAACCTCCAACATACATAAACACTTCTATTAAGAGCGGCATAATGCCACTACTAACAGCATTCCCGAAACTTTTCAAAAGCTAGTTCGGAAGATCACTTCTTGCTTTATCATTGCCTAAAATCAGCTATTGGCGTAAGCCATGCATGTTGCAAATTGTTCATGAAATCAAAATATGCTATTGCATGACCTGATCAGAGACCAAATACATTTAATTCTATAACTGCCTTGCTTTGAGCTATGTCTTATCATTGTTGATACGGGTGTTCTTAAACTTTAAAATTGCAATGTATCATGGTAACTTCATTTTGGGTGTTTTCTTGCTCTAAAGATTAAATTTAAAGAAGGAAGGGCTGAGAAGATAGAATAAATGGAGAGGGGTGACACTGGGCAATTTCTATCATGCTTACTGGAAAAGGGAGGTAAGTATTTATGACAACTACCGTGTTTCCCCGAAAGTAAGACAGCGTCTTACTTTCTTTGTCCCCCAAAATCCCCACTATGTCTTACTTTCGGGTGACTTACATTAGCCGAGGTACCCCGAAAGTAAGATGAAAGCAAGAGTTACCTCGGGCGGCAGGCATGGCGTGGCTTCCTGGCCGGGCGAAGAGGCTCCCAGAGGGGCTCAAAAGGGGCCCGGAATCCTCCTCCTCTTGCTCTTCTTTCTTCCAGCGGCGCCTTCCATCCTCCTCCTCTTCCTCCCAGCAGCGCCTTTCCCTCTCGCCGGTTCCGCCCCTCTTCAGTGAAGGAGGGGCGGAGGCCGGCGGCGAGAGGGAAGAAAGCGCCGGTGGAAGTCCCGCTGCACGGCGGCTCAGGCTTTCCCCCGCCGCCCCGCTTGCCCGCTCCAAACGGAGCCGGGCGGCGGAGAAAAGCACCTGAGTCGTCCTGGAGGCGGGACTTCCGCCGCGCCTCTCCCTCTCGCTGCCGGCTCGCGCTTTCCCTTGCAACCGGGTCTTCAGAGAAGGGAAGGCAGGCAGGCACAAAAAGGGCAGCCCTCTTGTGTTTACCTGCCTTCCCTTCTCTGAAGACCCGCCTGCCATGGGATCTCGCCGCGCGCCTTCTCCCTTTCGCCGCCAGCTCCCGCTTTCCCATGGCAACCGGGTCCTCAGAGAAGGGAAAACAGGCAGGCGGTAGGGCGGCCCTCTAGTGGTTACCTGCCTTCCCTTCTCTGAAGACCCGGTTGCCATGGGATCGGGCCGGCGCCTTCTCCCTTTCGCCGCCAGCTCGCGCTTTCCCATGGCAACCGGGTCCTCAGAGAAGGGAAAACAGGCAGGCGCAAGGGCAGCCCTCTTGTGTTTACCTGCCTTCCCTTCTCTGAAGACCCGGTTGCCATGGGATCTCGCCGGCGCCTTCTCCCTTTCGCCGCCAGCTCGCGCTTTCCCATGGCAACCGGGTCCTCAGAGAAGGGAAGGCAGGTAAACACAAGAGGGCTGCCCTTGCGCCTGCCTGTTTTCCCTTCTCTGAGGACCCGGTTGCCATGGGAAAGCGAGCTGGCGGCGAAAGGGAGAAGGCGCGGCGAGATCCCATGGCAACCGGGTCCTCAGAGAAGGGAAGGCAGGTAAACACAAGAGGGCTGCCCTGCGCCTGCCTGTTTTCCCTTCTGAGGACCCGTTGCCATGGGAAAGCGCGAGCTGGCGGCGAAAGGGAGAAGGCGCCGCGAGATCCCATGGCAACCGGGTCCTCAGAGAAGGGAAGGCAGGTAAACACAAGAGGGCTGCCCTTGCGCCTGCCTGTTTTCCTTCTCTGAGGACCCGGTTGCTATGGGAAAGCGCGCGAGCTGGCGGCGAAAGGGAGATGGCGCCGGCGAGATCCCATGGCAACCGGGTCTTCAGAGAAGGGAAGGCAGGTAAACACAAGAGGGCTGCCCTTTTTGTGCCTGCCTGCCTTCCCTTCTCTGAAGACCCGCTGCAAGGGAAAGCGAGCCGGCAGCGAGAGGGAGGCCCGGCGAAGTCCCGCCTCCAGGACGACTCAGGTGCTTTTCTCCGCCGCCCGGCTCCCGTTTGGAGCGCGGGCAAGCGGGCGGCGGGGAAAGACGCCTGAGCCGCCCGTGCCGGGCAGGACTTCACCGGGCGCTTCCCTCTCGCCGCCCGGCAGCTCCGCCCCCCTCCCTTCACTGAAGAGAGGGGCGGAACCGGCGAGAGGGAAAGGCGCTGGGAGGAAGAGGAGGAGGATGGAAGGCGCCGCTGGAAGAAAGAAGAGCAAGAGGAGGGAGGATTCCGGGCCCTTTGAGCCCCTCTGAAAGCCTCTTCGCCCGCCAGGAAGCCACGCCATGCCTGCCGCCCGAGAGGTCTTACTTTCGGGTATGGCTTATATAAGCCGACCCCTCTGACACCCCCGATACGTCTTACAATCGGGGGTGTCATACTTTCGGGGAAACACGGTAGTAAAAATGTAGAAAGCTACAATGAAGAGTTTAATGAAAAAAGATGACGATAACCATATTTTAATTTTAATGTCTTTAGATAAGAAGGTGGGATGTCATTTTTAAGCTTTTATTTTTTATGTTGAGAGGAGAAGTTTATAAAGAATGTACCATATATACTTGAATATAAGCCGACCCGAATATAAGCTGAGGCACTTAATTTTACCACAAAAAACTGGGAAAACGTATTGATTCGAGGGTCGGAAATACAGCAGCTACTGGTACATTTCAAATAAAAATAAATACCAATAAAATTACATTAATTGAGGCATCAGTGGGTTAAATGTTTTTGAATATTTAGATAAAACTGTAATTTAAGGTAACACTGTCCATCTCTGAGTAAACTATTAGTCTAACCTTCTTTAATGTAAATGTGTTTATGTAAAATAATAATAATACAGTAAAATAATAAATATAATAATAACAATAGAGTAAAATAATAAATGTAACAATAATAAAGTAAAATAATAAATGTAATAACAATAAAAAGTAAATAATAATAATAATAAAGTAAAGTCCTAGACGCTTGGGAAGTGCTTGACTTGTGATTTTGTGATACAAAATCCAGCATATGTATCTCGTTTGCAGTGATATAATGTGTTTTTGTGTCAGTAAAATAATAAAAATAATAAATATAGTAGTAATAATAATAGAGTAAAATAATAAATGTAATAATAGTAATAACAACAGAGTAAAATAATAAATAACTTCAACTTGATTATAAGTCGAGGGGGGCTTTTTCCATCTAAAAAGGGGGCTGAAAAACTCAGCTTATACTCGAGTATATACAGTATGTTGTATATAACCAGTCTAGGCTGCTCTTATGTCTGTAATATGAAACGTATTACAAAATTTAAAAAATATAAAATTTAGACTGCAGAAATGCCTCACAATTCAATATAGGGTAAATCTTGATTTTTAGATGAAAGTCATAAAGCTTATGTTCCCAAGAGAACAGCATAGCTATAATTCACAAGAACAAACCACAGTTTAAAAACACATGAGAGCTGTCACTGAAACGCCGCAGCTGAAACACCTCCGAATAATATTTCAAATCCAACCAAGCAAACAAAATGTTGTCTCAGAATGTTTTATTTGATAAGACATGTGACCTACTTTAGGCTTCACTTTGATTATAATTAAGTGTAATTTGTACGGATTCCAACTTAATACACAAACTCACTCACTGAGACTGGCTGATTAAAAGGCAAATTAACATTCATAAAGACACTTTCTGATGTTTAATTTAAAACAATGTAGAAAAAAACACCCTATCTGTATTGAAACCTATTTAATGTTGCTTTCTTGAAATCTTCAAGATGTAGAAATGAGATGACAGCTCTACATTCAGACAAGCGTTAATACATACAATTAGGATTTAAGAGGTAAAACCATGTTCCCTTTAAGGGATGCTTTGTATTGTGATTTATCTTAATAAGGCTTACTGATAATATGGTTCTCTTTGGCTCTTTATTCCTATTAAACAAACATTTGTCAATAGTAGGCATAAATAGTATTGCCAGACTGATAGCTGGAGACAGCTCCTGTTCCTTTAATATTGGTACCAAAAAAAAGAATTTCAAAGAGTGCTGAGTATCACGCTACAGTTCCCTCTTCGGCACGTGAACTACCTCCAGTTTTCACTTTGACAACCCAGTGGACAAAGTATGGATTAAGTCCAAACTGAAATGGAAGATCATTTGTACAAGGAACTTCTTCATCACCTGAAACATCTGTCCAAAGGATTAGATGTGTTGGAAATAGCAACTTTCTCAAGCCTCCACTACTTGTTTGCTGTGTATGTAGTTCAGATTGTTTAATGTATTGTATGTGTGTGTTGGTATGCAATTTGACCATAACTCTTTGTTGTGGGAAGGGCTGCAGACCATGTGATCAGGTCTGGGCTTGTTCAGAGCTCAGACTCCATTTTAAAACAGTGTTTGTTTTAGACTTCAGTAGAGGACGCTACTTTCAGACATCAGCAGGAATTGTATGCTTAGAGACTTCAATGCAGGAAGATTATGCTTAGAGACTTCAATGCAGGAAGAGTATGCTTAGAGACTTGAGTTGCAACAGACTACAGAAGCTGTATTAGATTCATAACAAAGAGATGGACTACTGATTTTAAGAAAGATGCTACCTACATGGAGAAATTACTTCAAACCCTACTTGTAACTGGACTGATACACAAAGTACCTGTATGCTCAATACATGAAATTTGTGAGTAAACTAACTACATTACTGTTAAAGAAGTCTATTTATTTTTGTCTCTTGGGAGCATGATTTAAAGGCAATTATATTTTAAGGGAGAGTAGATTTTTTGGGCAACTAAAAGGAACACTTCTGAAACTCTGCTGTATGTATATGTGTAAGTGTGTGTGTGTGTGTTTGTATGTATGTATATGAGAGAATGTTGGTGAATGCCATTTTCCCAAAAGGTCACGCTTTTACCAAGACATTATGGCATCATTTTTCAAAAGGTTGTGGCTTCTAACAAGGCCATTGCTTTCCAAAGTTCATAAAACCTCAAAAAGGTTCTGGAGATTTCCATTTTCCAAAAAGATGGTTGTTCCTTTTATTTGTGGCTTCAGAAGCTACAATCAAAAGGAAAAATTAATGGAATAAAAAGGGGGGAGGGACAGGAGTTACAACAAAAAAGGAAACTAAACCTAAACCTGATAAGAGTGTGGAGGAAAACCTGCACAGCCAGGTGCAGGGCAAAGTGGGGACAAGAAAATGCTTTCTCACCACTGAGACACCAACCAATGTATTCTAAAAGTGCTAAAGCCAATCCATACATAATTATGTTTCAGCAAAAATAGCTCACCCATATTTATTATACTCATTATATAAAGGACATTATTAAAGAAGCACCTAAAATGTTTGTGTCTTTTAAAATCCAGACCTTCCAATATATTTTACACACCTTGGAAGAAAATAGTGGGACGGGAGGTGATGAGATAGCACCGTACTTAGCTGAAAATGTATTGCTGAATACATCCTTGAAGTGACTGGCTTAGGGGAGGTGATGGCCAACAGGGAGCTCTGGCGTGGGATGGTCCATGAGGTCATGAAGAGTCGGAAGCAACTGAACGAATAAACAATAGCATACATCCCAAACTAAACTCATTTTATTCCTCCTTCTCCTCCAAAGAAAGGCAGTGGGGATTGCTTTCTTTTCTCCTTTGCTTTTGCCTTGGGAAGCAACCAGAAGAGGCTGATAAATATACTGAATTACTGAACATCCTCTCATATTGAGTTTAGAAGAATGCCAACATACTGGAAAACAGTACAATTCTAACCAAAGGCGCTCATACCGCTAATATTTCTAAATAAAAAATTTCAATTTTGAAAGGCTATTTACATGTTGTTTACGCTGATCAAACAACAAAAACCAAAGAATGTTTGCAATGAGAATCAGGAAATGTGTTGCGAGAGATGATAAACATTACTACCATCTTTCCCGTCTTGCACCTTTTCCCCCAGTCACCTTAATATATCTTCATGCATTCAACCTAGATATTTTCATGCACTGAGTGTACTCATATAATATGGGGAAAAGAATGGGGCATCTACTCCATGGTCTTCTTGTGCCTTTTCGTGATTTTACAGCTACTCCTCTGTATAACATTTGTACTTTTAAAACAGTTTACTGAATATTTTATTTATTTATTTATTTAAAACATTTGTACCCCAACCTTCTTACCTCTATTGAGGGACTCAGACCAGCATAACAAATTACATATCATGGAACCCCAACTTCATGTAAATATTAAAGAATATTGGGAATAGAATGGCACCTTGTGGGATACCACATAACAGCTCCTTTTTGAGGAGCAACTATCCCCAAGCAGCACCATCTGTAATTTGCCTGAGAGGTACAACCACAACCACAGCAACACAGTGCCTCCAATTCCCAACCCTTTCAGGCATTCCAAAAGGATAGCATGGTCAATGGTATCAAAAGCCACTTATGCTAGCCAAGTGAGTGGGTATCCATAGAGCTTTCCAAAGTTTGCGTCATGACACATTTGTGTGCCAACTGCAGTTTACAGGTGTGTCATGTGAATAGAATGAGAAACCTGAGTCTGTGTGAAATAAGCAATAAATCATATATATTTAAAAATATAAATGAAAGCCTTCATGAGATATGTCATATCGCCATACATTTCGTTATCCATATCTTTTATAAGGGGGTTAGTTTCACATTCGGCCTGCTAGTAAGACTGAATGATTGAATGATTATGAAATGCCCTGTTTCCCAAAAAATAAGACCTAATGTTTTAAAAAAGCCCTACCATGATTTTTCAGGATGTATGTAACATAAGCCTTACCCAAAAATAAGCCCAATTTAAGATCTTCAGCTAGACGCATTTACTGGTAGTACATCCATTGCAACACACAACAGATATACTGAATCTAATAACAATAATAATAATAGTACATAAAATTAGGAGCCCCTGGTAGCAAAATGGGTTAAACCCTTGTGCCGGCAGGACCGAAGACCAACAGGGAGGAGGTTCAAATCTGGGAAGAGTTCGGATGAACTCCCTCTGTCAGCTCCAGCTCCCCATGCCGGGGCATGAGAGAAGCCTCCCACAAGGATAATAAAACATCAAAACATCAGGGCGTCCCCTGGGCAACATCCTTGCAGATGGCCAATTCTCTGACACCAGAAGCAGCTTGCAGTTTCTCAAGTTTATTTATTTATTTATTTCTCGGACTTCTAGGCCGCCACTCCCGGGAGGCTCGGGGCGGCTCACAGTAAAAACGAGATACAATAAAAACACAATAAAAAACAATACAACTATAAAATCTCAGAGTTAAGATTAAAACAACGATGTGCTGTAGAGGATACAAGGCACAGCACAATGCAATGTAACGCAGTGATAACAGGCGAACCAGGCACTGAGGACATCTTATAGGCCGAAAGCCTGTTGGAAAAGGAATGTCTTACAAGACCGCCTGAATGGCATGAGGTCTTGGAGAGCCCACGTCTCGGCCGAGAGAGCATTCCACAACATTGGGGCAATCACGGAGAACGCTCTCCTACAGGTTGCAGTTAATCTGATTGACTTCGTAGATGGAATGGCCAGCAAGTTGGTATTTTCTGACCGCAGTGATCTCGTAGGGCAATATGGGAAAAGCCGGTCCCTCAGGTACACGGGCCCCAGGCCGCATAAGGCCTTAAAGGTGAGCACCAACACTTTGAAGGTGATCCGGTTGGAAGCCAGTGCAGATCCTGCAAAATAGGTGTATTGTGACAACCTGCTGGAGAATCAGACAGGAGTCGGGCGGCAGTGTTCTGCACCAGCTTGAGCTTCCGGGTCACCGACAGAGGAAGGCCAACGTAGAGCGCATTACAGTAGTCCAGTCTCGAGATGACCGTGGCTTGGATCACCGTGGCCAGGTCGTTCCGGGATAGATAGGGGGCCAGCCGCCTTGCCTGTCTCAGATGGAAAAAAGCTGATTTACTGACCATGGAGATTTGGGTCTCCATGGTCAGTTGGGAATCCAAGTGAACTCCCAGGCTCTTTACGGAAGGCAATGGGCATAACGCCACACCGTCCAGGGTCGGAAGCTGGACATCCCCATCACCCGGACGACCCAGCCACAAGATCTCCGTCTTTGCTGGATTCACCCTTACCCTACTGGCTCGCAGCCATCCAGTAACGGCCTCAAGACAGTGTTGGAAATTATCGGGTACGGATCCAGACCTACCCTCCATCCTCAGAATGAGCTGAGTGTCATCACCGTACTGATGGCACTCTAGCCCAAAACTCCACACCAGCTGTGTGTGTGTGTGTGTGTATATATATATATATATATAATATTCCTCTTCAGCCTATTTGTGAAATAGACTTGAAAGAATGACTGATTATAAACCCATAGAGTCTAGGTAGTAGCTTTAGCAAGAAAACATAATATGAGAAGTCTACATCTAACAAAAATGTTGAAAAAAGAGCCAGAAGCAATCATTTTCCTCTGACCCAGATGAAATAAGGAGCTGCTTTGAAAAATAGCCATCTGCTAGTGTAGCAGGCTGCCCAGAAAAGATCTACAGCCTTATATTATTGTGAGCCAAAGGATGACATGAGGCGCGAGAGAGATGTCTTCACACTACTTGTCTCCAGTGCTTTCAAGAGTTCTGTAAAACCAGAAACTGCTTGGTACGATTTACACAATGAGATCTCTAAGACTCAAGGCAGAGTACAAGAAAAACATAGTGGAAATTATTTTAAATGTTGTTTGCCTGTATTAATTACTTGTGAACCGAACTGCTCTATGAACATGTTCAAATGAAGAGAGATGCATAAATTTACACATGAATATATTTGAGTTTTCATGATTTTTTTTGCCACACATTTGACAGATGGTTCAGGGATCATTGGGGGAGAAATCCGAATTCCTGTAGTTTTATGTTCTATAGTTGTATAGCTCATAAATGAAGATGTTTTAGCTTAGTGTAAAGCTTTTAATCTCTTAATTCTATCCCGATCGCTAAAAAAATGGTAATTCTCCAGTGTAATTCTTTAACCTTCCAAAAACACATAGACGACCAATTCTTCTTCTAAAGAATGTAACAAAAATGCAGTTTGCAAGAAGCTATTTTGCATTCCTAAACTCTATTATTTAATGCACAGAACAAATGCAGTCGAAAATAGATCAAAATGAGACACGCTCTCCCCACTTTCTGGAGAGAGGTAAATAAATAACTAATTTTACGTCTTTCTGTTATTTTAGGAAGTTTTCAGTTACCCAGAGAACCTCAAGTATAGAGAATTAATGTTGGCTTTAATATTAAAATGCCACAGATGTCTATTCAGAGGTTAAGACTCACTGAATTCAGATTTCCCCTCCAATAAGTGCACATACAGGCCCTTCTTTAAAAAAAATTAGCATATAGTGCTAAAGTTCATTGTTTTCCATAATGTAATGATACTGTAGCAGCAAATTAGGAGTCCCAGAACTTCCTCTTTCTTACCAACAGCGAGTGGACATACAGGAACGGAACCAATTGACTTTTTAAAAGTGAAGTCAAGTTTATTGAAATTATACGTGCGTAAATCAGGGCACAGCATTTCCATAATGCCATGATTTCTGGCACAAAAGCCAGCTATTCTAAAGCTCTTGCTTGTGCATCACTCTCCTCTGACTGTACTTCTGCCCAAAGTACCAACTCTGCTATAATACAAATTAAACTTTCTAGGTCTTTTTTGTTTTGTACTGATGATTTTGGCATATAGCTCCTGAAAACCCAAAAACACTGTCTCAAACAATTAGCATATTTGGTCGGATGGAATATGCTAATTTTTTGAGATATGTATGCCAAAATCATCAGTATTAAAACAAAAAAAGACCTGAAATATTTCAGTTGGTGTGCAATGAATCGAAAATATATGACAGTTTAATTTTTATCATTACATTATGGAAAATAATGAACTTTAGCACTATATGCCAATTTTTTGAGAAGGACCTGTATAGCAAGGATAGGAAACTGTGAAAGGGTAGGGGGACATACTAGCCCTCCAGGAGAGTTTGGAGACCACTGGTCACATTATTTGAAGCATCTCAAATATGTAAATACATAATGAAAATTATATTGTTTTAAATAACTCATGAATTATGAATAAATGAACATGGAATGAAATGAATCTTGACATCCCCTTCTCCATACTGGATCTGAAGAACAGAGGTTCTTTTAAGGACGGTGCGAGAACCAAAAGTGTAAATCCCAACACATAAAAATTCCTCAAACTCAGGTGATCACTCAAGAAACTTTCCAGTGCTCTATTTTAACAAATTTTATTGTCAAAAACATAAAA
Source organism: Anolis apletophallus (assembly GCA_030556195.1). Lineage (NCBI taxonomy): Eukaryota > Metazoa > Chordata > Lepidosauria > Squamata > Anolidae > Anolis > Anolis apletophallus. The sequence continues at coordinate 31,776,503 of JARBWK010000013.1, read as the reverse complement.
ACAATGTTTATCATATGTCAATATAGTCAAAAACATAATAACAATGTTTATCATATGTCAACATCGTCAAAAACTAAAACTTGGAATCTCAATCAGTGGCTGATACTAGATGAGAGATCCCCCCCGCCCTTGGGCACACAGAAGACTGGGCAACTTGGAAAACGCTGAACAGACTGCACCCTGGCACCACAAGACGCAGAGCTAACCTTAAGAAATTGGGCTAGAAAGCGGAGTCCACAACATGCGAGTGTGGAGAAGAGCAAACTACAGACCAGTTACTACAACACAGTCTGAGCCCTGCCACATGCACAATGGAAGACCTTCTTACAGCAACACCAGAGGCACTCCAAGTGGTCAGCTTCTGGTCAAAGGAAATTTTCTATAATGTCAACTTTGTGGTTTTTCTATACATTATAACTGTATTCTCAATTAGCTTCTGACACAATTTTTTTTTAAATCGTAAAAAATCAGTGCAAAATTATTAAAAACCCGAGACAGGCTACTGAGGAGGGCCTCTTTAAAGAAGTAGCAAGGAGATTGATTGGTAGTATAAAATCCCATATTATTTTTTTAAAAAAATCACACAGAGTATTCAATAAGTTGGTGAAATGGACACTATCAAAAATCTTTTTAGCGCATGACATCAAGAAAATAATGCACATCTACAGATTCTCCAGACTGTTCCACATAGCAGACCATCTGAGTGTAGTAAGTAGACCATCTGAAAGCCTCCAGCACTCATTACTCCCATGCCTCTGTTGTAAGCTTATGTGCTTCAGTTCTGTACTATTATATCTATACTAAGAAGGACAAAAACCAATATATAAATATTTGTCTACTGACAAGGAGCCATAGCTTTATAAAAAGACAGCACTAACTGCTAAGCAGTTATCTGCACTAAATTGAATGTTTCAAATAAACCGGATGCCACAAAGAGAAAGATCAATTAAGACACATTATTCCATTTCAGTCACAAAATAGGGCACAATGCCAAAGAATGTTTGGTCTCCATTCTGTGATTGTTGTTGCATACAACTGTATGTTTTCAATCCCCTAAACTCTCAATGGAAGCAAATGGCAAAGAGTCAACTATGGTGTTTCAGACTTCCAAAGGAGTGAAGTGATGGAGGCAATCTGGTCTCAAGAACGCACCCACATACCATGATTCACCACAAAGTCCAATTATCAGTCGCCACAGTTCTGGTTACTATGACAATGTCAATATTTCAAACTATGCAGTCTCACCCAGCAAGGTAATCCATTCAAAATAAATCATGAACCAGAGAATCTGAGCCGGGAAATTAAAAGGAAAGTGTTTGCCATAGCCGCTTGATGGAAAGACAACAACTGCTGAAAGTTATGATAATTAAATCACTTAATGTTGCTATTTGGAGAGATGAATACTGCCTGATTTGCCTGAGTGCCTGTGTGTCTTCTTAAAAAGCAATGTTTTATTCCATAAACTGGTTAAAAGCTAGCTGCTTTCAAAAGGCAAAGAATGCCAAAACTGCATTTAAACATCTGCTTGCTGCAGCCCAAATGGATGCAAAATGTAAGTCATACTGGCTTCTTATCTTCTTGTGGTCTAACACAATATCAAGTTGACAGTACTAAACATTTACAATCTTTCAGTTCTTTTTTTAAAGGACCTTCAGACTACATATAATGCAGTCGAAATTCATCATCACAATCATCCAATGTCTTCAAAAGGCGTTTCCAAAGAAACCTTTGCACAGCTTTAATTTCTTCTAATAACACCAGTCTCACATCTACAGCCTGAACATAGTGACAGCAAATTAGAGAAAATTGAGAAGATGTTCTTCATTTGTCTTTCACAAACTACTGGGTAAAATGTAAAACCATTTTCTAGAAACTGAAATATAGTTGACAGATCTTTTTTCCTTCCAAAAAATAAATCTAGCCAAACAGAGCAAACCTAACTATTAAATGCACCAAACATCCATGGGACTATTCTACTATGATTGTGCAGAAGAAACTTTTGAATATTTAAAAGCCCTTGAAAGCATATTTGGTTGTTGGCAAGCAGCAAGTGCCATTGATTTGACTTTAAAACTGTGATTCTGAAAAAGCTTTTACTTAACAGGATGTTTAAAAGCTCAAGCAACTTTAGGTAATGCCATATATTTATTAATGGTTATCCTTCTTGTCACTGTTATTAAATTTCTTCCATTTGCTCTTAGGAAGATACTACAAACCACACAACTGTTAACAGTGCACTACATTTTCCTCCATGCAATGCAGCACTTCATTTTATGTAAATAAGCAAGAAGACGAGGAAAGGTCAAAAGAATTATAGCTATAAAACATTAAAAGTTAGGTGACAGTGGTGGGTATCCATTATGTCCATACAGCTATTAATATTATTCTTCTATTAAAGAAAGTATATATCTAGAGGCAAAGATTAACTAATTAATATCCCTCTTTAAGTGGAAGAGTCAGAAATGCTTCTACCCTAGAAATGGTCATATACAAACAGTAAATGTTCTCAATATTACCTCATTATTGTCTACACATTTGATTTAATCCATTCATAGTCATTTGTAGAAATTAGCTGCTGAAATCAAGAAACAAATTTGTCATAATTAGCTCAAAGTCTCATAGATTTAAAAGAATTTACATTATGCATGACTAGGTCCCTCTGCAACCCATTTGTAATGAAACCTCGAAGTTCTAGGTTAGCCATACAGTTCCAACAGTGGGTTCTTACGTCTTATCTTGGCCTTTTATCTTTAGGATCATTCCCCGAAATCAGGCGTCACTATCCTGGGCAAGGACAGTATTTTAAATGTTGAATTTGTTTTGGGTCCAATGATGATGGCAGACCTACTAGGTTGCACTATGATTGTAAACAACTTCTAAATGTCCCTGACCTAGAACCCATTTCAATGAATAGGAGTTGGTCAGTAACACAGTCGCGTCTTCTTTTTTTCCAACTCCTATTTATCTGAATGGAACATACATAGAAGAATTATCCAATGCATTTTGCTGTTTTTTATGCAACGTCGACCCAAAAAACTAGTCAAATCAGACTGTATTTCTGCAAGTACTGTTGATTCTCAGACAATGCTTCATCTAATTTCACCATAACATACAAATTTTGACTTTGCCGATTGGTGGGTTCAAAGTGTGATATGTTTTGTCAACTAGCTGAACCCGGCACGCGTTGCTGTGCCATGTCTCTCTCTCTCTCTCTCTCTCTCTCTCTCTCTCTGTGTGTGTCTCTCTCAGTCTATCTCTCTCTCTCTCTATCCCTATCTACCTATCTCTCTCTATAACTTCCTGTGTCTGTCTCTCTCTCTCTCTCTCTCTCTCTATCTATCCCTATCCTTATCACTGTCTCTCTCTCTGTATATTATTCTCCATCACACTCTCTCTCTATCACTCGCTCTCTCTGTGTCTCTCTATCTCCCTGTACTCACTTTGTGTGTATCACCAAATCTCTCTCTATCTACCACTCACTCTCTCTATCCCTATCTATCACTCCCTCCCTCCCTCTCTCTCTCACTCTCACTCACTCTCTCACTCCCCCTCTCTCTCAAACACACTCCCCCCCTCTCTCACTATCTCACTCCCCCCTCTCTCTCACTCTCTCATTACCCCCCCTCTCTCTCTGTCACTCCCCCTCTCTCTCACTCACTCACTCTCTCACTCCCCCCTCTCTCACTCCCCCCTTCTTTCTCTCTCTCACTCTCTCTCCATCACTTCCCCCCTCTCTCTCTCTCACTCTCTCACTCCCCCCCTCTCTTTCTCACTCTCTCTCTATCACTCACCCTCTCTCTCTCTCTCTCTCGAAGTTCCGCCTCTCCTGGGGAGAAGTCCTCCACGGGACTACACTTCCCAGAAGGCCCTGCACGGCTACTTCCGGCCGCGGAGGTTTCTGGGAAGTGTAGTGTGGCGCCACAGAGCTGCTCCAGGGCGGGGGACGTGCGGGCGGCGCCATTCCTGCCTCCTGCGCTTGGTCTTAGGTGTCCTTCAGCGTTCTCAAGGGGCTGCCGGACCTGGGGGCCGCGGCTGGACCCGGGTGGTGTGGGCGGTGTTGTGGCCGGCTCTTCCGCGGCCTCCTCGCTCGCTTCCCAGGTGGTCCCGGTGGCGCCCGAGCGGGCCGGGGCCGGGAACGGCAGGGAGACGGGCGAGGAGGCCGAGGAGGTAGAGGAGGAAAGGGTTAGGGCGCCGCCGGTGTAGCTGCGAAGGTCCCGGTGAGTGAGGAGAGAGGGCGACGGGATGGGTTGGTGGGTTGGGGGGGGTCTGAGTGCGCCTGCGCGATTGCTCTCCCTCTCTCCTGTGCTCGCGGCCAGTGCAGAACGGGATGCAATGGGCGGTTTTTGGGGGGGTTGAGAGGTAGGGAGGTGGGTTTTTTGTGCCACGAATGTTCCCCGTGGTCTGGGGAAATGTGTTGGGTGGGTTTTGTGGTTGTGGGGGCCTATAGTTTTCCCGTGCATAAGCGTCAAAACCGGACAGTCTCTTTTTATATATATAGATAATTACAATAACTCCTTCAGACAAGAGATGTAGAAAAATGAAAACAGTAAAGATGTATTGCATTACAAATAAAATAAATAAACTTTGTGCATGCTCCACACATACACACTAACCTTTCTGTTTCAAACCAATACTTCTCTCTAAATTCTCCCCACATTCTCAGGTCCCTGAAACATGATTCAGATCTTCTCTCTTCCCCTCCTTCTAATTAGCTCTCACACACTATTTCTGCCTCCCTAACTACATTTCAAGCTGCTCCTATCTCTGTTCTTAAAAGACAAGCCTCTGGGTTGTATTTTGTCCACATGCACACCCTCCACCACACCATTCCAAAGGCTGTGACTGGCCGGTTCTAACCAGGCGTCTTGTTTTCCATCATTGTTCTGTGTTCCTCTTTCAGTAATCCTAGATCATACGAAAAGCTTATATAACACAACACTATTCAATAGCAGTCAACCAGTTGTCTATGGGAAATTTTACTACATGAGGGCACAAATGCAGCAGCATCTCTGTCTCACATTCCCTGGCAAGAGACATACTGCATCTGATGGAGGAGATACATAGCCATTCTAACTAACAGTGGCCGAGGGGGCGAGCCTCTATGAATTCATCCAATTCCCTTGTAAAGCCGTCCAAGTTGGCATCCATCATTATACCATGCGATGGCAAATTTGTTTAAATTGAAGCAGTTGTTCCTCTTATCTCTTCTGAATGCCACACCATTCAGCTTCAGTGGATGGTCCCAAGCTCTAGTATTACTGCTTCTAGTATTACATTCCCATCAGATCTTTTATAAGCAGGGTTTTTAGGAAGTTGAGTTCTTATGATCTGTGTTGGTCTTCTTTTAAAAAGAGGAAGGCAATATATATTGCATTCTGGTTTTGGTGGCAGCAGAGGCATTGCAGCATTTCTGACTATTCCTACGTTTCCCACAAATGCTAAGTATAAGTAATATATACAGTATGCAAATGTGGTGAAATTTGAGCAGGTGAACATTAATGTCAATGACGTCCTGTAGGTTATATGAGAGGAGGAAGATTTTTTTTCCTCTTAGTTATCACTGACTCTAAACACTAGAAAATGAAAACTGTGGAGAAACAATTTTTGAACAAAGGGTAAAAGAATTACGTATTATTCTAGATGCCAGAGCACTTTGTGTTACCTGAGCACAGCAATGATTACGCAAAGGCAAGGACAATACATGCTAATTGTACTTTAAACACATTTTAATATAGTCTTACAATAAACTAATGGATTATTTAGTAGAGGAGAATATTTCCTATATAGATTAACTAGGCAGAACCAACTAACTTTTTTTTCCAAAGAGTAGCTTTATTTTCTATGCTACTCTACAATCCTTGCAGAGATGTGATTTTTAAAAAAAAAAAATTGGAACAATTCATAAAATTATAAAACCATGCACAGATTTTGTTAGAGGCGGAATAGTGTGTGCGATTTCCATGATGTGGAAGCTTCTGAACAACACTCCAAAATAATATCAAGAATTCTGAAATATAGCCAAAGACCACATGAAGTAAAATATCAGAGCCATTCTGACTTCCCTAGACATAATATAATACAAATCTGATCAGAAGAAATACAGATTTGCTTGGCAACCAGTTAAAAAATAACATTTTCACATTTGGTCAGTAGTCCAATTAAAGTGCTCAGATATTCAGACACAAATTAGCATATGCAGTATAGCATATGAGGTCAGGTGCTTGGTGCAGATGACTCCTGCTTAATCTATACAGAGAACAGAGTATTTAATGAAAGTGAACAGTCATTTTATGGCTGGCAGCATTTCAGCATGTATTAATACTCCCAAAAAAAAGCTCTAAAGGAGAGGGGGGAGGAGAATGAGCTATAGCCTTTTGGGAAAGGGAGAATTTTAAAGGAAGCTGATCAGGCGTATTCAACATAAGTACTGTCAAATTTCAGTGCATCCCACAATCTTAGTGTGATACTGAAGAGAAGATTTTGAGTCGCCATCTGTTCAGTTAAATATTTAATGCCTTTATTTTCTCTCTCTCTTTCTCTTTATATCACTTGCTTGGAAAAAAGGTTTTTATTTATTTTGAATGAGTGCATTTTTATACAATAAAAACGGTAGTTCTAAATTTGTTTCAATCCACATAAAACCTACCTTCTCTTTTGTGGTAAGCTCAATATCACATGCCTCAAATGCAAGACCTGCTGGCCGAATTCAGCTCACCACTTCATTTTATGTGGCTCTTGAGGCTTTCAGTGCCAGGGCACAATAGATACATTTATAGTGATACGAGATTATATTTTTTATGATACCAGAAGCGAACCAAGGGTACACTTGCAATGTATTTTTAAAACACAAAGTTTATAAGGGCCACTCGAGCCCTTCTGCCGTTCCGCAGAGCAGTAAAAACGTGGTTGTTCAGAAAGGCATTCGGCCCATAGCTGACTGCTGTCTACCGCACCCGCTATCCTGCTGCTAGCCTGCCACTGTACTGCAGCTCGGTCTGCAATTTGTTTAGTTGGGGGATTGGAATTGTTTTAATGTAATTTAATGTATTTTAATGTATTTATGTGTTTTATGTTTTTATTTTCCCATTTTTGTGAACCGCTCTGGGCTCCAGAGAGAGCGGTATATCAAATCGAACTTAATAAATAAATAAATAAATAAATATATTAATTGTCCTTTGAGCAGAAGCTGGCCACTTGGAGTGCCTCTGGTGTAGCTATAAAATCCTCCAGTGTGCATGTGGCAGTGCTCAGGCTGCATTGTAATAGGTGGTCTGTGGTTGGCTCTTCTCCACACCCGCATGTCATGGGGCCACTTTGTGGCCCCATTTCTTAAGGTTGGCTCTGCATCTCATGGTGCCAGAGCACAGTCTGTTCAGCACCTTCCAAGTCACCCAGTCTTCTGTGTGCCCAGTGGGAAGTCTCTCGTTTGGTATCAGTCATGGATTGAGGTTGCGGGTTTTAGCCTACCACTTTTGGACTCTTGCTTGTTGAGATGTTCCTGCAAGTATCTCTGTAGATCAGTGCTGTCCAACTTCTGGCGGGTCCAGGGCCAGATAAGAGGTCACTGATGACCTGCGGGCCGCCACCTCGCCCCAGGCCCCGCCCCAGCCCAGGCACCGCCCCTCCTAAAGCCACCGAAGGAGAGGGGTAGGCGGCGCCAAGAGCAGCGTCACAGGCCTTGCGTGACGCGCTGCTCTTGGCACCGCCTACTCCTCCTTTCGGCGCCCCTCCTTCCTAGGCCGGGGAGCCGAAAAGGGCAGAAGGCGGCGCCAACGGCAGCGCGTCACAGGCCTGGCGTGACGCTGCCCTGGCACCGCCTACTCCTCCTTTCAGCGCCCCTCCCTTCCTAGGCCGGGGAGCCGAAAGGAGGAGTAGGGCGATGCCAAGAGCGCGCGTCACGCCAGGCTCAGACGCGCTGCTCTTGGCGCCGCCTTCTGCCCGCCCTGCCCTGCTCTGGCGCCGAAAAAGGGCAGAAGGCGGCGCCAACGGCAGCGCGTCACAGGCCTGGCGTGACGCACTGCCCCCTGGCACCGCCTTACTCCTCCTTTCGGCGCCCGGCTCCTTCCTAGGCCGGGGAGCCGAAAGGGAGGAGTAGCCGGTGCCAAGAGCAGCGCGTCACGCCAGGCCTGTGACGCGCTGCTCTTGCGCCGCCTTCTGCCCTTTTCGCGGCCCCTGCCCTAGGTAGGGGAGGAGCCCGAAAAGGAGGAGCTAGCTCTCTTTCTCCTCCCTGCCCCGCCTCCCCTCTCGATTTTTTTTTTAAATTTAAAAATGGCGGCTGAGGGCATAGGTGGGGCCGTGTCCAACAGGCTACGGGGCCGGATCCGGCCCCGGGGCCGCCAGTTGGACAGCCCTGCTGTAGATCATAGAAAACTATTTCTTCATTTAGGAGTTGATGCGCTGCCTGATATTCAAATAGAGGATGGGCCGGAGATGTCACTGCCTTGGTCCTTTCAATATTGACTGCTACTTCCTGGCAGCTGTCAGGTGGTGCAATACTGACTAAACATGATAATTTCTCCAGTGGTGTAGGGCACAGACATCCTGTGATAATGCAGAATGTCTCAATAAGAGCCATGATAGAGCAGTGATGGAGATTTACAATTATAAATGGCCCTCTGAAGGCAACCTTAAGGCTGATGTTTGACACCCTTGTTGTTCTATACAGTAGGCAGTGGTTATGTACTGGGACCTCCCACAAATACAAAACATTGAGGACAAGTGTGCCCCATTTTACTAAGTGGCAGTGATGTGAATGCGCAAAGCAAAATCTTTCATGAAAGAATAGCCCTACTTGTGACACACAGATAGGAAGGACTGATAGACCACCCCAATTAAGAAATCTTTATAACTGAAGTGATACATCCAGAAAAGAGATGTTTACTCTTTAACATGACAGTTGCTAGTATTCTTAATATTAACATAGCACAATAATGTTTACACTAGTAAAACCTAAGCTTTAAAGAAATCTGCCATTTTCTAACTGCACAACATGAGGGTTTATTTATTTTGTGTCAAAAGCATTGCATAAATAAGTATAAAAATAAAGGGAACAAAAGTGGTTAAATAATTTGAGACCAAAAATGGAAATCAGTGGCTGCATTGTCTATAGCTTTAAATAATTATTCCTCTGTGCATGAGGCAGGATATTATGGGGAAACATACAGATGCGGAGTTGTTTGTTCTGTTCTACAGCAGCACAAGGCTGAGAATTCTTCAAGGTAGTGCCATTTTGCCAGGTTATCTTTTGATCTGCC
>JARBWK010000013.1:31437766-31767152 GCA_030556195.1 Anolis apletophallus | reverse complement strand
GAATCCATTTCCACCACGGGATTGAATATGTTTTATTTCCTCAGGGGAGGACGAGGTGGATGAGACCGTTATGTCAGGATTGGGTAATCTGAGCTTTGGGGAAGACCAGGTTCCCAACCTGTCATGAGGCAGCAAACGACCTTTGCCTTAATTCCTGACGCGACCTTGTCCTACTTTTCATGAGACTGCTGAGTCAGACTGGGAGTGAGGTAACTTCCAGGTGCCTAGGAGGGAAGTGAGGTAACTCCTCCAGGCTTGGACATTGGACATTGAGACTCATGACGCTGACTCCGTGACCCGGGGTCATGCCCCTATGGACTACTGGGATTGCTGATTCATGGAAGGCTGATGAAACCTCCTGGACATTGCATGGGAAAGGGAGGGCTACCGGGTATTTAAGGTGTGTTTGGGTGGCGGGCCGGTGCTTTAGCTTCACGGGTGCCGTACCTTCAATAAAATCGTGTTGGACCAAGCTGACTTTTACGCGTGATCCCTACCGTGTTTTGGAGAGTCGTTACATGTAAGGGTATGTTATGATGTTAGTGTGTGTTGTGTGTGTGTATATATGTGTTTGGTTGTGTGTATGTGTGTTTAATTGTTATGTGTGTGTTTTTATTTGTGTCTGTGTATATTTGGGGGTGTTTGTGTGTGTGTGGGTGAAGGTATGGGTTTGTCTATATATGTGTTTGTGGTTTTGTGTGTGTATATATTTGTATGTGTGTATATATATACTATTGGTGTGTATGTGTGTATTTTTTGGGGGGTTTTTTGTGTAGTAGTGGGGTTTGTTTTGTTTTGTTTTTTGTGAGCTTGCCTGTGCCTTCGTTGTCCGTCTGTTCTGGTTCCTGATGGCCGCCTTCTCGGTCTCCTCCGGTGCCTGTCTGCCGTTCCCAGAAGAGGAGGGGAAGGGAGAGAGACGGTGCGGGCCCCTTTCGCAGGAGGAGGTGGAGGGTGTGGTCCCAGAGCACCGTTCTCCACCGCAGCCCTTTCCCTGCGAAGGTCGCTCTTCGGCCCACCCTGTTGCAGGGAAGTGGCGAAGGGGGAGCGATGGCGGCGGCGGCATGGCCGCTCTTCCGGCCCCTGTGCGCTTTCCTCTGCCGGTTCAGTGCTGCTCCCTGAAGAGGAGGACGAAAGGGGCCCCCGCGCGATCTCTCTTCCGGTCCCTGAAGAGGAGGACGAAGGGAGAGCGATCGCGCGGGGGTCCCTTGCGCCCTCCTCTTCAGGGAGCAGCACGGAGGCGGCGGAGGAGAGCGAAAAGGGGCCGGAAGAGCGTCCATGGCGCCGTCGCCATCGCTCCCCCTTCATCACTTCCCTGCAGGGTGGGCCGAAGAGCGACCTTCGAAGGGAGGAGGGCTGCGTTGGAGAACGGTGCTCTGGTCGGGCGCACGTCCCCCAGTTCCTCCTGTGAAAGTGACCCGCACTGTCCCTCTCCCTTCCGCTCCTCTTCTGGGAGTGAAAGAGAGGCAGCGTAGGAGAGGGAGAAGGCTAGGAACTTTCCGTCTGTGTGTGTTTGGTATGTGTTTCCTGCCGGGTTTTTTTTTGAGGGACAACTTCCGGGGAGTGTTATTTGCGGGGACAGGAAGTGGTTCCTGCGCCATTTTGGTTGTAGTTTTTTGGTGTTCCGGATCCTCCATAGGTTTGCATGGGGTTTTTTGGGGCCGGTTTTAGGGTCTTAGGAGTTATGCTTGGTTTTTGTGCCACGATTGTAGGTGCTGGTCTGTTGAGATGTGTGTGGTGGGTTTTGAGGGCCTGGGTGTTATGGTGTGTCCGTGCATAAGCGTCAAAAACGGACGCTCTCTTTTTATATATATAGATAATTACAATAACTCCTTCAGACAAGAGATGTAGAAAAATGAAAACAGTAAAGATGTATTGCATTACAAATAAAATAAATAAACTTTGTGCATGCTCCACACATACACACTAACCTTTCTGTTTCAAACCAATACTTCTCTCTAAATTCTCCCCACATTCTCTGGTCCCTGAAACATGATTCAGATCTTCTCTCTTCCCCTCCTTCTAATTAGCTCACACACTATTTCTGCCTCCCTAACTACATTTCAAGCTGCTCCTATCTCTGTTCTTAAAAGACAAGCCTCTGGGTTGTATTTTGTCCACATGCACACCCTCCACCACACCATTCCAAAGGCTGTGACTGGCCGGTTCTAACCAGGCATCTTGTTTTCCATCATTGTTCTGTGTTCCTCTTTCAGTAATCCTAGATCATACGAAAAGCTTATATAACACAACACTATTCAATAGCAGTCAACCAGTTGTCTATGGGAAATTTTACTACATGAGGGCACAAATGCAGCAGCATCTCTGTCTCACATTCCCTGGCAAGAGACATACTGCCTCTGATGGAGGAGATACATAGCCATTCTAACTAACAGTGGCCGAGGGGGCGAGCCTCTATGAATTCATCCAATTCCTTTGTAAAGCCGTCCAAGTTGGCATCCATCATTATACCATGCGGTGGCAAATTTGTTTAATTTGAAGCAGTTGTTCCTCTTATCTCTTCTGAATGCCACACCATTCGGCTTCAGTGGATGGTCCCAAGCTCTAGTATTACTGCTTCTAGTATTACATTCCCATCAGATCTTTTATAAGCAGGGTTTTTAGGAAGTTGAGTTCTTATGATCTGTGTTGGTCTTCTTTTAAAAAGAGGAAGGCAATATATATTGCATTCTGGTTTTGGTGGCAGCAGAGGCATTGCAGCATTTCTGACTATTCCTACGTTTCCCACAAATGCTAAGTATAAGTAATATATACAGTATGCAAATGTGGTGAAATTTGAGCAGGTGAACATTAATGTCAATGACGTCCTGTAGGTTATATGAGAGGAGGAAGATTTTTTTCCTGTTAGTTATCACTGACTCTAAACACTAAAAAATGAAAACTGTGGAGAAACAATTTTTGAACAAAGGGTAAAAGAATTACGTATTATTCTAGATGCCAGAGCACTTTGTGTTACCTGAGCACAGCAATGATTACGCAAAGGCAAGGACAATACATGCTAATTGTACTTTAAACACATTTTAATATAGTCTTACAATAAACTAATGGATTATTTAGTAGAGGGAATATTTCCTATATAGATTAACTAGGGCGGAACCAACTAACTATTTTTTTCAAAGAGTAGCTTTATTTTCTATGCTACTCTACAATCCTTCCAGAGATGTGATTTTTAAAAAAAAAATTGGAACAATTCATAAAATTATAAAACCATGCACAGATTTTGTTAGAGGCGGAATAGTGTGTGCGATTTCCATGATGTGGAAGCTTCTGAACAACACTCCAAAATAATATCAAGAATTCCTGAAATATAGCCAAAGACCACATGAAGTAAAATATCAGAGCCATTCTGACTTCCCTAGACATAATATAATACAAATCTGATCAGAAGAAATACAGATTTGCTTGGCAACCAGTTAAAAAATAACATTTTCACATTTGGTCAGTAGTCCAATTAAAGTGCTCAGATATTCAGACACAAATTAGCATATGCAGTATAGCATATGAGGTCAGGTGCTTGGTGCAGATGACTCCTGCTTAATCTATACAGAGAACAGAGTATCTAATGAAAGTGAACAGTCATTTTATGGCTGGCAGCATTTCAGCATGTATTAATACTCCAAAAAAAAGTTCTAAAGGAGAGGGGGGAGGAGAATGAGCTATAGCCTTTTGGGAAGGGGAGAATTTTAAAGGAAGCTGATCAGGCGTATTCAACATAAGTACTGTCAAATTTCAGTGCATCCCACAATCTTAGTGTGATACTGAAGAGAAGATTTTGAGTCGCCATCTGTTCAGTTAAATATTTAATGCCTTTATTTTTTCCCTTTCTCTCTTTCTTTATATCACTTGCTTGGGAAAAAAAGGTTTTTATTTATTTTGAATGAGTGCATTTTTATACAATAAAAACGGTAGTTCTAAATTTGTTTCAATCCACATAAAACCTACCTTCTCTTTTGTGGCAAGCTCAATATCACATGCCTCAAATGCAAGACCTGCTGGCCGAATTCAGCTCACTTCATTTTATGTGGCTCTTGAGGCTTTCAGTGCCAGGGCACAATAGATACATTTATAGTGATAAGAGATTATATTTTTTATCATACCAGAAGCGAACCAAGGGTACACTTGCAATGTATTTTTAAAACACAAAGTTTATATTAATTGTCCTTTGAGCAGAAGCTGGCCACTTGGAGTGCCTCTGGTGTAGCTATAAAATCCTCCAGTGTGCATGTGGCAGTGCTCAGGCTGCATTGTAATAGGTGGTCTGTGGTTGGCTCTTCTCCACACCTGCATGTCATGGATTCCACTTTGTGGCCCCATTTCTTAAGGTTGGCTTTGCATCTCATGGTGCCAGAGCGCAGTCTGTTCAGCACCTTCCAAGTCACCCAGTCTTCTGTGTGCCCAGTGGGAAGTCTCTCGTTTGGTATCAGTCATGGATTGAGGTTGCGGGTTTTAGCCTACCACTTTTGGACTCTTGCTTGTTGAGATGTTCCTGCGAGTATCTCTGTAGATCATAGAAAACTATTTCTTCATTTAGGAGTTGATGCGCTGCCTGATATTCAAATAGAGGATGGGCCGGAGATGTCACTGCCTTGGTCCTTTCAATATTGACTGCTACTTCCTGGCAGATGTCAGGTGGTGCAATACTGACTAAACATGATAATTTCTCCAGTGGTGTAGGGCACAGACATCCTGTGATAATGCAGAATGTCTCAATAAGAGCCATGATAGAGCAGTGATGGAGATTTACAATTATAAATGGCCCTCTGAAGGCAACCTTAAGGCTGATGTTTGACACCCTTGTTGTTCTATACAGTAGGCAGTGGTTATGTACTGGGACCTCCCACAAATACAAAACATTGAGGACAAGTGTGCCCCATTTTACTAAGTGGCAGTGATGTGAATGCGCAAAGCAAAATCTTTCATGAAAGAATAGCCCTACTTGTGACACACAGATAGGAAGGACTGATAGACCACCCCAATTACGAAATCTTTATAACTGAAGTGATACATCCAGAAAAAAGATGTTTACTCTTTAACATGACAGTTGCTAATATTCTTAATAGTAACATAGCACAATAATGTTTACACTAGTAAAACCTAAGCTTTAAAGAAATCTGCCATTTTCTAACTGCACAACATGAGGGTTTATTTATTTTGTGTCAAAAGCATTGCATAAATAAGTATAAAAATAAAGGGAACAAAAGTGGTTAAATAATTTGAGACCAAAAATGGAAATCAGTGGCTGCATTGTCTATAGCTTTAAATCATTATTCCTCTGTGCATGAGGCAGGATATTATGGGGAAACATACAGATGCGGAGTTGTTTGTTCTGTTCTACAGCAGCACAAGGCTGAGAATTCTTCAAGGTAGTGCCATTTTGCCAGGTTATCTTTTGATCTGCCCACTCCACTTCTGCATCTGTTTAGGGATATCCAAGTTGTCCATTCTTGGTTTGCCCCTGGAGGAAGACCCTCATGAGGGGCCATCCATTTGGCATTTCCTAGTTTAGCTGCCCAGAGAGGTTCTCTGGCTGTTGCTGGGGGAACATTAAGAGGATTGGTGGTTCTCATGAAGCTTTTCCTTGATTTGAGTCTACTGGGAGGAGGCGGATAGCCATGTGTAGCACAGCAGTTCTCGTTCGTGCCTGGGGGGCAGGGAACAGGACCGGGGGTCCCTTTAGCATTAGGGCCTGCACCAGCAGAGATAGATTCTGAAGAGGATTTGGAAGGGTTAGCTGAAGGAGAGTTTCCCATCACTGGGCCTCTTTCTCCCACTGAAAGCTTGGCTTGGGATGAAGGTTGGCCTGACCCTTACGAAGAGATAGAGCACCAGGTGCAAATGGAAAGCAGTGATAGCGAATCGTATGAACGGCCGGGAGGGAGAGGTTCACAGGATCCTCTGAGTGAAAACATGGAAGAAAGCGGCTGGGAAGAATCTAGGGAGGAGAGCTCTCATGGTGATAGGGACGCCCAGATGTTGGGAGGCAAAGCCGTACTTTCGATAGGAGACGGGACATCGAGACCAGCAGGAGGGGTTGGTACCATAGCCTAGACAGGCCGAGGTCCGACAACAGAGATTGGAGACGACGAAGCCTAGATCGTCGGGGACCTCAGCCGAAAGATTAAGTATAGGATCCGTGGGAACAAATCCCCAGTACTTCGGCCACGTCTCATCTGAGTAGACGTGTAGCGAAGCTCGACCACTGAGCCAAGCCGGGCTAGTGGCCTACTCAAGCCTTGTTTTGTATCTTGCAACTTTGCTTTGTTCCTGGATCCGCTTTGCTGAGCGGAGCTTTGCCAAGCCTTTGGAACTTTACCAAGTGTTTTGGACTATTGCTTATCTTTTGCCTTTGGACTTGCTTTTGCTATTCTATGGACAATTTACCTTTTGAACTGTTTCTATATATTCAATAAAGTAGTTAGCCTTCAGCTCGTCTCTGTGTGTGTGATTAAGGGGCCGGCCGAGTCCTTGCATCGTGACACCATGCAGAGGAGTACATAGGAGTACAAAATAGGATGTCCCAGGGAAACAGGGAAAATATTGCTTGGTAATACCTATATATTTGTCAAATATAATTTGTTGACAGCACCAATTTGAGAGCACCAATTTAATAATAGACAAAATCATCGATTATGTATGCGGACCGAAATTGGACATGTTTTTTATTTTGGCGATCTGGTTTATGTGTATTTTTATATATTTTAATCTACTTGTATTTTAATCATTTTTTTATGATGTTTTAAATTGTAATTTGACATTGAATCCTTGCTGTTAACCGGCCTGAGTCCCTCTGCGGAGGTTGAGAAGATCGGTATATAAAAGTTTGAAATAAATTTGTAAAGGGAAGTCTGCTAGAATAAATAAGCTTGCCTCTCCAAATTATTGTGAACTTACTCAACACTGATTTCTCCCCAAACCAGGCAGATGTCAGTAATTCCGTAATGAGATTTTTCCATCTCCGTCCCCATTGTCTACTAAATAGAATTACCTCTAGGCAGGAAAGGAACTCTAGATGAGACTTACACAAAACCGAATGTTATATTTTTTAGCCCCATTTCTGCCCTACTGACAGCCATCCTGAAATATTTACCAGGACACGTAAAATGCACTAGTGACTGCAATCCATGAGGAATCCTACTGACACAGATTGAGATAACCCCTGGTTCATTGCATATTATGATAAAACGTTTTTAAAATGCTGACTTCTCAGAGTCATTAGGCTTCTGCTTCACTGACCTTGCTGGAGAAAGCCAGAGACAAATAGTTTCTGCAGCACACTAAATTAAGAGCAGCTGCTATGCTCCAGCTCTCTGACAGCTTTGAATTTTTCCTCAGTCAAATATTTTTTTTCATCCTCTCAATTTTAATATCATTTTTCATACACATCATTGCAAAAGGAAAGGGTATCACTTCTAGGTAAGAGGATAGAGGAAAAAACCAAATTAACCTCATATTCTGTACCAGATACATGTAGAACTACTGTCTGCAAATTGGAAATATTTACAAATTTGATCTAAATTTGGCAAGTGTCTTTCTGTCAAGTATTTAATGATACTGGTCTATGGAAAAGGAAAGCAAGTGAGATGAAATCTCATTCTCACACACTGCACCATACATCTTCAACTTCTGGAATAAGAAAACAAATTAAAAGAAACCAAGTAAATACTGTAAAAAATGAATACTTTGTTATAATAAATAAATAATAAATAAATCTTGATGAAATAAATTGGATTTCTAAAAAGAAAGTAGAGGAATTAAGATGGATGGGCTTCCATTCTAAAAATGTTGCAGGATAACTCTACACTGTGCTCTGACGCATTTTGATCACCCAACGTGGGCAGAAGGGAAGCCAGAAAAGGAGATTCGATAACAAGTAAGTTGTGCCGCTTGTACTAAAACTGGAAGAAAGTACAAAGAGTAAAGGCTACATACTCTCCAAATGATACAAACTCAGAAGGAAAAAACTGGTAGCAGTCAGCCAGTACCTATCTATTCCTTATTGTACTCCCTGGCCTGAGAGTTTACTTCTTGGGAGGAGAGCAATGACCAATCTCAATAAGATAATGAAGAGTAGAGACATCACACTGGCAACGAAGATCCGCAGAGTTAAAGAATGGTATTCCCTGTAGTAACCTAAGACCATAAGGAAGGCAGAGCAAAGGAAGATAGATGCTCTTGAACTGTGGTGTTGGAGGAAAATTCTGAGAGTGCCATAGACAGTGAGAAGATCCAACCAGTCCATACTTCAGGAAATAAAGCCTGACTGCTCATTAGAGCGAAGGATATTAGAGACAAAGATGAAGCCACATAATGAGAAGACAGGAAAGCTTAGAGAAGACAATTATGCTGGGGGAAATGGAAGGAAAAAGGAAGAGGGGCCGATCAAGGGCAAGATGGATGGATGGTATCCTTGAAGTGACTGGCTTCACTCTGAAGGAGCTGGGGGTGGTGACAGTCACCAGGAAACTCTGGAGTGGGCTGGTCCATGAGGGCACGAAGAATTTGAAGCGACTAAACAAATAAACATCAACAAGCCTGAGTGCACTACTCAAAACTCATACATAAAACAAAAAAACCCAATTATTTCTAATGTACAATACTCAAAAGTACAGTATGTTCTTGTTTGGACAACCTTTGTCTTCCAGTTGTGGTCCATTAACAACCAAAAGACACATTAGATTAGAGCTCAATGACTGAACTTCTTATCCTTGTTTTCTCCAACGGCATGGAAAGCAATTCAAAGACATGGCACAGTAGAGGATGGCTTAACCCTCCCTCAAGCCACAGAGAGAGATAATAAATGCATTATTATTATTATTAATTATTCTCCGTTTTCATTCCATCCTTTCTGCCAGTGTAAGCTTCTAGGTCCTAGAAAAATGAAGGAGGGCATGGCAATAGTTTACAGGATAAACTGAACTATGGGAACCTTGAATGTACACAATACTTCTACAAAGATGGGAGGGAAGGTACATGAAACAAAATATATTAGTCATCCCAAAGTGCATTGCAGGTTTGTTTTTGTTTTTTTCATGTCAGGAGTAACTTGAGAAACTGCAAGTTGCTTCTGAGTGTGAGAGAAATGGTTGTCTGCAAGGACGTTGCCCAGGGGATGCCCAGATGTTTTACCATCCTGTGGGAGGCTTCTCTCATGTACCCGCATGAGAAGCTGGAGCTGACAGATGGGAGCTCACCCCACGCACCAGATTTCAACCGCCAACCTTTTGGTCAGCAGTACTGCCAACCCAAAGGTTTAACCCACTGAGCTACAGGGGGCTCCTGCATCGCAATATGATGTGAAATGGAATGTTCTGTTGTGAGAAACAGGCATGCTTATTCAATGCAAACACTATCAATAGATTAACTCTCAGCAGGAATGCTATGGGTTCCTGCAAACAGAATGACATTCACCGCAATTTAATCCCTGTAGCTATTTTTATTTCATCAGAAACATGGGTTTTAAATCTCCTGCGACTAAGGCCCCCAGTGGAAACGGATGAGACCTAGTTGGTCACTTGGTATTATCTTTCAACTACAGCACACAGGAGTTCAAAGAACAATTGCAATTAATGTCAACAATCAAAATAGGAGACACTATTTTAAACCTGGAAATTTAATGTAGCATTGTATGAAAATTCCAGAGTGAGTTGAATTATGTGTAGGTCTGAAGCAATACCCCAAACACAACCTTTGCTTTAGATAAATATAAAAACACCTTGTTTTCCCCAATAGACATATATTATCTAATGACAAACCTGAAGTTTGTCATTAGGCCTAAAAATTGAACTAATACATTTGCTTTTACCAAAGTTACTGATTCAATGACTTGGTGTTTAATGCGGGGCACATACAGTGTGCAGAATTTGAATTTAGCTCACAGCTTGATTTTGGGGATTTTGATTATCAAAGACTACGTCCTTATTTACTCAGATTTTCATTACATTCTCCTTAGGAGATGGCAGTTAAACTTAATTTCAAGGTCCAACTCAATGCTGTAAAAACCTATATTGCAGGACACTGAAAAGAAAGTTCTGTCATTTCAAATCCTCTCCACGGAATGGATGGAGGTCAAAATGTGCCCCTCTCCTCTTTTTGGTATTTGCTTTGCATTCACAGAAAACTCTTAGAGCAATGTGTCTCAACCTTCCTAATGCCGCAACCTCATAATACAGTTCCTCATGTTGTGGTGACCCCCAACCATAACGTTATTTTCACTCTTATTTAATAACTGTAATTTTGCTACTCTTATTAATTGTAATGTAAATATTTTATTTATTTATTTATTATTGAGGCTTCTATGCCGCCGACTCCCGGGGGCTCGCGGCGGCTCACAAGAGCCAAAGGCATGACAACAAAGGGATAAAACATAAAACAGTTAAAACAATAGCAATAACATTAAAACAACAGAGCAGCAGCAGATGCAGCAGTATAGCACATAATCCAATAAATATCCAATATGAGGGTTGTATTTTCATTCACTCAACCAAATTTGGCACAAATACTCGATACACCCAAATTTCAATACTGGTGGGGTTTGCGGGATTGTTTTTGTCATTTGGGAGTTGTAGTTGCTGGGATTTATAGTTCACCTACAATCAAAGAGCATTCCGAACTCCAACAATGGAATTAAATCAAACTTGGCAACAGAACTCCAATGATGAACAGAAAATACTGGTAGGGTTTCGTGGGCATTGACCTTGAGTTTTGGAGTTGTAGTTCACCTACATTCAGAGAGCACTTTGGACTCAAACAATGATGGATCTGGACCAAACTTGGCACAAATACTCAATAAGACCAAATGTTAATACTGGTGGAGTTGGGGGAGGGGGGGTAGACCTTGACATTTGGGAGTTGTAGTTGCTGTGATGTATAATTCACCTACAATCAAAGAGCATTCTGAACACTAGCAATGATAAGAGTTGGGCCAAACTTCCCACAAAGAACCCCCATGACCAACAGAAAATACTGTGCTTCCTGTTGGTCTTTGGTGACCCCTCTGACACTCCCTTGCAACCCCCCCCCCCCAGGCCAGGGGTCCCAACACCCAGGTTGAGAAAGGCTGTCTTAGAGGATCAGAAGTAATGGAATACATTGCAACTATGAGTCAGATGGATGGACTGGCAAACAGACAGATGGAATCTACAGTCTAGAAATGGGTACAAACCAAAGAATTATGTTGTCAGGCTAGAGAATGAAAATAAAACATGCATTAAAAAAAGATCCATCATTACAATTAGTGGTAGTTTCTTCTTTTTTGAGGATTAAATTCATTGTTGTCCACAAACGAAGGTCAACATGCTCTGGGTTCTCTGAAGGTCTGCAGAAGCCATGGAAACCAGCACTGAAGGAATAGGTTGAAAACCTCTGTCAAAATCTTTCTGAAGAACCACCCAATGCCATGTTTCCCCAGCTGACAAATTTCTCCTCCAACATTCTGTTCACCAGGCTGCAATCACCTGGGACTAATGAAATCGAATACAGCTCATTGTATTCAATTATTCATAGACTAATATTAAAGGCTTTAAAAGAAAGAGCACTGTGCATGATAGATAGCAATTATCACTTCATTTACAGTACCATTAAAACCCAACTCTCACTTGTGAAAAGGCTGTATTTTAATTCTACTACATCTTTGAGTTCTAGAGACGTAAAAAAAAGCACATCAAAATCCATCTTCAAAAAAACTCACAGATGTGAATGAAAGGAGAACGTTATAGCGTACATTTCTACTTTGTTAATACTGGTAGAATAGAGCAGGGCTTCTTAAATACTGTTTTCTTCCATATCAATACATACACAAGGGAGCAGAAAGAAAAGAACTTCTAGTAAGTACTACAGTCAGAACTAAGTATATTTTTAGATATAGATTTTTTAGATTTTTTAGAAATATATTTTAGAATATTTAAATAATTATAATTCTAAAATTAATAATTCAAAATAAATCGCCAATTTACAGTATACATATTGCGTTTTCGAAGGCTTTCATGGCCAGAAACACTTGGTTGCTGGCAGGCATCCACAGAGGTTGAGAGGTTTGTTGGAAACTAGGCAAGTGGGGTTTATATATCTGTGGAATGTTCGGGGTGGGAGAAACCCCACTTGCCTAGTTTCCAACTGACCTCTCAACCTCTGAGGATGCCTGCCGTAGATGTGGGCGAAACGTCAGGAGAGAATGCTTCTGGAATGTGACCATACAGCGCGGAACACTCACAACAACCAAGTAACTTTAAAATTGTCATTATTAATTGTTTTAAAGTGACTGTAAACCAGCCTGAGAACCCCAGATATCGGACATGATATAAATGTTTAATAAATAAAATAAAAATAAGGGATCTGCAAAATACAGGGTATTGTTGCTCATTATTACTATGTTGTTAATATAGTACTATCTTGCTAGAAATAAATCACTTTGACTCATGTAGAATTGGCAAGAATTCCACAGAAATTGAACATTACTTGGTACACAATGGAAAAGCTGGACACTATTACAAACGATCCCATATAATATTGAAATTCCTTGCAAAAGCTGATCTTCTGTAACACATTACTACCAAAGCAATGGGGGGAAGCAATCTACAAAAAAAACACCTACCAGTATCGTTATGCTTGTTTCCATTCTCTTTACCAACGAAAGCAAATTGTACAGTTGCACTGTTTACCAAAGAGAAGGGAATAAATTAATATAATAACACAATTCAAAAATGTATTATTCCATCTTTGGGTTTTTTAAAAAGCCAGTTTCTGCTCAAGCAATCATTAAATTTCTTTTTAAAGTTATAGCAAGGTGATAACTTAAATGCAGACAGAATGTTGGACATAGGAAACCCTGAACTGAAACTTAACACAAGCCACTGAGACTGGATCTACACTGCCATATAATCCAGTTCAAAGCAGAAAATCTGGATCCAGAAACTGGATTATATGCAGTTCACCCGAGTTCACCAAATGGTGATAGACCAGTCACAGAAATCCAACCTCATCTGCATCTTCCAGATTTAGATCCTGAGAGGAAGAGTTTGAAAGACAGTGTAATCGTATCTAGCATCCGTGTATCAATTCAACATTATCCAAAACAATTATGGTCAAACCACAATCTTGAGCACTTCCTGATCCAAAATAGCAGGCTTCAGATGTGTATTTTGATACAAATTTCTGATAGAATATAGTCCCTGTGAGCCTTTTCAAACACTACATTTTATATTCAAGGTAAGAACAAATTATTTTCTAATCAGAAAATCTTCAAAGTTGCTAAGAATTGTCAGAATATGTACTGCTGTTCTGCCTATGACATGACCATCAGGTCTTGCTGATACTTGCAAAACACACAGGGGCAGCTGACAACAGCCTTAAAACTCATGTCCAGCTGTGCTCAAAGAGACAAGTCCACTCTTTTGCAATTCAATAAACTGCATTTTCTCACGCTCAAGGAGTGACCCCTTCTTAAATACACATACATGATACGGCCAAAAAAATCAGAGCATCTCAGATCTCAATCTGCATTTCAAAGCTAATGAACAAACTACTTACAGAGCTTACAATTTTAAACATGCGTAGTATTTACATCCGTTCACATGGTTTGAGTTTACAAAAGAAAAGACGAAAACTAAAGAAAAATAATACAAAACACACTATGCCAACATGTCTGCAACTCATTAGTTATTACAACCCCACATTCTGGAAGATAGGAATGGGTTAAATGAAAAGTGAAGAAAAGATTGTCCTGGGGCCTACTCACAAAGGACTGGACCGTTCCCTTAGCAAAGAACTATGTGAAGAAAGGGCCATTAAGTGACAGGAGGCATTGCTAGAGAGGGAAAGAAGGAAACAGGGGCATACAACACTTCTTTAAATCTTTCTTTAAATCTCATATCCATTCACAGAATTCAGGATCTCAACTCTGGAAGAGACATATGTCCTGGCCAAGGAAAGGGGGTTAAAACCCAAGTAAATAAGCAGCCATGTCTTTAACCAGACTCTCAGAGTGCACCTACATTGCAGAATTAATGCAATGTGACACCATTTTAATTACCATGACTCAATGCTACGGAATTCTGGAATGTAAAAACTGGTGTGACATTCAGTATTCTTTGGCTGAGAAAGCAAAAGGCCTTGTAAAATTTTAATTCCTATGCGTCTACAACATTGTGCCATGGCAGTTAAAACTATCAAACTGCATTAACTCCACAGTGCAGATGCATCATAAGGCACTACGGCTTTGTGTGTGTGTGTGAGGAGCAACTTGAGAAACTGCAAGTCGCTTCTGGTGTGAGAGAACTGGACGTCTACAAGGATGTGGCCAAGGGAAGTCCCAGATGTCTTTCCATCCTGTGGGAGGCTTTTCTCCGCATGGGAAGCTAGAGCTGACAGACGGGAGCTCATCCATACTTTTCCTGGATTTGAACCTCCAACCTGTCAGTCTTCAGTCCTGCCAGCACAAGGGTTTAACCCACTGCGCCACCATGGGCTCCTAAGGAACTAGGTTGTGAGTGAGAAAAGGAGGCCTTGTTGTTAGATTCTCCTTTAATAACCCATATAACTCCCAGACATGCACATAGTCTCAACATGAATTCAGCTTTGTGCTTGAAATTATATATCTAGCTGACAGGATCTTGGCTAAAAATTCAGAAAACCCACAAGTAATATTTAATTGACCAAAAACTGTAACGGCAGGGAGGTTAAGTAGGCAAAAGTACCACAAATCTGTCTGCATTCTGAAATCTCAAAGGGTATATCTTCAGAGCCATTCACAGCCCACTAATATAAGTCTTCCATACCTTGAAATGGATGTGTCAAACAGCTTATGAATAAACAATGGAGGAATCTTGAATTAGCCCATAATTCCATACATCCTCAGCCACAAGGCAAAACATACAGTGCAGTGCAAGCAACCACTTGTTACAGGTCAAAAGAATCCATTTATGAATACAAATATAATGCTTTCACGTTGCCTGAGGTGGTTTACCATCACTTCCTTCTAAATATACCCTACAGTAGTCTTTCCTAGTGATTTACCTTCCAATTACTACCAGCTCTGACTTGGTTGAAGCTTCCAAGATTAGATAGGTTCCCATGTTTCCAGGGCATAGTTTTATCACTAGGGAAAAAAACTGACTACAGTCATGAACTCTGTTCTGTCTGGTAACTAATAGCTGCTGGGAATATGTCATGGCTTCCAAACGTTGACCAAAGTTTTCAGAAAATTATTTCCCTTACAATAATATAGCATCAAAGGCATGTAGATCACCAGTTAAACGTTTTCAGGATGAACAAGGAGGGTTTCTCTTGGAAATATTTACAGCTCTTAGGTCTGCATTCTCCTCTTTTGAAATGTTCATGTATCAATTACTTGGGGAGTTAACGAACATGACTGGACATGACATTCATGAAAGGTTTTCGCCTTTTGTCATATTTCCTATTTGTTTTGCTACAAGGTAAACTTTTGGGTGATTGAAAGGAGCAATTAATTTTCAAGTAATTTTGACGGGATCTGCTTTACAAACATCAAAGAAGACGGCATTATTTTAAAAACATTAAGATTTAAAGTCAGCCACCTGTATCCACAGAGCCAACCATCCATGGATCTGTTGTACTATATGTTGGCATTGAATTTTTGCCATTAGTA
Organism: Anolis apletophallus; assembly: GCA_030556195.1. Lineage (NCBI taxonomy): Eukaryota > Metazoa > Chordata > Lepidosauria > Squamata > Anolidae > Anolis > Anolis apletophallus. The sequence goes on along the minus strand of JARBWK010000013.1, from coordinate 31,751,515 downwards.
TATTGTAAACCATCTTGAGTCCCACCCAGGGATGAGAAAGGCGGTATATACAGTAAATAAATAAATACATGGTTTGAAAATATTTTTATGAGGTAAAATGTTGCCATTTTCTATAAGGGACTTGAGTATCTGCTCATTGTGTTATTTGCGGAAAGTCCTCGAACCAAATCCTGGTGGATACCAAGCGTACACTGTAGAACTAAAGACACAACACCAATCATTTCTTCTCTGTATATAGTTTAGATCAGTGGTTCCTAACCTGTGGTTCGTGGACCACCAGTGATCAGCAAAAACTAAAATATGCTCTGTGATCTCACTGTTACTATACTGTTGCAACGAGATAAACTTGTCTTGTGAAACCCTCTTATAGTGCAGAGGCTTATTAAATATAGTTTTCTGTGGGCTAGCAGATGGCGACTACTGGATGGCATATGTTCTGTATCAGAAACTAGAGCTGATGTGGTCTATCTAATGCAATTTTCTGAATCAGCATCCCAAATAACAAATCCGAACCTAACCCTTTGGTACTAATGTTGGAGTGTGGTCCTTGGTCAAAGTGGTCCCTGGTTGGAAAAAAAATGTTTGGGAACCACCTTCTAGGACATTTTTTTCCTCATTCTTATGGTACATTTACTACAGATCTTCAGATGGATACTTCAGATACTTAAGCTCTCCCTGCCACTGGTAAAGTATCTGCTTTAATGGAGTCCCAAATAGAAACCAAAATCAAGGCATGCACTGATGCAAAAGAAGCTAATTCAAAGTTACCTTTAAAACAGACATATCTGAGCAGTGACACATGAACTCTAAACAATATCCTTGGTTTTCCATTTCTTGGCTCAATGCAATGTAATGATTTGAAGCTAAAAGGGCGGGAAAGGGTACACATGCTTTTTGTACTTATATATCCCTCTAGTACACTATCATGAAGGTTATTTTCTTTATTTCCTCTGCCAAACCTCTGTTGCGCTCAGTACGGTGCCATTCACATTTACTGGTATCAGATTGACTTTAACGTTTCTAGAAGATTTACACAAATTGTCATTGCTTTCTGTAGCACTGAGGATACTGAATGCTCTGAAAGCTTAGAATCAAAGTGCGTGGTTGACTTCCAAAAAAGACAACATGGAGCCATTTAGAGAAGGTATGTGCCCCATATTCCACTTGCATCCTATAACTTGGATATTCTGAGCATTTGAATCAGATCTGAAAAAAGGCAACACTATCCCAGGGGTTTTGTGGCAAGATTTATCCAGATGAGACTTGTCATTGCCATTTGTTGTAAATCCCGGCTCTCTTGTAGTCCTAGTGCAACACTCAAACCAATACTTCACACTGGCTCATCCTCTAATTTCTTTTTTCAGTCTAACAGGTTTTAATATTTGCTCAGATTTAGGTAGGTATACAAACTCAGTAACATCATTCCATGATAACTACAATTTTTACTAGAAGTAGCAAGGGGACTTCTTAAAGCTGCTTGTCATCCTCTATGGAAGCAGAAATACAAGGAAATGCATCACTAATCATCACATAAAACTACACTCAACCTTTTGAAATCTATAATAACGAATCAGAGCCTTCCTTTATATGTATGTATTTATTATTTATTTATTTATTTATTAGTTCAACTTAATATACCGCTCTCTCTGGAGCTCAGAGAGAGCAGTATGTATGTATGTACTGTATGTATGTGTGTATGTACTAATTTTCTATTGCAATGTTGTTATTCAGTTTGGACCACCACAAGCTACTGGTGAAGAACCTGTTTTAAGCCTTTTTAGGACTGCATTTGGTTTGGCCGTGTACGCTGGAATCGTACAGTGCAACACACCTAACTGAACGATGTTACAAATTGTTGTTTGCAGGAAGTTGCTGATTTGAGAAACATAATGTCAGCAAACAAACGGAGATCATTACACTTAAATGTTTTCATCCCATTATTCAGTTGACAGAGCACTGCAATATACAGGGACCACAATGCCTCAAACTACACTAACTTAAATGAAAATGTTAATGGTGAAGAATCTAACTTGAAGACACAACAGCACAAGCAATATTCATGGAGAAAGTTGTCCCCACATACTTTCAACAGAGAACCAGTTGTCCTCCTCTACTATCTCTTTCAAGTGGCAATTCAAGACACCCATTTGTAGAAGATTTGAGGGAATAAAGAAGCATCTAGGTTTTTTTTCTGGGGCTTGTTATATTGCTTTTACTGAATTTCAGCAGAGGAAGCATAGCAAGCTTCCTAGGAGAATCCCACAACAGTGATGGCCCTGCCCTTATTTCAGCCCACTGGACCTCACTTGGAAAGACAGTGTTTCTCAAACTGGGGGTTGAAACCCCTGGCAGGGTTGCAAGGGGGTTTCAGAGGGGTCACCAAAGACCATCATAAAACACATATGGTCTTTGGCAGAGAAGGTTGATGATCTATCCACCTGTCTTTGTCCTCCTTTTTGGAAACAGACAGCGAATCCTCCCACCAAAAGCCCTCATCCTGCTGTGATTAACCGGCCTCTCAGGTAGCCTCCCAGCCAAGAGAAGGGCTGTTTCGGAGACCAAGTGGGAGGGGAGAGCAGGCGTGCTCAGCACATGGCAGTGTGGTGTGCATGTGCGGGTTAGGGAGAGCGTGCAAGGTTGGAGGGAAGCCCATGTCCCTTCAAGACAAGGGGGAAGTGCCCTTTGATTGTAGGTTAACTATAAATTCCAGCAAGTACAATTCCCAAATGACCCCACCAGTATTTAAATTTGGGCCTGTCAGGTATCTGTGCCAAATTTGGTACAATGATTGAAAATACATCCTGCATATCAGATATTTACATTATGATTCTCTCCTCTGGCATTACTTTGCGAATGAAAATTCTTAGGAAGGACTCATCCCACGCTTTTTACAAGCGTGTTGATGACTAAAAGGCCAATCTGAGATAGGCAAGCCCAGTTGCAGAAAGCACAGCATAAAGTCTCCTTGGGTGATGTTGTTTCCAAGTTGCGGTTCTTTTTGTGTTGTTGTTTCTCTTCGAGTCCTGTTCGACATGTCTTCTCGAAAGAGGTCGCAGTATTGTGGATAATGGAAGTGGTGGTCCTCCATTCTAAAGATGTGCCCTGACCAGCGCAGCTGTGTTTTCAATAGCATGGCCTCAATGCTGGTGATCCTTGCCTGCTCAAGGACATTATGATTCACAACAGTAGCAAAATTACATTTATGAAGTAGCAACGAAAATAATTTCATGCTTGGGGGTCACCACAACATGAGGAACTGTATTAAGGGGTAGCGGCATTAGGAAGGTTGAGAACCACCACAGTAAGACATCCACCTTCAAGTGAGAAAAATGGTCCTTCAAACAGTCCCAAAGGCTGGCTCACTTCACGCTGACAGATTGCTGGGAGAACGTCAACCCCACTTTGACCTTAAATGCACTATGCATGCATAGAATGCCTGCTAATTTCCACTTTGGCAGTGATCTAGCTGAGAATGTTGGGGGGAAAATACATATCTGAACCAAGTCTCTCAAGAAGAAAAGTGTCTCCCTACTTCAGAACAGCTCCTTAAAGGACTTCAGCAACTCAAAGCAACCTTTTTCTTGAAAACAGTGTGTACTTTTCTTGGAGGGGAGGGTGGTTAATTAGAATATTGTTGATTAAAAGGACATTCATTCTGTCTGCGGAAGAGGTTTCTGTCATTAACATATTTTAATAGGGACATGGAAACAGGAATATGCAAAGGGACTGAAAAGTAGATCTCCTGTCTCCTGGCAGTTATTCCAGTTCTTTAGACAATTCATCCTTCAGATGCACAGCCCTCTAAGACTCAAAGGTCATTGGAGTCTTTGTATCCAGTTGTATGGTCCTTCACAAACAACCTTTTGTTCCCCTTTTCTCAATGGAATAAAGTTGCAGCTATTACAATAATTGAATTCTGCATCCCAGGCTTGCATATGCATCATTTAGCTAGAAAACTCCCCGAATCTCATTTATGTTTCCCAAGTCACTATTTATTTATTTGTCACGTTTCTATACCGCCCCTCTCAGCCCAAAGGCGACTCGGGACGGTTTACACAGGCAGTCTCTGCCCTCAATATAACACAGCAACAAGGCAACCCCCCCCCAAACCCATATAATAACAAATTAATAATTAAAAACATAAAATTGCAGTCTCCTCGTCATGTTGAAATCAGTTTCCATCACATCGTCGTCATTCCATATATCTAATTAAGCCTTATATTTCATCAGCAAATGCCTGCTCAAATAGCCAGGTCTTGACTTTCTTGCAAAATGTCAGGAGGGAGGGGGCCGATCTGATGTCTTCAGGGAGGGCGTTCCAAAGCCGAGGAGCCACCACTGAAAAGGCCCTGTCTCTGGTCCCGCCAGTCGCGCCTGCGAAGAAGGCGGGACCGAGAGCAGGGCCTCTCCAGATGATCTTAAACATCTCGATGGTTCATAGGGAGAGATGCATTCGGACAGGTAAATTGGACCTGAACCGTTTAGGGCTTTAAAGGCTAAAGCCAGCACTTTGAATTGTGCCCGGTAGCAAACTGGCAGCCAGTGGAGCTGGCACAACAGAGGAGTTGTATGCTCTCTGAATACCGCTCCTGTTATCAACTTGGCTGCTGTCCGTTGGACTAGTTGTAGCTTCCGAACAGTCTTCAAAGGCAACCCCACGTAGAGAGTGGTGCAGTAATCTATACGGGATGTAACCAGAGCGTGGACCACCGTGGCCAAGACAGACTTCCCAAGGTACGGGCGCAGCTGGCGCACAAGTTTTAACTGTGCAAATGCTCCCCTGGTCACTGCCGAAACCTGGGGTTCCAGGCTCAGCGATGAGTCCAGGATCACACCCAAACTGCGAACCTGCGTCTTCAGGGGGAGTGTAACCCCGTCTAACACAGGCTGTAACCCTATGCCCTGTGCGGCCTTTCGGCTGACCAGGAGTACCTCTGTCTTGTCTGGATTCAATTTCAATTTGTTCACCCTCATCCAGTCTGACACAGCAGCCAAGCACCGGTTCAGGACCTGAACAGCCTCCTTAGTGGCAGGTGGGAAGGAGTGACAGAGTTGGACATCATCTGCGTACAGATGACACTGCACTCCGAAACTCCGGATGACCTCCCCCAGCGGCTTCATGTAGATGTTAAACAACATGGGAGATAGTATTGAACCCTGAGGAACCCCACAAGACAATGGTTGTGGGGTTGAACAGGTGTCTCCCAATAATACCTTCTGAGATCGCCCCTCCAGAAAGGACCAGAGCCACTGCAAGACAGTACCTCCAAGCCCCATCTCTGCGAGGCGTCCCAGAAGGATACCATGGTCAACGGCATCAAAGGCCGCTGAGAGGTCCAGCAGGGACACACTCCCCCTGTCAAGCTCCTGGCGTAGATCATCCACTAAGGCGACCAAGGATGTCTCAGGACCATGCCCCGGCCTAAAAACCAGACTGTGCCGGATCCAGATAATCCGTGTCTTCCAAGAATACCTGGAGTTGTGAGGCCACCACATGTTCCAGGACTTTGCCCAAGAAGGGAAGATTGGAAACAGGCCGATAGTTGACGAATTGAGTGGGGTCCAGTGATGGTTTCTTCAACAGCGGTTTTATAACAACTATAAGCAAATCTCTTATATTCTTTGCACACATGAGTGAGAGGAGGAACCCAGGGAGGTAGTTCTCTTGCAACAAAGAACTTTACTATTTTCCTTCATGCTATTTACTCCCATTTTTATGTACTACATAAAAACATGCAGTTGCAGCTCTTACAACAATTTAGCAATTTCTAGATATGTTAGGAAATTAATTATTATTTTGGGTAAAATAACACAAACAAAAAGAAACCAAGAATGGCAGCCTTCTAAAGACTCACACAAATGCCCCTTATTTCAGATATTGGTGATGAAATCTATAAGATATTATACCTTTTAAATAGAAAATGTTATCAAATTAGCTTCAAGGCACTAAACAGAACACGCATCCAAAAGAAAAGAAAATTATTTAAACAGTCCCTCAAGAGTTATATATTGGTCGACTACAGAGGCTGGATCAACACTGCCATTTAGCAGAGATTATCAAATCAAATAATCCACATTACCTGCTTTGAACTGGATTATATGAGTCCACATTACCATACAATCCAGCTGAAAACAGATAACCTGGATTGTATACAGCACTGTAGATGGGGCCTAAGTTTATTTATTTATTTATTTACTACATTTATATCCCACCCTTCTCAACCCTGAAGGGGACTCAGGGCAGCCTTACAAAGGAAACAATCCAATGCCATAAATTAATACAACGGTAAATAAACACAAATTTTAAAACAAAACCTATTAAAAACACAGCATTAAAACATCAATTAAAATAACATGATCTAAATTGTATTCCAGGGCTGGTCCGAGTCGTCATTATATTAATTTGTAGTCTCATATTGCACTACTCCCATTACTGGCCAAAAGCCTGATCCCAAAGCCAAGTTTTCAGTTTTCCTAAAGGTCAGGGGGGATGGAGAAGATCTAATTTCACTGAGGAGGGAGTTCTAGATGAGGGGCCTCCACTGAGAAGACCCTGTCTCTCATCTCCACCAGTCGCACTTGTGAGTGGGGTAGCACCGAGAGCAGGACCTCCCCTCCCCGACAATCTTACCCTCCAAGGTAGGTCATAGAGGGGGAGACATTCAGACAGGTAAGTTGAAACAAAGGCACATATATGTCAAACAGGGAAGGCTCCACATTCCTGAACTTTAATGACTGGGGAACGTTCCCACAAACAGTAATCTGTGAACAAACCATAACTTTCAATACCAAACAGCTGATTTAATGCCTGAACTGATAACTGACATTACTTTCACATTCCACAAGATGCAGGAGTAAGGTAAAGGTTTCCCCTGACATTACGTCTAGTCGTATCTGACTCTGGAGGGTGGTGCTCATCTCCTTTCCTAAGATGGAAAGCTGGAATTGTCTGTAGACACCTCCAAGTCATGTGGCCAACATGACTGCATGTAGCGCTGTTACTTTCCTGCCAAAGCAGTACCTATTGATCTACTCACATCTGCATGTTTTTGAACTGCTAGGTTGGCAGAAGCTGGGACTAACAGCAGGAGGTCACCCCACTCCCCGGATTCAAATTGTCGACCTTTCGGTCAGCAAGTTCAGCGGCTCAGTGTTTTAATCCACTGTGCCACATGGGAGTTCTTGATGTAGGAGTATAATCACCGTATTAAAGACATAGGACTGAAATCTGAACCAGAGGCTTTACTTCCAAGCCTGAGTAGAGTTCATAGAGTTTTGATTCTTACATACATGAGCAATTTGGAGTAACTTCTTTCCCATTCCACATCTATCTTTGCTACAAATATACTATAGAGGACACTGTGGAACAGGTTCTGTAAACCATCACTGGACTTCCCAAAATTATTTTGAATTGAATAGCTCTATATCCTTTTCCCAGTGGATTCCTATGGAAGTGTTGAAGGGAACAGACAGGAGCTAAAGTCAGGATCATTCACTTAAGACCTTATTCATAAAATAGATTTGTCTTGTTTAAGAGCATAAGAAGCCAAGTTGTTTGTTTAAGAGCCAATATCCTAAACAGAGAAACTTCCACAAGAGAGAGACACACAAAGTTTCAATCCAGGAATAAGTGTTACTCTTTTTTTCTTTTTCTTTTTTTAACAAAAATAGTATTTATTTTGTTGGTATGTTACTACCATATTTTCAAATCCAGAAAAAAGGAAGACATCGCATAAAATTTAACTAGTTAATCTAGTCCAGACACAAATAATTACATTGTTTTAGAACCCAAACTCTGGAATAAGAGCTACATACAACAATCTATATACAGCCAACCTTCCTTACTTTAATACAATTCTCTTCCAAATACTGTACAGTTGCGTGGTTAATTTTGGATATGTCATTAAGTGAAAGAAAATTAAAAGCAGAGTATGAGGCAGAGCTCTTATAACTAGTTATAATAATAACTAGGAATAAGTGTTACTAAACCCCTTCCTCTTGAAAAATTTCTAAAGTTAGCCTGTAACCCAAACTAACTACCATATTATTTGTTTGCACATGTAAAACCCATTTACATACATTCACAAATGCCCACTGGAAGACAAACTTATATATGTATATGTGGGTAATTCATGGATGGTTGATAGTAACTTAATAGCTTCCATGAAAGAAAAAACCTTTGGTAGACAATGGGCATAAATACAGTGCCCGCTCTTGGCATATGGAGGGAAATGTTTGGCAGCCCCTCACAACAGATAGCATTAACAGCATCACTTTCTCTACAGAAGCATACCTTGTTTTAAGGCACTTTGCATTGGAGTGCTTCCCTAATAATGTGCTTTTCAATTATACAGTAAGGTGCCATTTTGTTATCTGCACTCTGTTCACAGCATTTGTGCACTCCGTGACTCAGTGTCATGTTCCAGCTAATCTTTTATTTATTATTTCTACTTTTGCCATTTTTAGGACTAGTACTACTACATCCTTAATAAATCATAAAGTAAATATTCTGCGAAGCTGTCATGCACTCTGGAAAGCGGGGGGGGGGGAGCTATGGTGGAGGTATGGAATAGTAACCAGATCTCTCTCTCTCTCTTCTGGTATTACTTCGCGAACGAACATTCCTAGAAAGGACTCATCCCATGCTTTCTACAAATGCGTTGATGACGGAGGTTGGATGTGTCCTTTGAGTCTGTGCAATGGATTTTTCTGGTGGAGTGCAGCATGCACAGAACTGGCCTAACCCTTTAAACCAAATTTTCGTCTGCTGGGGCCTAGCAAGCTTGGACGGTGGCAGCGAGGTCCTCAGGTCGTAGGTTTGATTTGAGTTTCCTTCTCTAGATGGTTGACCTTACAGGGTTAGACGAGCACCATCTACCCGGGTTTGAAATTAGAGTTTTCCTTCTCTTAAGATGGTTGCCAAAAGGCTAGAGAGCCCATCCTGCCCATTGACGCTCTTTGTCAGACCCTTCAGTTGTGACCTGTCTGGCATGGGAGGCCCTACCAGTGACTATTATGCCACCACCAGCATAGCTCACAACTTCATTAGGGTATGCAAGCCTCTCCCCCACAACAAGGGGGTGCCAGATATTAACAAGATATACCTATACCCTATGGTGGAATGAGGAACGAACAAAACTGATATACGAGGGCGGGTCAATAAATCCGTGACTTTTTCAATTTCCCACCTCTTAACTGAAAGGGCAACACTGCTCCTGTCAACAGGCATCTGTCAGTTGACTCATGTCAAAATTTGAACAAGCTGCATCATTTAGTTTGTGTTTGACAGCCATTGATAGCAGACTACCACATGATTTGAGGAGAAAATGGAAAAAAGTGAATTTCGTGTGCTCACTAAGCATTATTTTTTGCGGAAAAAAACCATCACTCAAACCAAGGCTAAGCTTGATAACTACTATGGGGACTCTGCACCATCAATTCCAATGGTAAAAAAGTGGTTTACTGTATTTCGTTGTGGCCGTACAAGCACGGAAGATGCCAAACGTTCTGGACGCTGAGTTGAGGTCTCTACACCCGAAACAATTGAAAAAATTCACAATGTGGTGTTGGCCGATCGGAGATTGAAAGTGCGAGAGATTGTGGAAGCCATAGGCATCTCACATGGCTCAGTGGTTTCAATTTTAAATGATCACTTGGGTATGAGAAAGCTTTCCGCAAGATGGGTGCCGTGTTTGCTCACAATGCAGGACAATGCAAGGGTGCACACATGTGCAGTTTCCATGGCAACAATCCATGAATTGGGATACGAATTGCTCCCTCATCTGCCCCATTCTCCAGATGTAGCCCGAGTGACTATTTCTTGTTTCCAAACCTGAAGAAATGGCTCGGCGGAAAGAGATTTGACTCCAACAATGAAATCATCTCACAAACAAATACCTATTTTGATGACCTTGGCACATCTTATTTTTGGAAGGGATTAAAAAATTGGAGAAACGTTGGACAAAGTGTATAGAGCTCAAAGGAGACTATGTTGAAAAATAAAATGCTTTTTTATCCAAAAACCTGTGTTTCATTCAAAAAGTCATGGACTTATTGACCCGCCCTCGTAGTTTTGGGTAAAAATCATTTCCTGGGTTCCCAATAAGCAAATTGTGACTGCCCAGTCCAAGTAGAAATAGCAAAAGGAATCCCAGTTTAACACCGTCCATTTTTAAAAGAGGAAAAAATAAATATTTATACAGGAAATGAGAACATTTAACTGCTGACAAAACTACAGAAATGTATTACCAGTTCAAACTGTACCAATTGATTTGAACTCTGCTATTCCTTCTCTAAAAAAATCTCCATAGATTATAGTCATATCACAACCTATCATCATCACTGGGTATATTCCTGTGGAGGCGAGTCAGAGGCACAGAAAATGCAATAAAATGCTTCAAAACACTCACTGAGGTTCAATGCACCTTTAACCTTCTCTCAGCAATGAGAAAGAGAAAAAAAAGAGAACGAGAAAAAGATGAAACCATGCTGAACTGTTGACATTTGTTTTGAAATAACAAGGAACCTAAGATAAACAAAGGTGTGTGGCTAAATATGTTAAGAAACAACCTCAGGGGCGATTCATTAACAAAACATACTGATGAAGATCATACGAGGTCCTCAAGGTCTTTTTACTTCCAGCTTCAGAAAGAACAAAGACCAGGAAGGGAAGAATAGCTTTCAAGCCTGAACCGGTTCAGGGCATTTCATTCTGGGCACATAATGAGAACACAATGAACTGCAAAGCAGGGAAAGGGCATGTGCTTTGCAGACCTGCTCTCTCTCTCTCTCTCTCTCTCTCTCTCTCTCTCAGCCTCCAATTTATGAAAGCCTTCCAGGATGGTAATAAGCAGACTTTATGGCCGCAGTTGCACACTCCCCTTTCTTCCCCATATCATTAGCCCTTTCCTGCATTGCACAGAACAACTTCCTCCTGCAGCACTGAAATACTTCCTAGAGTCACCGCAGCAGGTTCTGGGGTTGATGTCCTTATAATGGAAAGCAACATCCTTTATTTTAGAGTCTGATTGCTATCCAGGAACCAACACAAGTGTTCATCGCAACCTGAACAAAAACCTTAATAAGGAAAGACACTGCTTTTCACAATCCAGAGACAGTGAGAGATCCTCACAGAGCCACAGGCGTTCACACATCTATATTCAGAACACACTTTCTGCACTCTTCTTGCCCCAAGGCTTCACAGGAATCCAGTTAAGCAAGAATCCACCCACATTTACACCTCCAGACGACAAGGGACATATTCATCATCCCCCATCACACTTGAGCTGTGGAACAGACTGATAAGCTGACTAGATCTCCAAGGCGTAATAAGTCACTTTGATCCACAGTAAAACCCATGAAGAGTGCACTGTGACACACAAACATAGAAATTAGAGAGGTAGAATTCAATCCACATATATATGGGCTGTTCTGACATGTCTTGGGATGGGCACGCTAGCCATCGAATTACATATTTCAAAAGGACTGCAAAGGTAACTCTGTTGATACAAGATTTGCATCATCCTCACAAGATAGATTTCTGTGTCCATTAAATGCAGTTAAATCCTGAGCTGCAGTCATACAAAAGAAATCCTCATAGACATCAACGGCACTCACACACAAGGTAACTAAAGGCTGCAAAATTCGGTCTGTACCTTTACTAGGAATAAGGCCTCTGCATGACGGAATCCAATGGAAACGTACCAACTGTGTTCCATAAAAGTGTAAGATAATGTTTTGGGCCAGGCTGAATCTGGATTTCTGGCCTAAATTCAACAATTAGCCTCGATTCAAGAAGATACAATGAATCAAGCACTAAAATGCTCATATAGGCCACACTGATTTAATGAATCCATGTATCTGGGACTAGCAATTGCATCTGGAGCACATCAAGTCTGTTGCAGTGGTCTGAATTCTTAACTAGGACTCTGGGGCACCTGAGATTGGATCCATCCCAGTCACAGAAACCCACCCTAGGAAGGTCACACTCTTTCAGCCTCAGGAGAAGGCAATGGCAAGCCTTCTCTGGGCAATTTTTGCTAAGAAAACCCTTTGTTAAGGTCACTATACATGGATAACAACATTAAAGCATTTTGTTTTTAGGCTTCTGCCCACAGGTGTAATTGTGCATTTCTCCAATATCCGATGGGATTCACTAAAAATCTCATGCCTAATTTGTGATTGCATGTATTCAAGTCATTCCCTAATTAGAGCAGCACGAACATAAACCTTATCCCAGGGTTGTCTTGGCAAAATTTGTTCAGATGCCTTTTTCTGACACTGAGTGTACTTTGCCTTATTGCACAAAGGATGTCCATGGCTGAGTGGGAACTGAAACCCTTGTCTTTGCTTAATCATGGAAACCTATTGTGGAGAGACACAGGTCCCCGGACATGGAACCCCAAAAAAACAGGACATCCCACAGCCAGGGCTAACTTAATAGCCACGATGGCTGAGAAATATAACCCAAATCTTTTTTTAAAAAAAACAGTGCACAGGTGGATTGTGACATATCTTATGTAAACTTCCCCAAATCCTGCAGTGGGAAAAATCTACAGGGAAGACATAAAAACACATGCAGACCCAACACCTCGCAGTCCTGTTGACCAAAAGCATTGAGAGACCCAAGGCCCATCCAGGCCACCATCCTGCCAGGTTGGAGGCATCTGTATCTGGCACCTTCAGAGGTGGTAAAGCAAGTGGAGTATATGCAGGCAGACTGCCAGAAGAAAATACTGCTAGAATACATTAGCCATACAGCCACACAACAATACAATGCTGGGTTTGCTTCTAAACAGGCGTTCCACTGGATTTTAATGTGTTGTCAAAGCCTTTCATGGCCAGAACCACTGGGCTGCTGTATGGCCATGTTCAAGAAGCATTCTCTCCTATCGTTTCATGAACATCTATGGCAGGCATCCTCAGAACCCTCGAGGTCTGTTGGAAACTAGGCAAATGAGGTTTATATATCTGTGGAATAATGTCCAGGGTGGGAAAAAGAACTCTTGTCTGCTTGAGGCAAGTGTAAATGTTGCAATTGGCCACCTTGATTAGCATTGAATGGCCTTGCAGTTTCAAAGCCTGGCTGGTTGCTGCCTGCAGGGGATCCTTTGTTGGGAGGTGTTTGCTGGCCCTCATTGATTCTTGTCTGGAATTCCCCTGCTTTTTGAGTTTTGCTCTTTATTTACTGTCCTGATTTTAGAGGTTTTTCAGTTCAGATTTTGCAGTTAAGTGCCACCGGAACCTTCTGACGCATCGATGCTGAAAAAAACTATTCCCCACTAAGGTCACGGTTAGAGATTTCCAAGGAGGGGCTGGATAGGGACCCTGCAGCAGAGAAGTGTCTTTCTATTTGCAAATACTCACCAACCCCCTATCCACCCACCATCATAATAACAGTAATACTTTATTTGTACCCTGCCCTCAGGCCGGCTTCCAACATAATAAAGGCAAACTTTCAATCCAATGCCTGTATAAAACAAAGTAAAAAAGCACACAATAAACAATACAAAACATAATGGAAGGGACCACAAGGGCCAGCCAGGCCAACTCCATTCTGCCAAGAAGGAAAACACAACCAAAGCCCTCCCAACAGGGACGCATCCTGCCTTTGTTAAAAATCCTCCAGAAGCAGATTCAATCATCCATCAGGACAAGTCTAAATAGGGACCTCCAAATGCAGCAGCACTGCTCGGATATGAATCTTAGAACACGAAAGGCATTGAAGGCTAATTCAACCTGGGAAGTCAGCCATAGCAGAGCACCCGATGAACCAACCTAGATACGGCATATTATTTGAGAACACAGAAATGCTGGAACACTCCATCACCATATCAGACAACACAGAGAAGCCACAGAATAATGTCCAGAGTGGGAGAAAGAACTCGTCTGCTTGAGGCAAGTGTGAATGTTGCAATTGGACAGCTTGAATGGCCACGCAGCTTCAAGACCCGGCTGATTCCTGCCTGGGGGAATCCTTTGTTGGGACCTTCCACGCATATATAAACCTCCCTTGCTTAGTTTCCAATAGCTACAACTTGCACTATCCCATTCCCCCTGTTCCTGGTTACGGTTTGCCATATTTTATGTCAGTTCTCACCACAGAACTCTTGTCTGCTTGAGGCAAGTGTGAATGTTGCAATTGGCCACCTTGATTACCACTGAATGGCCATGCAGCTTCAAGACCTGGCTGATTCCTGCCTGGGGGAATCCTTTGTTGGGACCTTCCACGCATATATAAACCTCCCTTGCTTAGTTTCCAATAGCTACAACTTGCACTATCCCATTCCCCCTGTTCCTGGTTACGGTTTGCCATATTTTTATGTCAGTTCTCACCACAGAACTCTTGTCTGCTTGAGGCAAGTGTGAATGTTGCAACTGGCCACCTTGATTACCACTGAATGGCCATGCAGCTTCAAGACCTGGCTGATTCCTGCCTGGGGGAATCTTTTGTTGGGACCTTCCACAGACAGACAGACAGATGTACACACACACACAGCTCCCTTGCTTAGTTTCCAATAGCTACAACTTGCACAATCCCATTTCCCTGGTCCTGGTTACAGTTTGCCATGTTTTAGGACAGTTCTCACCACAGGACTCTTGTCTGCTTGAGGCAATTTATTTATTCATGGCATTTATATTATTATTTATTATTAATAATAATAATAGTTTATTCTCATCCGAAAGGGGACTCAGAGCGGCTTAGAAGATATATATACATACTATATATATATATATACACACACACACACACACACACACACACACACACACAGAGGGGGGGTAAAGGTTTTCCCCTGACATTAAGTCCAGTCGTGTCCAACTCTGGGGGTAGGTGCTCATCTCCATTTCTAAACCGAAGGTCCAGCGTTGTCCGTAGACACCTCCAAGGTCATGTGGCTGGCATGACTGCATGGTGTGCCGTTACCTTCCTGCCGGAGTGGTACCTATTGATCTACTCACACTTGCATGTTTTTGAACTGCTAGGTTGGCAGAAGCTGAGGCTGACAGCAGAAGCTCACGTCGCTCCCTGTAATCAAACTTGCAACCTTTCTGTCAACAAGCTTAGTGGTTTAACCTACTGCGCCACCGGAGTCTCCATCATACATACATACAATATACAGGTCCTTCTCAAAAAAAAATTAGCATATAGTGCTAAAGTTCATTGATACAAATTAAACTTTCGTATATTGCACACCAACTGAAATATTTCAGGTCTTTTTTTGTTTTGTACTGATTATTTTGGCATACAAAATCCTGAAAACCCAAAAACACTGTCTCAAAGAATTAGCATATTTGGTCGGATGGAATATGCTAATATTTTGAGATATGTATGCCAAAATCAGTATTAAAACCAAAAAAAGACCTGAAATATTTCAGTTGGTGTGCAATGAATCGAAAATATATGAAAGTTTAATTTTTTATCATTACATTATGGAAAATAATGAACTTTTAGCACTACTGTATATGCTAATTTTTTTGAGAAGGACCTGTATAGTGGGAATGTTGCAATTGGTCACATTGACTAGCGTTGAATGGCCTTGCAGCTTCAAAGCCTGGCTGGTTGCTCCCTGGGAGGGGTGGAGTCAGATCCCCGAGTTCAAAGCAGAGATGTTGGGGTTTCCTGCCTTGATATTCCGTGTCCTATGGCTGTTTGGGAGGGCCCTCTGCCTCCCCTTCTGCAGGCAAAACAGAGAGCTGGGCCGGGCCCTTTTGCCCCCCTTCCCCGGCTTGGGTGGCGCCCTCCCTCCTCTGGAGGCATCCTGGGACCGCCTTGGCCTTGGTGGCTGCTGCACCACACTGTGGCCTGGCCTCCCGAGGGTCCTGCGTCGGGGGGGCTGGCCCAGCGGCCTCCCCTTCTTACCTGAGGCGGCGGAGGGTCTCTGCGGCGGAAGTGGTGGTCGCCCTGCTTCCCTCTCCTCCTCCTCCTCCTCCTCCGCTTCAAGGGCGGCTTGTGTTTCTCCGGCGGCTCCTCATCTCGGAGGCTTCTCCGGCCCAGCAGCAGAGGCCCCCGCTTGGCCCCATCCCTCGCCCCCGCTCTCTCTCGTCTCCCTCCGCCACCCAAGGAGGAAGGGAAGGGGCCTCGCTCGCTCGCTCGCTCGCTCGCACACAAAGGAGGCGGGAGAGGGAAAACGAGGCGGGAGGGCGCGCGGAACAACGGAACGACGAGGAACCGACAATACGCGAGGAAACCGCAAAAACAAAGGATGAGGCGGGAGGGCGCTTCTTTTTTCCCCCTCTTCCTTTCTTCCTTTCGCCGCCGACTCCGCTTCTCCAAAGGGAGAGAAAAGGGGGCGAGACGGAGGCGCCGCAACGAGGCAGCAGAAGGAGGCGGGGCCTCGCAGGCTCCGCCCACTCACAGGAGGAGTAGCCGGGCTGCCTTTCATGCCGCCGAGGGGCGGAGCTTCTGATAGCCCCGCCCCCTTACTCCCCAGCTGTTGTAAACCTTATCACTGCTGGGTTGCTGTAAGTTTTCTGAGTTGAATGGCCATGTTCAAGAAGCATTCTCTCCTGACGTTTCTCCTGCATCTGTGGCAGGTAGGGTTGCCACTTTTTGATGTAAGAAATAAGGGACATTTATGGGATTTTTCACAAAAATAAGGGACACTTCATTAAAAAACTTGAAACTCAAATGTTAGGTGTAGTTTTATTGACAGAATAAGATAATGATTGAAACTCACAAAAGAAGCTGACTTTTACCCTCTTAACAGTACAAGGTATGTTTCTGCATGCTTTGTCATGCAGAAAAAACATTATTAGAACTACCTTATTTTCTCCATCTGTATTTAGTACTTGACTTTGCTGACTTGAAAGTGCACTGTCTAAACATTAACATAAAATAAAATTTTATAAGACAGTACATCTTCATTATTACTATGTCAATAGTTAATGGTATAGAATAGTATGGAATACACAGCATTATATAGTATTGGGATGCACAGCTAGGCCTATTTTAAGAGTAACTCTCAAGCAACCAGAAACTATCTTTATCCAACATGATCTAACATTCCCCTTGGGTAACGGTTAATTGAGTCTACTGTACTTTGAAAAAGTCCTATCTTGCCTCTTCCTCCCAACAAGGACGAAGGCAGGTACACACTCGCAAGTGTCTATATAAAACAGGGCTGTCATCTGTCAGCCTGCCCTGCAAGTTGGAATCCCGGGCAGGCATTGCCATGGAAACCGCAGCGCGCCTTCCTCTGGTCAACCCCGCCCAGTCGTGTCCTGTTAGTCAATAATAAGGGACAGGACCTGAAAAAAGGCAGGACATAAATTTTAGGGCCAAAATAAGGGACATCCCTTAAAATAAGGGACATATGGCAACCCTAGTGGCAGGCATCCTCAGAGGTTATGAGGTCTGTTGGACACTAGGAAAAATTGGGGGGGGGGTGTCTATATAGAAACACACACACACGTGTGTGTGTGTGAGTTAAATGTCCAGGGTGGGAGAAAGAATTCTTGCCTGGTGGTGGAGCTAGGTGTGAATGTTTCAATTGGCCACCTTGATTAGCATTTGATGGCCTGACAGTTTTTAGGTGTGGCTTCTTACTGCCTAGGGCAGTGTTTCCCAACCTTTTTTGAGCCGCAGCACATTTTTTACATTTGCAAAATCCTGGGGCACACCACCAACCAAAATGACACAAAATGAACACAGTAATACGTATAGTTAATATGTTTTTAAAATGTATTTATACACTCAGTGTGAAACCGGGGCCTGTTTCGATGAACTCAACATAGATATCCTGGCAGGAATGGCAGAAACTTCCCACACAGAACTCCCATAACCAAGAGAAAATGCTATAAGAGTTTGGTGGGCATTGACCTTGAGTTTTGGAGTTGTAGTTCTCCTATATCCAGAGAGCACTGTGGACTGAAACAATGTTGGATCAGGACCAAACTTGGCATGAATACTCAATATGCCCAAATATGAACACAGATGGAGTTCAGGGGGAAATTGACCTTGACATTTGGGAGTTGTGGTTGCTGGTATTTATAGTTCCCCTACTATCAAAGAGCATTCTGAACCCCCACCAATGATAGAAGTGGGGCAAACTTCCCACACAGAACCCCAGGAGGCAAGAGGAGGTCTCTACTTGGGAATGGGAGGCTATGGCCTTCCCAATGCATGGAGAGGGAGAGACCAAGTAGACAACGGGTAGGGAGGGGGGTGTTTGTTATTATCGAGGTAGGTTTCTTAGGGTTTTTATACTTCAACACTCTTCCCCCTCCCCTCCTGGAGGTTCCAATTTCCCATGGCACACCTGATGATCTCTCACGGCACACTGATTGGGAAACACTGGCCTAGGGGAATCCTTTGTTGAGAGGTGGTTAGCTGTCCCTGATTGTTTCTTGTCTGGAGTTCCCCTGCTTTTGAGTGTTGGTTTTTTATTTACTGTTTTGATTTTAGAGTTGTTGTTTTTTTAAAAAAAACTGCTAACCAGATTTTGTTCAATTTCATGGTTTCTTCCTTTCTGTAGAAATTGTCCCCATGCTTGTCAATTTTAGTATAATGGCCAGCTACTGGTCAAAGGACATTTAATAAAATGCCAAATCTGCAAACTTTGTGGTTTTTTGGTTTTTTATTTGTTTGTTTTTTCTAAAGCAATACAACTATTTGGCTCGCTCCTGATACAATAAATTATTATTATTATTATTATTATTATTGACATTATCAGGAAGGAACTTCTAAAAGTTGCAAAGGTTTGTACCCTGATATATTGCTTTGGATACAAGAGCCTCTTTGGCCTCATTGTACAGTCAAGGATATAGTCCAGAGCCCATTCAGGGTTGAACGTATAGCCATCGATATCCGCATAGCTTTGGGCTGCTGTTCTCAAAGATTCCCTAAAATTGCGTTCTTACAATGTGATCCTTTACCTGTTGGGCAATCTCCAAAGCAGGACTGCTTATGTTTCCTTTTTCAGAGTAAAAAATCTGGAATTGGGTTTTTTGTATCCAAATTGCACAATTCTAATGGTTACTATGTGTAACTATGTAGCTACAGCACCTCTTTGTGAATATATTATGGCAGGGCTGTCAAACTCATTTTCATCGAGGGCCGCATCAGCCTTATGTCTGCATTCAAAGGGCCATTGAGTCCATAGATGGACAATGTGTGAATAGAGAGGGCCAACTATTATTATTTATTTACAACATTTATATGCCGTTCTTCCCACCCCAAAGGTGATTCAGGATGGCTTACAAGTTATATGTAAATACAATATATTATAATATTTATTTTAATATATTTCTTTTATTTCTTTCAAAATGTTAATATATTGCATCTGGCCCAGCCATTATGGTTTTAAATTGTGTGTCATTGCTTATATGTCAGCTATATTGATTGATTGATTGATTGTATTGTTTTATTATTTGCTGCTGTATTGTTTTATTGATGTGTCATTGGGCTTGGCCTCATGTAAGCCGCTCCGAGTCCCTTCGGGGAGATAGTGGTGTGGTATAAATAAATTATTATTATTATTATTTTATTGTTATTATTATTAGCATAGCAGAATATTAGTAACATACATTCCCATATTGTACTACACCACTATATTGTAATATTATCAGTAATATTACATGTAATATGAAATATATAATTATTACATATTATTAGTAGTAGTATTATCATATTGTATTACATTATAATATTATCAATATTATGTGTATACAGTATATTATTTGCGCAGCACAATATTAGTATTATATATCACTATATTGTACTACAATATAGTAATATTATTAGTAATATTACATGTAATATAAAATATAATTCTTACATTGTATTATTATTAGTATTATATTGTATTACCTTATAATATTATTATCAATATTATATGTGTATATAATATATTATATTGTTAGCACAGCAAATCAGTAATATATTAATACTATAATATATTATATTAATATATAAGCATATATTTAACTAAAATTAAATATAGTTATATAGTTATATAATATTGAAATATTTATATAATTTATATAATATAGAAATATATTTTATTATTTAAAACTATCATTCTGTTAACATCATGATTAATGCTCTTAAACTTTTACCTAGTTTGAGTCTCCAGATGTTATGGAGCCACAACTCCCTTCGCTTCGGATTATCCATCCTGCAGACTAGGGATGATGAGATGGCAACCCAGCAACATTAAGGTTAGGAAAATGTTAAAGGACATTTTAACGTCAGGCATCACATCCATAAGCCTTGTATACCAATCCAAACTCCACTCTCCTGACTAAACAGAACCAAAGGCAGCCTTCCAGATTTTACTGGATCACAACTCCCATCTGCTCTAGTCATGGAAGGGTAGTCCAACATTTGGACAACCACATAAAAATGGCATGAAAATCCTGATTAAGCCTGCAGGTTTGACACACATGTAGGGTCTATGAATGGCAAGTTGCCTTCGAAACCTGTTCTTTGCCTTCATCTCGGAGGTGCCCCCATCTTTGTTCCATCTTGTCAAAAGGCATATTAAACATAAAAGTCTAGGAAGAGAGTAATCGGAAAAAGAAAGCGAGCAAGCCCATTTCCCATTGCAGGGGTGAACTTCTGTCTTCCCTGTGCGTTGAATGCGCCTGCATGGACAGAATCTATCAGGCAGTCAACCTCAGCGGAAAACAAGCAGCAGGAAGCCTTCTACATAAAATGCTAGTTTTCCGTCTGGACTGGTAGCATTTACTCAAACAGACCAAAGAGAACCCGTCAGAAGACATTTGCCGGTGTGAAGGAGGCCCAAAGACAAGTGCTGGGAAGAAAGAGAGACGGAAATAGCCAAGCCAAAAAAAATACTCTCATGGAGACTATTAAATCTACAATTTGGAAGGGGTGTAGTTTTTGTTTGTTTGTTTGTTTGTTATGATTTGTTTATAGGCCATCACCTATAAATCCCTGAATGGTTTGGGATCCGCCTACTTTTGTGACCGCATCTCCTGCCACCAACCTGCATGACCTCTCCGATCCTCCGGGGAGGCTCTCCTCTCATCTCTCACACTGTCACAGGCCAGATTAGTGGGATCGAGGAAGAGAGCCTTCTCTGCTGTGGCTCCCCGCCTTTGGAACTCACTACCTGGTGAGTTTAGGCAAGCCCCCTTCTTAGCAAATGTTAAGAAAAATCTGAAGACCTGGCTTTTCCGTTGTGCCTTTGAAGAGTGACCATCCCCTCTAGTTGTGTTGCTCCATCTATAGTGTTCCCCTATGATGCACTTTTCCCCCATCCTAAACTGAAAATTTGTCGAAGTTATCTCATTTTCTTCGGCCCCCTCATTTGCCATCTCCTATTCCTATCTCACCGGGGGTTTTATCATTTTATCTGTCCACTTTGCCTGCCCATCCTATTCGGCTTTTGTGTGTGAATTTCCTGTATTATTCCATTTGTCATTGTAATTGTATTTTTAAAATTATTATTTCTGATGCATTTTGTTTTGTATTTTGTGTCTTACTGTCTTGTATTGTGAATTGTTACCACCTCCCTTAGAATCCCTCCTGCTGGGCAAAACAGGGGTTTAATTGATGTAATGGTCTAGAATTCTCTCCAGATTGTTTTTAGAATCATTGCAATGTGTAAGGGCTTAGCCTCATGTTAGCCACCCCAAGTCCCCATTGGGGAGATAGTGGCGGAGCATAACTAAAGAGTATTATTATTATTATTACCATGTATGTATATATTTGTATGAAAATCTTATGGTGCAGCCTTCTGAAAACTCACAACCTCTGAAGATGCCTGCCATAGATATAGGTGAGACGTCAAAAGAGAATGCTTCTAGAACAGGGGTGCTCATTAGGTAGATTGCGATCTTCTGGTAGATCTCGTAGGGCATCCTGGTAGATCGCAGGCAGGGCGGGAGGAAGGCTCAGTCCCACCCAACGCCACCCAGGTGCAGAAGGAGGTTGGACTGGATGGCCCTTGGAGCTCTTCTCCTATTCTAGGAACCCATTGTTGTTGTTGTTGTTATCATAGGCTGAATGGCCATCTGTGAGGAATGCTATGATTGTGTTTTTCCCTTGTGGCAGAAGGAGGTTGGAATGGATGGCCCTTGGAGGTCTTCTTCTACTCTAGGAACCTATTGTTGTTGTTGTTGTTAGTAGTAGTAGTAGTAGTAGTAGTAGCAGCAGCAGAGGCTGAATCAATATTATCATCATTATTCTGAATAAATTCAGGGGCTTATTATACTCACATTTAGTTGAAATCAGTCTTAAAATATATTGTATAGCTCTCACTGAAAAAAAAATCCAAATATTTTGCTTTTATGGCTCTCTGAGTAGTGGGGAGGTAGATCATTTTGACTTGGTTGTTTTATAAGTAGCTCGCATGCTGAAAAAGTGTGAGCACCCCTGTTCTAGAACATGGGCATATAGCCCGAAAAACCTACAACAACCCAGTGATTCCAGCCATGGAAGCCTTCGACATTACTTCTGAAAACGCTTTCATTCAATTCCTTTTTCCTCATATTTTTCCCAAACGATTGGACTGCTAAAATAGTTGAAGGCATGCCTCTTGCCTTGTAATGTCTTTAAATCAGTGTGAACTGTTCTTCACAAACACATTGAGTCTCTGTGTGATATCAGCCTCCAATCAATAACTTGCTGCTTGCGCCTTTCATGAATTACAGAACTATTGATACCTGGCAATTCAATAGTTTGTGCTACAGTTGCAATTACCGGTATCTATTAATTTGTCAAAGATTCCTCTGCTTTACAATTAAAAAAATCTCGATCATGTTTAGCTAAAACTTGGAATTTTTATAGAAAGGTGTTTTTTTTCTTGAGTAGATGGAAGGAGGGAAATCGGATTCATCGCTCCCAGCATGTCCCTACAGAGGCTTATCAGTGTCTTAACAATGCTATACTCAGGTAATCCTAAGAATATGGCATACATGCACAGCTATAGCAGTATTTTGAGGTTGAGGTGTTACATTTTATTGACCTGACAGGGTTTGAAGAAAAGGTGCTTTTCATATTGTGCAGAACAATTCATGCAAAACTAAGAATGAGAGAACAGCAGAACTAGCAGCAGATAAAAGAGAAAAAAAGACCTTTTTGTTCGTGGAGGTTCAAAACAACCATGAGCAGTGGCTTTTTAAATCTGTGGCTCTGGCTTCTGAGTACATTAAAATGCAAACTTGTTAATAGCATTCAGACATGGAGCTGTGAGCTGTTTTCTGCTCCTGCCAGCAAAGCCCATTCCCCCCTTTCCTGCTGAAGACTCTGTAAATAGGTCACCCATATTTGGGTGTGGGGCACACTTTTAATATGAGTGTTAATTGATTTCCCTCCTGCTCTAACAGAGGTGTGCCACATTCAAATCATGAACGATTGTTACCAAGGAAGCATGAGAAAATCAGGAAAGTATGCATTAGCCTTGGAGACGGTCTATTACAAACGGAGTACTGAAAAAAATTTTCCCCAGTCTGCACTGTTCTAAAATCTAATGTCTTGATGGCCACATTTTGAAGGGAGTCCAGTCTGCTTTCTTGTTTCAAACTACACAGTTAGCCCTGCTGTAGAGATTTCAGCTAGGGCCACTGTTCTGCTCTCAACACACTGTTTATAAGGAGGGTTTCTTGATCTTGTTGAGAACAGATTGGGGCGGCACAGGTGATCATTTAACAAGAATCTGATCATAACAAAGTTCCAAATCTTGACTCCTCCCTGGGCTAACCAATGAAAAGTCTTTACAGGAAAGGGTAGAAGTCTTGCTGAACCAAAGCTTTGCTTATTTTGTTCTAACTTGTGCTTTTTCTTTCTCATCTGTCTCTTACAAAGAATGCGAATATTAACGTGCTGAATGGTCCTTTCTCCAGCCTCCTTGTTTGTTTGTTTGTTTGTTTGTTTCAGGCATTTGTACCCCATCACTTCTCTACCCCCGAAGGGGGACTCAGGACAGCTTACATTAGTAATGGTGCAAGGCCACTACATCACAATTACAATAATCACAATCACATACATAAACATTAAAACAATTGCATAATCATTAAAAACAAGTACATATAGCATTAGTTAAAACCATAAAAGAAATCACAATGTCATCCGCCACAACACCATTCCAGTCAATGTTCACTAAGATGGAAATTACGTCTGTTGCCCAAAGGCCTGGTCCCAGAACCACAATTTTATTTTATTTTCTGAAAGCCAGGAGGGATGCGGTCGATCTTACCTCATTTGGGAGTGTGTTCCATAGGCGGGGGCCACAGCCGAGAAGGCTCTGTCTCTCATCCCCACCAATCGCACTTGCAATGTTGGCGGGAGTGAGAGCAGGGCCTCCCCAGATGGTCTTAGGCTGCGAGATCATCCCTTCAACCCTCCTTGCACAAAATGACTGGCCTCAGGGTCTGGTTACAAGGCTCAGCCTCTGGGCACGTTTCTTAAAGGGATGCCTTTTTTTAAAAGGCTAACTTGGTATCCCTCCCACAACAACTATATGCAATGCAAGCTAAACCTTTCTACCTGAGGAAGGAAATAGGGGACGGCTGTGTGGTGGTACGACAACTGTGGATAAGGAGTTTTGTGCCCAATAAGTTTCTGCATCACCGGAACAGCCCAAATTGATGACAAGCACTTCGGGTTCAAGACAAAGCTACAGAGGTTTATTACAATATAGCCAAATAAGATGCAAGTACAAACAATATGCTTCAAAAGCTACAAGTACAAATTCACAGAAAATACAGGACTATATGCTGTTCTGACAGATTTTCAGACTTCCTGCTCCCTCCCCTGATTGGTTGAAACGCAGGGTCCAACTTGGATTTGCACAGTGATTGCCTGGAAGTTCCCTTGATGTCACAGGTGGAAGGAGGAGATCCTATAATGGGAAAAAGAACCTCTGTTATTTATTTATTTATTTCATATGCTTGTACCCCACCCTTCTCACCCCCAAGGGGAGACTCAGGGCGGCCTGAGTTTATTTACTTATTTATTCAGTTTTGTATACCGCCCTTCTCCGAGGCCTCAGGACGGCTTACAGAGAATATAAAAACACACTTTAAAACAACAGAAAGAATTAAACTCTTAACTAAAACCTATAGAGTTGGATACTAAAGGCCTAGTCCAGGGCTGTCCAACTGGCGGCCCTGGGGCCATACACGGCCCCCCAGCCTGTTGGCTCCGGCCCCCGCTATGCCCCCGGCAGCCATTTATTTAAAATTTAAATGGCGGCCGGGAGGGGAGGGGAGGCGGGGCAGGGAGGAGGAAGTGAGCCAGCTCCTCCTCCCTGCACCGCCCTCTTTTTCCCTCTCTCGCCGGCGCCGATGCAAACCGGTTTGCATCGGCGCCGCAGAGAGGGACAGGGGCGGTGCAGGGAGGAGGAAGAGAGCTAGCTCCTCCTCCCTGCACCACCCTCTTCTTCCCTCTCTCTCCGGAGCCGATGCCTTGGAAGGGAGGGGGTCCCCCGCGGCGCCTCCCTCCCTTCCAAGGCATCACGGCAGCGGCGAAAACTCCCCCGCCAGCCTGGATGGCTGGTGGGAGAAGCGAGAAGCGCCGCTCGCTTTCCCCGCCAGCCTTCCAGGTTTGGGGAAGGGTTTTCGCTCGGCACTGACATCTCGAGTGCCGGGTGAAAACCCTTCCCCAAATCTGGAAGGCTCGCTTCCCCCGAGCCTTCAGATTTGGGGAAGGGTTTCACCCGGCACTCGAGATGTCAGTGCCGAGCGAAAACCCTTCCCAAACCTGGAAGGCTGGCGGGGAAAGCGAGCGGCGCTCGCTTCTCCCACCAGCCATCCAGGCTGGCGGGAGTTTTCGCCAACTCCCGTGTCCCTCTGCTCAGAGAGACACAGGAGCCGGGCGAAAACCCTCCCGAAGCCTGGAAGGCTGGCGGGGGAAGCGAGCAGCGCTTCGCTTCTCCCACCAGCCATCCAGGCTGGCGGGAGTTTTCGCCCAACTCCCGTGTCCCTCTGCTCAGAGAGACACAGGAGCCGGGCGAAAACCCTCCCGAAGCCTGGAAGGCTGGCGGGGGAAGCGAGCGGCGCCTCGCTTCCCCACCAGCCATCCAGGCTTGCGGAGGGTTTCCCTGGTGACTTTAGGCTGGGTGACGTCAGGCATCACGTCACCCAGCCTGAAAATGGGCGGGCTGCGCAGGAGGTCGGCCATGCTCCCGGGAGCAGCCACGCCCCCGGGAGTGGCCACGCCCCCCGCTCACTGATCACCTGCGGCCCCCCAGGTGATCAGTGACACCGGAAGAAGTTGGACAGCACTGGCCTAGTCCATTGTAGAGACACCCCCTGGGAAGTATTTATTTATTTATTTAAAACTTTTCTATCCTGATCTTCTCACCTCCAAAGAGGGACTCAGACCAGCCTAACAGCAAGAATTCAATGCAGTTGATAAAATTAAAACATCATATAACCATACAAGTTAAAATACATAAATAAAATGCACATATAGATAAAAACATTAAAATACATTAAAGCCAAATCGCAAGATAAAATCAACTTCAACTCAATCCCAATGTATGTGGTCATTAACTTTATCCAAAAACAATCTCTGTCCTTATTCTGGGAATGCTTCCTTCCAAAGCCAAGATTATACTAGCCCCCTGAAGGACAGGAGGGAGGGGCAGATCCGATCTCGCTCGGGAGAGAATTCCATAGCCGAGGGGCCACCACAGAGAAGGCCCTGTCTCTCGTCCCCACCAAACGTGCTTGTGAAGGTGGCGGGACTGAGAGCAGGGCCTCTCCAGAAGATCTTAGCGTCCTTAATGGGAGAACATGTTCGGACAGGTAAACTGGGCCTGAAACGTATAGGGATTTATAGGTTAAAACCAACACTTTGAATTGTGCTCGGAAGCTAATCAGCAGCCAGTGGAGTTGGTGTAACAAGGGCGTTGTGCGCTCCCTGTATCCCGCTCCCGTCAGTAACCTGGCTGCTGAGCGCTGGACTAATTGCAGCTTCCAGGCAGTCTTCAGAGGCAACCCCACGTAGAGAGTAGATAATGACTTGGGTATGCAGATGATTCCTTAATTAACTCAAGTGTCCAGTTCTGTTGAAACAAAGGATGCAAGACTCGAGAGGACAAAAGTGACAGTAACAAATAATAAGGAGCTTGGCTGCCCATTCAGGAAATTGAGGAATTTGTGTTTGTCAAGCCTTCTCTTCCATAAAAGCAGCAAGCTCTCAGCCTCAGTTAAACAGACAAACATCTGAGCTCATTTTGGTGATAAATGGAATCATCTACCTTACATACATACACATACAAAGGTCCTGATATTATCTGACTTAGGAAGTAGCTAGAGGGACCCTGCTATGAAGACTGGTAGGCCCTACAAAATCCAAGTGTTTCATTAGACGATAAGAGTTAGATACAGACGACAATTTGGATTTATGGTTATTTCTACATATCTTTGCATCAGTGTGGCTATTCTGGAGGCTACGAAGCCAGTGTTTGTCCTCTTTACATTCTTTTTTTTCATATTTCCTATAGTCTCAGGTCATTTTCCCATGTTTGGTTTTACTGCTTATTTAGGCAAAATATGTGAAGAGATCAGGCCGCAATTACGGTACATTAAACTCACCTAGAGCATGACTAAGATCAAATCTGATCAATATGAACTTCAATACATAATAAAACACATAGTTGTTTATCACTGTTTGGGGCATAATTATACATGCCTCACTGAGACTCCATTTTAAAAAAATGATTCTTTTCTAAACTTTATTTTACATATACATTATTCATATTACATACAACATTTTAAAAGCAAACAGCCAACTGCCGAACATGTCCACTTAAGAGCATATCCCTTTGAGACAAATTTAGCACACATATTTTCTTTAAAGTATTGAGGCAGAGTTGAGAATGACATCTCCCAGCATTCCGCAGGTGCCATGGTGCAAAAAGCAAAATTCCCAAACTTTGAGTAGGGATAACATGAAAAGTAACTGTCAAAGCTTGAGAAAGATGTTTTGACATAACACCTACGGAACAATGACGATGCAACAGAAATTGATTTCAATAATGAGACGATGAGATTGTGTTTTTAGAATTTTAATTGCTAAATTTGTGTTTTATATGGTTGTTTTATAAATTGTTGATGTATTTTATCTGTGGGCAATTCTTGCCATGTGTACACCGCCTCAAGTCTGAAAGGGGCGGTATAATAATATAGTAAATAAATAAATAAATATTGTAGAGCAAAAATGTAACTTTGGCAAGCTCTGGTTACTATTTCTCATTGTAAAAGAAAGTATGTACATATGTACATTTATAGAATCATAGAGTTGGAAGACATGTCATGGGCCATCCAGTCCAACCCCCTGCCAAAAAGCAAAGGCACCAACATGGGTCTGTCTGGACCAAACTGGATACACATAATTTTAAAGTCCAATGCTCTGGATTCTGGGCAATGGTCTCCTTTATCTTTTTATCTGTATGACACATTTTTTGTCTGCAGGACTATGTTTATGTAAGCCTATAAAATTAGCTCAATAAATTCTTAGCTCAGTAAATTACCTGGAGATTTCCACCCACAGCTCCAAGGTGAACTATACACCGAAAGAAGAAGATGAAAAATACATACAAATAAATGCATGACATTTTTGCGGTCTGAGTCTATGACGTTTACTACTGTGACTGAGCGGTTACCCTTTGCAATCTGGAATGAAAGGTCATTCCGCTTTGCTCACTTCAAAGCTTTACGTTGGTGGGTGATGTCCAAGAGTTGTGTACAAAGGGCAAAAGGAGAGAAATTTGTCAATCCTATTAGCTGAACAAACCTGCATTCCCAATGCTCCATTACAGCAAAGGATGGAAATAATTTGCACAGGGTTGGCTTTGTCAACGAGAGCTTCTTCCCTCACTGGCTTCACAATAGTGGGTTTTTCTGGAAGCAGAGAGTGATATAAAGCACTCCCTTGTTTTGGTCTTTCGACATGGGAGTGATTTGTCCAAGTACTCCCGGGGTAAATTATGTCAAGTGTCCCAGAGAGGAAAGAGAATGAGACTTTTGTCTGATGAAGTCACTCCTGATACTTTGGCCAGTCCACTTTTTTCCATGCCCTATCATCTAAATTAGATTTCCAAGTGCTCACAAGGGAGAAGGAAGCTTGGAATGAGGCACGGAGCAAAGCATCTGAGGACATCTGAAGCTGTTTTTCTAGTGGGATCTGATAATTAAATGGCCACACATTTTCTTGACCAAAGGTTGCATCTGCACTGCAAAATCAATTCAACTTTGATACAATTTGAGCTGCTATGGCTCAATGCTATGGAATCCAAGGAGTTGTAGTTTGGTGATGCAACCAACACTATTTGGCAGAAAAGGCTAAAGACATCATTGTTGAAGGCTTTCTTGGCCAGAATCACTGGATTGTTGTGTGTTTTCTGGGCTGCATGGTCATGTTCCAGAAGCATTCTCTCCTGAGGTTTTGCCTGCATCTATGGCAGGCACCCTCAGAGGCTGTGAGGTCTGTTGGAAACTAGAAAAACTGAGTTTATATATCTGTGGAATATGCAGGGTGGGAGAAAGAACTCTTATCTGTTTGAGGTAGGTGTGAATGTAGTAATTGGCCACCTTGATTAGCATTTAATCACCTAGCAGTTTTCAAGGTCTGGCTTCTTACTGCCTGGAGGAATCGTTTGTTGGGAGATGATTAGTTGGCCCTGATTGTTTATGGAATTCCCCTGTTTTTTTAGTGTTGTTCTTTATTTATTGGTAGTACACTAAAAAGACAGCGTTCTTTTTAGTGTACTACTTTCGTTGGGTCAACTAAATTAAATATGCTTTCAAGATCTCCAAGTGGTTTTATTGGGGGAAATGTTACAAATAGCAAGTTGGAGGGAAGCAGACTTGATACTGAATGGGTAGAGCTTTATGGGAAACAAGGGAGGAGAGGCGTACAAACATTAAAATTTGGTTTGAGTGTCTTTCTTTAGGAATGTTGGTCTCAGGCCAGTTACCAGGTACTACAGAAAGCAAGCTGCAAATAAATGTTTGATTTCTCAATCTTAAAACATTTGAAATCCAGTTGTTATTCAGAGCTCTTTGTAAACTGGATGAAGCACGATGGCTTATTGATTGA
The DNA here is from genome assembly GCA_030556195.1 of Anolis apletophallus. NCBI lineage: Eukaryota > Metazoa > Chordata > Lepidosauria > Squamata > Anolidae > Anolis > Anolis apletophallus. The sequence goes on along the minus strand of JARBWK010000013.1, from coordinate 31,721,499 downwards.
TATGAAACATACTTGTGAAAACCATCTCTCCTTTTTTCAGTGAATGTAGGCAGGTGAGCAGAGACTTTTGGTGGATCATTTCCCAGTGATACTTAATGCCACCCTAAAACCCGATCACCATGGGACTCTCTATTCACTGTTCTATTATTCAGTGAAATGGATCCCTACCATAGGACAAGAAGACAGTGTTTGCTTTCAGAACTATTGTTCATGCCTGGTTATTATTCACACGCAAGCTCAGAAACAGAAGTGTGTGTGTGTGGGGGGTGCACACAGGTGTTTATGTGCATGCACACAAATGCTGCCATCAGGACGGGAAGAAATTGTCCTTAAAGCAATCTAGAATAATTTGCGGGATGTTTAAGACAAGATTTTTGCATAGCAGAAAAGCCCTTTCCAAAACCTAGGTTTCAGAATTGGTTTTAAAACTAACACCATCCAGGGCATTCCTGAACTAGCACTGCTACATATAAGTAAACCCTATTGATTCTGTGGATCTATTCTGAAACTTGAAGGATTTTGATTTATGGTTAATAAGCAATGAACAGGACATTTTAAACAAGTCTCTTTTTTCTTAAGTCATTTCTCTTAATACTTTGTGCTGGTCAGTGACCGTAATAAAGTTTTGTATTGAATTGTATTGTATTCTTTTATAGAATAGAAATGAATATTTCTTCCATACGATGAATTTCCCCTCTTGTTATTTCATATGTTTTTCCCTCTTTCAGATTGTATAAAATACTTGTTCTGTGCAGTGTTTGGCCTCGGGATATTATTTGGGACATGAGTATTGTGGATTCATTACTACTCTATTCTGTCCATAGAGATATTGTTAAGAAATGTTTTCACACTTAATAACAAGGTTAGAGGCAGAGGGCAAATTCACTGGTAGCACAACAAAGTATTAAACCCCAGAAGTTGATCCAGCTTCTTTGTTTACAGTACCTCTACCTGTCTTATTATTTGCTGCTGTATTGTTTTATTAATGTGTTATTGGGCTTGGCCTCATGTAAGCCACCCCGAGTCCCTTTAGTTTATTATTATTATTATCATTATCATCATCAGTATAATTGAATATAATATTACTCTATGAATATAGTGAATTGTGAGTTGAATATAAATGAATTGTGGGTGTTTTGTCCATGAATAATAATACACTTTATTTATATTCTGCTCTTCTCACCGCGAAGGGGACTCAGAACGGATTACAGGTACACATACTTAGCAGACAATTCCTGCCGTTTCCACAATACAGACATATAAACAAACAGAGGCAAACTCTGGCCACCAGGGGGAGCTGATGCACTCCTCATCTCTCAGCGTTCCCAGAATCCCTTGTTGTTTCTTCTGCATTCCTCAGCGTTCCTGGAGTTCTTTATGGCCTCACAATTCAGTCAAAATTTGTCTCCCCACTTAATGTGGTACCCTTATCTCCTACTTGACAGATGCAACTGTCTATTGGGCTGGAAAGGTCGACAGCAGGCTACACTTAAAGGCCGAGCACCCACCTCGACCCAGGCAGGCCTCGAACTCATGACCTATTGGTCAGAGAGATCTTATGCAGCTGACACTTAGCCAGCTGCGCCACATTCCCAGTGCACATGAAGAGTGGAGAATGAGCTATCTCTCCAATGCTATTGGACTACAACTCCCATACTTCCTTACAATTGCCTGTTCTGGCTAGAGCAGAAAGCAACTGCAACCCACAACATTTGAAATGTAATATAATCTTCCTTTGGTGACGTAGCAATGGAATTTCTGTGGGGGAACTTCCTCTTAACTGCCCTGGGTTGATCATGTGGTCTGCCTTTTCCTTTCTCCCTATGAGGACACATTTTGCCTCTCTCTAGGCAAAATGTGGCTGCATTGACTTTTTTTAACCTTTTACCTTCTTTAGAAGATGAGATTTAGTAAGCTAGTTATCTCCAAGACTTTTCTATCAAGGATGTATTTCTTTTTTACTGCAATAAATATTTTTGAACCAAAGTTCTGACTGCAATCCTGAGCCATCCTAAGGAATAGAAGGCTATCTCTTATCACCACACGTAAGTTTCTGCTGGTTATGGAGTTTACTCCTGGTACTCTGCTATATTTTGGTGGAATTGCCCCAACTGAGGGTCATTTTTGAGCCTAACAGCTCAAAACAGATCAAATGAATAATTTGATCTGTTTTATATATTAATAGTTTGTATATTTGTAGTTATATATATTTGGCTACAATTTCCTTGTTCCCAAAATGACACCATTCCTACACAAGATAAATAATAGTTTTAACAACAGATAGCCCTTGATATGCCCAGAAGGACAAGTTTCAGATATTGTGTTTTATAGTCTTGGAACAATAATTCAGTACACACAAATTCACACCCATTTATATATCTTACTATAGAAGATTGGCTATGTTATGAAGAAACTGCTTTATACCAAGGCACATTTATGTGCAAATCCTTAAGTAAATCTTTCTTCCAAGTGAGATAATGTTTTATAATCACAACATCACAATGAAATTTAATTTGCAAAAGCAATCCTAACAATGTTGTAGTTCCACCTGGATATCGCTACTGAGATCTATTGAGCTTAGATTCCAAAATACAGTGTTTGCCATTTGTTCTAGAAACAAAAAAAAAGTGATTTAAGAGCATTTTAGATATCTTGGGGGGACATTCAGGCCTTTAAAAATCATTGAACATATACAATTGAAAACTTACTGCTTATCCAGCCAGAAATGAAACATTAAGTAAATATGATGCTTTTGTAAATCCTGACAAATCTAATCAAAATTATTCCAGTGTTCATTTTTCATTGTTTCCCCCTGAGCCTCTTGGAATTAAGGGCAAAAGAAACTCTGGTTTCAACAGGGCCAGGGGGGGGCTGAATCTGAGCGAGAGACGATCTACCCTAGCAAACTTTTGGAATTGTTATCCCAAAACTCCCATGCATATGGGATATATTGAGCATGGTGATCAGATCATGATACGAATACACATAAGAGTTTATATAATGTACCAGTAAGGCCTTATCATGGACCACCCTGAGAATTGTTCAGGCATGTAGCCGAGGGGAGGGGGGGGGCGCTACATGCCTGAACAATTCTCAGGGCTAAGATTTTTGTCAACAATCCTTACCCTCACTCATCCCTCTGCATTTGGGAAGTGTTCGAGAGACAAATGATATCCGCAGTGAGCAATACAGCTTCAGATCTTAATGCCAATTACAGATTGAAGGCAAAAGTGAGAAAGAAGCTGAAAAATGCTCTAGAGAAAGCCAGCAGCAGCAGGTATTTGTTAAGTAAAAAGTTCTGGCAGACATTTGTGCATTTGCCCAGGATTAGGAGCCAGCGGAGTGGCAGAAAAGTACATTGACAAGACAGTTGTGTAATGGGAAGGAAAAGTCCAATATTTAGAGCATATTAGAAGCCACAACCAAGAATGGGAAAGGCACTGATGGCAGGAACTGGGCTCTTGATTGTATCTCCATTTCTGAGTTTAGTGCAGTAATGTTTCAAGATTATAAAATGGCACAAGATTAGTATTATCAATTTCTTAAGGAGGGTTCATTTTGATCTGGGAAGAAAAAGCACTTCTCAGGAGAGAGAGCCAGTGTGGTATTGGAGACTCAGTCTTGGAGATCTAGGCTCAAGTCTCCATGTAACAGTGGAACTCACTGGGTGACTTTGGACTCCTCACCTCAGCCTTTCTCTGGTGAGGATAAGGAGAAAAGGAGAGCCATGACTACTGCCTTAGATTAGTTGGAAGGAAGATGGGATAAAAATCTAAGAATGAATTAATAAATGCATCTATCAGGGTGATGACATAAGGGCATAAATTGTGGGCCTTTCTCAGAAAGGGACAATTAATGGAAAACTTTGAGAAAGCACAATCAGATTAAAATAATGATTACAAATAAATTACATGCCAACTATTGCCTTTGACTAGGGCCCTTTGATCACCTCTGCATACCCCTTTCCTTTCCCGTCCTCTCCTTAGGTCCAAAAAGCCCATTGCTGTGTTCGATTAATAGTTCCAACTCCGGCTGTGCCCTTCCAACAAGTACACACCTGATGCAACTCAAGGAGGGCGGCACAATGTTCATGAAAAGTTCATGCAGCACATTGTCAGATTAAGATAATGTAATGTTTTCCTTTCAGTGTTAAATCCTTCAGCAGGCTTTCAGGCTGAGAGATGAAATGCCAGATACCAGTTTGCTCAAATGCGTACTCAGGGCACCAGGCCACACAGAGTTGCAAAATTCCAAGCAGTTATGCCTGCAGCCTATATGTTAGTTTTCTTCCATATGCAATTGCCCTTCAGAGACTTTGGCTTACAGTGCCTACAATCTATTGTTGGAAAACGGTTTCAAACGGCTTGGGTATATTGCTCCATCATAGAAGCTCCTTTGCAAAATGTCTCCTGGATATCTTATTTATGCAATTGAATGCATGTGTCATATCCTCCACCTGTACTAATTTAGTGATGACAGTCCCAATTACTCCTATGTGGTCTACATTTTAGGAATATATATCTAAAATGTCCCAATTTCTCTCATCTCCTTTTACTTTTCCTCTTTATCTTCATTTGAACTCAGTTGCTGCAAACCGAGTTCAACATGCAACAGTAGTCTTGTCTTCCCAGAAAACTATTGTTGCCTCTCCTAGCTTCGGTATTAATATATTTTGCTTTCTTGATCACACTCTAACTTTGCTTGGCCTCATGTGTCTAGATTTTCATCTGTGAAATATTGGAAAGTGCATAAGTGAGGTGGAAGATGATATCATAATTCTTGATGTTTTTTTGAATAAACAGAGCTCCAGCTCCATAAGCCTTGACCACACTACACCAATCTCTTTCCCTCCATCCAGCTCTTTCTGTGTTTTTGTTATCTACTGGCAGTTCTGAATTGGCCTGTAGTGCCTTCCACCCAGATCTGAAATCATTAGGAGCTACAGCTGTTTGGAGGAAAATGATCAGCATCCTTTCTTTGCCAGGCTCATGCAAACTCGGCTGGTTTGCTTAAGAGCCATATTGCAATTGCTTCTTGGTAGGAAGCCAATGGTCTTATAGTATTAAATTGGTGCTTGCAGCCAAGAGCAGACAATGGAATTAGGGAAAATAACAAAAACCTGCCAGTCAATACATGGGATCACTCTATTTAAATGGGGATTAGCATCTGACGCAATGAATGTTGCAGGAGTCAGATATCTCTGTTTCATGAAGTGCCCCTGTGCACGTACTTTGGGTGAGTGGGGGGGTTTTTTTTACATCTAGGGGGAACTAAAATAAATTTAGCCTTTCCCATCTTTCCTCCCCTTCCTGTGACCTCTCTACTTATCTGCTATGTCCCAGTGGGATCAGGCAGCAGCCCTTCTATGTAGCAAGATTATGTTTTGGGATTCTGCTTGTTTTGCTCACTATTCTTTTCCAGACCTGCTACATGATGTTGGTGATTATAGCAGAACCTTAAGTGATGCTGCGATATCTGCCATCCCAAATGTAAAAAGATGCTGCTTTCTAACCAAGCCACTCTTTATTATCTCAGCAGCCGATAGATTTCAGAGTGAAATGTGCAGCAAATGTTTATTGAATGGTGTGTCTGCCAGAGGTGGGAAATTTTGATCATCAGCTGGTTGTGATGACAAATCACAGAATCCATTAATCATAGAACTACAGGGAGGGAAAGCTGTATTCTTGGGCTTGTCTGTTCCAGAAAGGAATTTATTTTCTTTTATCTCCCCCCCTCCCCAATCACTTCTCCCTGTTGTTAACACTATATCTATAAACAGCTGTGGAAAATTAAATCAGTCTGTCTTTGGATCAAGTGTACCAATGCTGGCAAGGAAATTTTTGCTTTTAGCATCCATCTAGCAGATTGCTTTGGGATAAAGGACTTCTCTTGTATAATTGCTAAGAATACATCCAGTATCATTACCTGTCAGTCACCAGAGCCCAGTGGCGCAATAGGTTAAAACCTTGTGCTGGCAGGATCCAAGGATAGCAGGTTGATCTCTGTTAGCTTCAGCTCCCCATGCGGCGACATAAGAAAGCCTCCCACAAGGATGGTAAAACATCAAACATCCGGGAATCCCTTGGGCAACATCCTTAAGACATGGCTATTCAGGAAAGCCTACGCATAACATGGAACCAGCGACTCGGAATTCACTGAGTCTGATATTCTAGTATTTTAACCATTTAAAATTTTAATATTTTTAATATTTTAATCGCTAGTTGTGTAAGTCGCCCGGAGCACAAACGTGGAGGGCGACTCATAAATAATAAAGTTCAGTTCAGTTCAGTTCAGTTCAGATGGCCAATTCCCTCACACCAAATCACTCCTGACACCAAGAATAAAAGTCGTAATGGGGATTTTTTCCCAGTGGCCTGTCTCTGATCTGGCAGCTAAGAACATTCAGGTCTTCTCAGGCCTGAATGCTAAATGAGCTCAATTGATAGCCATGGTGGCACAGCAAGTTAAAGTGCTGTGCTGCTGAACTTGCTGACTGAAAGGTTGGTGGTTCAAATCCGGAGAGTGGGGTGAGCTCCTGCTGTTGGCCCCAGCTTCTGCCAACCTAGCAGTTCAAAAACATGCGAATATGAGTTGATGAATAGGTACCACTTCTGCAGGAAGGTAATGGTGCTCCGTGCAGTCATGCCACCCACGTGACCTTGAAGGTGTCTACGGACAGTGCTGGCTCTTCAGCTTAGAAATGGAGATGAGTACCAACCCCCAGAGTTGGACATGATTATACTTAATGTCAGGGGAAACCTTTACCTAGATTAACACTAGTTACCAGAACTAGAGAAGTTATTTGGGTATCCCAAGTCTTAGAACTGTGATATAAATAGTAGCCAAAAATAAAGTTTACAAGCTCCGTCAGTAATTTCTGCAAGTGGACTAGAACCAGGGGCAGTTGATGGCTTCCACAGCAGCAGGCCAGTGATTCTGCCCTGGAATTAAGTCAGAACTTTAAAGAAGCTATTCTAGGTTCTGAACCCCTTTCCTGAAATACATTTGGTATCTTGGATAGCTTCTTTGGAATTTTCTCTTAAGGTGGGAGCAGATTAACCTCCTCAATGACATGGAAACCACTAGTTACGCTAACTACAACCTTTGCTTTAATTACATACCTCAATCGGTAGAATGAGAAATGCAATAAACATATGATTTCCAACACAAATGAGTACACCGTCAAGCCATGATTTACTTTTGTTTCCTGTTGAGCAGAACATTCATTTCTACTCATGTGTGAAGAGGCCTATGGTACTTTGAAAAAGAGCCAGTTCTCCCAAACTGAGCAATTTTCACAACAAGTTGTATTTGGATCAACGACATAAAGCAACTGTGTTATGATCCAGAGTTTCGGTACCTGTTGTCCACCAGATGTTGATGAACTCTTCCCATTATTCCTTACTACTGATCAGGGTTGACAGGGTGGTGGGAAATGGAATTCTGAAAATCATATTTTTAAAGCTCTGGTTCCTGGTTCACACCCCCCAAAGTAAGTGTGCATATGTGCTTTCAGGTTGCCTGATTATGTATAGTGACTCCATGAATTTCATGGAGTTTTCAAAGCTAAGGAATATTCGTAGGTGGCTTACCATTTCCTTCCTGTGAAATATGCCTACAGTATCCGGTAGTCATTGGTGATCTCCCATCCAAATATTAACCAGGGCTGACCCTTCTTAGCTTCCAAAATAAAATGGGATTTGGTGCCTTTGGGTATGTAGACCCTCCCCAGAGTACGTAGTGTTGCTGAATGCAATCGGTGTGTAAGGTTAAGGAAACATTAATAGAACTGTTTTTTGGCTGATGGTAGCTGAACATTTCTTCTTAGTAGAAAGGAAGTCAAAAGCAACATGACTATTCCCTTTTGCTTTTCAAGGCTGAGCATCCAGCGGAAATGCTTGGGGGTGTTTCAAATTGGACACTAAATCCCCTGGTGTCAAATGCCTTGTAAATCTGCTTGGCCGATGACATTAAAATGGGGTGCAGAATAGCATGACAACATAGAGACAGGCAGGCTTGTAGGAACTCCTTGAAAAAAATGCATACCATTCATAACTCTTTCACACTACACAATTATAGTGCATAGATTCCAGTTTAACTGCTATGGCTGCATTGTATGGAATCCTAGGAGTTGTAGTTTGGTGAGACATAGAAGCCCACTAGCTTTCACATTCCTAACACCCCTTCCTCAATCTTAGGATTCCATAGGACTGAATCATTTTTTTTGGATAATTTTTATTAAGATTTTCAACATTTACAAGGGGGTGTTGCGGGGGATGGAAAGGTTAGGGAGGGAGGGGTAAAGGGAGGGGGGGGTGTGTCTGGGAGGGGGAGTGTAGACAACGGGCCATAGGACTGAATCATGACAGTTGTGTAGTCCTGTAATTGTGTAGTGTAGACGCTTGCCATGAACTACTAACCAGGTCAGTTTATACACTTAATCCTGATGAATTATGTTTTTTTTTATTGTGTCAGATTTGAGAAACTGCAAGTCACTTCTGGTGTGAGAGAATTGGCCATCTGCAGAGGTGTTGCCCAGGGGATGTTTGGATGTGTTACCATCCCGTGGGAGGCTTCTCTCATGTCTTGGCATAGGAAGCTCGGTCTGACAGACAGGCGTTCACTTTGTTTCTCAGATTCAGGTCAGCAGTTCAGCAGTCCAGCCAGCACAAGGGTTAACCCATTGCACCACCGGCTCCAATGAATTATGATCACAAGATGTTTCAAGTTCAAGAACTAAATCAGCTTCACAGTCCATCTCATAGGTTTCTTCATTTCAGTAGTATAAACTGGTGAAAGCCATTCATTTGGTTGCTGCTATTGTTATGTTATTGGGAGTCAGGAATCTTTTCAATGGGCAGCAAATAATCTTGAACTTCGGGTAAATCTAGAACTACTTCTTGCCCACCCCTGATGTTTTGGAATTGAGGAAGGTCAGTGTCGATGACAGCATAGTAGTCCAGCCTGTTAAACCAGTTAAGCAGCCCAGAAGAAAAACCTAATATGTCAACAGTTATTGTGGTCATCCAGAGATGTTTTCACATTCCTCAGTTTGTTGGAAAAAATGATGATATTCTGAGATATAGGGCTGTGTGGAAGGGCCCCAAGTCATGCTTGAAGAAGCAAATTTGTACTGCTGTTCTAACCAGTTTGTTGAGTATCACTGCATATCACTTAATATCAACCAAGTACCTTTAAAGAGAAATAAATGCAAGTGCTGGTTGTCACTTAATTTATTTTATTATTAGGTATTCCTGTGTTTAGTTTTAGTGCTCAGAGAACTTTAAAATCCGTGTGACCAGATGGAGAGGGAGATTAATATTCCCATTTTTACTGAAGGGCAAAAAACAACCCAAGGGCAACTCAAGCTTTCCCTCTCCCTAGAAGCCTATTTATTTATTTATTTATTTACCATATTTCTATCCTGTCTTTCTCAGCCCAAAGGCGACTCATAGCGGCTTACAAATTGACAGCATTTATTTATTTATTTATCTGCGACATTTTTATGCCGCCCTTCTCACCCTGAACAATGCTTGTTCAATTAACTTGGGGCTGAGAGTTTGCTGCTCCTGCAGAAGAGGGGGCTCAGCAAATATGAATACATTAACTCTTTATACAGGCAGCCAAACCCTTGATTGTCTAGAATCACCACTTTTCTCTCGTGGGTCTTGCACGCTTTGTTTCACATAGAACCAGACATTTGAGTTAATCAAGGACTCATCAGCATACCCACATCACCATTTCCTGCTGGGCTGCACCTTCCCAGGGGGATCTCTGCAATAGATTGGCTCTTCAAAGTGGACAACCATGTCCCATGATGGGAACCTCTTTCTGCAGGCTATGATGTCAGGGGAATTTCTGGCTAAATCCAGGCCCAGATCCTAACCTGCCTCTTTTTCAGCCAATTAGGGGAGAGAGCGGGAAGTCTAAATACCTCTCAGAGTTGTATAAGATGTTGTGTATTTCCCTGTGAGTTTAAACTTGTGCCCTTTGAAGCATATTGCTTGTACTTGCATCCATTTTGGCTGAATCATAATAAACCTCTTTGGCTTTGCCTTCACACAGCTTGTTTATCTATCCTGGCTCATCTTGTTTAGCAAATGTCCGCTGAGCCCGGACTTTTCTAACTTCTTCCCTAGCTGAAATCACTCACTAGCACTTAGGCAACTTGTAGGATCAGAGTGTTGGCTCTTTTTGATTAGCAAAGATGATGGCATCATCTGCCATGCATCTCAGACTTCTGAATTTATAGTCCTCATGGGAGATGGTGGTAATATAGCTTCTTGAATTTCTTGAATTTCTTAGCAACTATAGTTGCAAGATACCTTATTACTGTGAAAAATATTTTTGGATAAGTTTGCCTTGAATGGGCAATGAAATGCTAGTCCTAAACTAAGTGCACATGAAAAGTGTCAGCACTGGTTTGTTGCTGTGGATAGGCACAGTGGCCTATACATTTGGATTCTCCTTTAATATGTGACTTTGGAGGTTGCAATGATAATGTTGACGCTTCAGATTTTAACACTATGTCCATCATTTAGTGTGTGTATTTCATCTGAACTCATTTTCTGCAATACCCATAGGCAAAGTAAGGATCGGCTATCTTGAGAGACAATATATTGAGACTGAAGGATTTGGGTTTCCAAATAGTATTATACCAACTGAACAGTTATCATCACAAGACCTTGGTCGTTCATCTGATGTGGTTTACAGAAATTCAAATGCTTACTTTTCTTAGGTATTTTTTTCAATAGTACCAAATAGTTAAATCTGGTTCTGAGCTCCAAAACCTTTAGCTGTGGTTTCTTTTGAAAATCTAAACCTTTACTGACGCGTCAGAAATAAAAAAGAGCCTTGAATATGTCATTTGACTGACTTCCATCCTGCCACAGTACCTTGTCTTCAAGACACTACAATGATTAGCTGTTGTATACATCAGTGAACAGACACTGAGATTCGACTGTGTAAAGTTTCGAATGTAGTTATGTCTACTGGGTGGGTGATTTGTGCCGGTGTGTTGCTTTCTCTCAAGCGAACTCCCTGTTGAACATGCTTACACATTTGTTCCCCTGCTGAGAACGGTGTAGAAATTTCTCCATAGTAAAACAGTCCTATGACTCTGATGCTATTTGTTTGACCTCAAAATGGAATGTATGCCTTTGTTTGTTTGCTTACTTACTATCAGACACTCAAATCATTGTCGCTTTCTCATCTAGTTTGCCAGGGATCACAGCTCATAGACAGAGATATGACGATGTATTGTGGGATCTTGTGCACAAAAGGTAAACCAAAGCTCCAAAACAACCCTTTTTGGACTACATCATTAGGCATGGGATTCTGGGAGTTATAGTGCAATGATGAACTTTTCTTTTTTTTTTAATAATAATTTTTATTAACCTTTTTTTCATACATAAAAGTCACTAACTAAGGGATCTGGGGGTAGGGAAAGAGCAGAATGGGGGAGGGGAGATAGGGAATAGGGGACAGGGTATTGGATGGGGGAGGGGTTGATGTGGGTGGTTAGGGAAATGTGGGTGGGGTTAAAGGGTCTCTGACTTCCGAGCTACCCCTCGGGCGTTGTTTGTCTTTTCATTTAGTCCTTCCTTTTCTTCAGTTACGGGCTTCTCTTCTTTATATATATATATATATTTATTTTTTATTTTTTTTTGTTTGTTTGTTCTGAGTCATTTATACAGTCTTAGTCGTTTTTAAGCAGTTTGTTCTAAACTCTTCATATAGATCCCAATTCGTGTTCTTTATTGGTCTACCATACGATATCTTTAGAGCATACGTTAACTTGTCCATATCTTTTATCTCTTCTATTTTAAGCATCCATTCCTCCATGGTTGCTATTTCCTTTGTTTCCATTTCTTTGCATGAACTATTCTGGCCGCTGTTGTCAGATATGAGAATAAGATGTCTTCATTGGGGTCTAACTCCAAGTCTTCATCTATAATTCCCAGAAGGAAATATTCTGGTTTTAATGGTATTTTCTTTTTTAGTATTTTCTCACAACCTTCATGAATATCTTTCCAAAACTTGTTCACTTTCGGGCACGTCCACCACATGTGGTAGAATGTACCCACTTCTTTCTCACACTTCCAACATTTGTTATTGGCTGATTTATACATTTGGCCTAATTTATATGGAGTTATATACCACCTGTGGAACATCTTATACCAGTTCTCTTTCATATCCATGGCATAAGTATATATATTTTTTTTCCATATTTGTTCCCAGTCTTTAAACTGTATTGGTTTACCAATATTTCTGGCCCATGCTACCATGCATTCCTTTACTGTTTCTTTCTCCGTTGCCCAGGATAATAATACATTATACATATTTGTGATATGTTTTTTTTCTCTTTTTACCACTTTTTCGTAAAACATGTCTTTATCTGCAAAACCTGTTTGTTTGTCTTTAGCCCAGTCCTCTTTAATTTGCATGTACTGTAACCATGAGAGAGATTTATATTTTTTTGTAATTTCCTCCTTCGATTTTAGAGAAAGTTCCTGCTTCTCTTTCATCACCAAGTCTCTATATGTTGGCCATTGGGTCCAGCCCAGTAATCTTCTTTGTCTAGCCTCCAAAGGCGATAACCACCAGGGAGTTTTTTTCATAGAGCCTATTCTTGTATTTCTGCCAAATTTTTAGAAGTGATGCTCTAATAAAATGATTGTTAAAGTTCTTTTCCTTTTCTCCTGGTCATACCAGAGATAGGCATGCCAGCCCACTCTTAAGTCAAATCCCTCAAGGGCTAAGAGTTTCTCCCTTCTTAATGTGATCCAGTCTTTGATCCATATTAGTCCTGCCGCATCATAGTAGAGTCTCAGGTCTGGCAACCCAAACCCTCCTCTCTCCTTTTATATCTGTCATATTTGTATATTTTATTCTCGGCTTTTTCCCTTTCCATATGAACTTCATTATTTCTTTATTCCAATCTTTAAACAGTTTGTTTGTCCTGATTACTGGAAGATTCTGAAATAGGAAGAGGAGTTTTGGGAGGACATTCATTTTAATTGTCGCTATTCTTCCCATTAGGGATAGTTTTAGCGAGCCCCATCTTATCAAATCCTTTTGTATCTCCTTCCACTTCTCTTCATAATTATTTTTATCAATTGGGAGTTCTTAGCTGTAATAGTTATTCCGAGATATCTAATTTTAGGAGTAATCTTCATCCCTGTCAATTTCTCTAGTTCCACTTGATTTTTCTTCGAAATGTTTTTTGTCAATATTGCAGTTTTTGTTTTATTCAATTTTAGCCCCGCCCATTTCCCATAGGCCTCTATTTTGTCTATCCATTTTTGATATTTGTTCTGGGGTCCTTCACTATGCACAGCAGGTCATCTGCAAATGCTCTGTATTTGTATCCGTATTTCCCCACTTTCATGGCAGGGATGTTCTGATCCTCTCTGATATCGCGGAGCAGGATCTCTAAGGCCATTATATAGATTAGAGGGGAGAGAGTGGGCAGCCTTGCCTTGTTCCCTTCTCTATTTTTATCTCTTTTGAGGGCTGTCCGTTAATCCAAAGGACCGCCTTCTGGGAGTTATAGATCGCTTCTACAGCTGTTAGAAATTGAAAGCCTATATCTATTTCTTTCATAATTCCTTTGAAAAAGTCCCAGCTTAGATTGTCGAAGGCTTTCTCCGCGTCAATAGCTATAAGGGCTAGTTCCGTCTGATGGTGATGTTCATAGAATTCAAGGGTATTCAGAATGTTTCTTAAATTGTCTCTTATTTGCCTGCCTGGCAGGAAGCCTGCTTGTTCCTCCCTATCCAGCCGTTCAAAAGATCTTCATTCTGTCGCTGAGGATGTGCATGAATATTTTATAGTCCAGATTTAATAAGGAAATTGGCCTATAGTTTTTGACATCCGTACCTTCGGTGTTTTCTTTATGTATAAAAATTATATTGGCCGATCTCCAAGTCTCCGGGACAGCTCCCTCGTTTAATATTTTGTTTAAGAGCTCCTTAAGGTGAGGCATTAATTCTTCCCTCATTGCTTTATAATATGTTGCCGTGAACCCATCTGGTCCCGGGGCTTTGCTAGGATTAAGTTTGTTGATTGCTTTCTTTATCTCTGATTCTGTTATTTCCTTATTTAATGCTTCTCGCTCTTCTTCTGATATTTTCGCCAGGTGTTGTCCCCCTAAGTACTCCATGATGTCCTCTTTCTTTCTGTCTTCTTTTTTATATAATTCTCCATAGAATTGCTGGAATTCCTCCAATATCTCTTTATCAGTTACTGCCACCTTTTCCCTCGTCTTTATTTTTATTATTTGGTTACTTTGCCTTTTTTTTTTAGTCTCCCAGCCAGGAATTTGCCCGGTTTGTTCGCATTTTGGAATTCCCTTTGTTTTAAAATTTTTAATTGTTTCGCTAGCTCTTCGACTTCTAAGCTGTCTTTTCGCTTTCTCCAATATTGTAACTTCTTTTCTATCCCTTTATCCCTTGGTATTGTCTTAAGTTTGTTTTCTTCTTTCTCTATCTCCCTGGTGATTCTTTGGAGTTCCTCTCTCTTCAATCTATTTTTCTTGGCTTTTTTCTGTATAAATATACCTCTCATTACTGCCTTCCCTGCGTCCCAGAGGTTTTCGATAGTTGTCTCCGGATTTTTGTTTAACTCGAAATATTCCTTGAGTAGGCTTTTAGTTTCTGTTATCTCCTGTTCTGTTTTTAGTAGATTGTCATCCAGTCTCCATCGTCTTAGCCGGGGTTTTTTGTTCATGACCATTTGTATTGCTCCATGATCCGAAATGTCTCTTGCCTCGATCTTGATTTCATCTATTCTTGATGTTAGTAGTCTTGTGGTCCAGATCATATCGATTCTGGACCAACTCTTATGTCTATTTGAGTAAAATGTATAGTCGACTACCCCCTCGTTGTGAACTCGCCATGCGTCATCAAGGTCTAGGTCCTTTTTTATCTTCAAAAAATCTTTTGGTAGTGAACTAGTTTCCTCCTTTTTCTTTCCCCTTGTTGGGTTTGATTTGTCTTTCTTCATGTTCATAACTCCATTGAAGTCCCCCAATACTATTAAGTTGTCATATTCTGTTTCTTTCAATTTTTTGTCCAACATAGATACAAAACTTGTTTTCGGACCATTTGGAGCATAGATATTACAAATTAATATTCTTTCTTCCCCTGTGTGATCCAAACCGCTACCATCCTACCCTCCGTGTCGTTAAATGCCAGTTCTGGTGATAAGGATTCCTTTACATAGAGGACTACTCCCCTTTTTTTCTTTTGAGATGCCGAATAAAATTCTTTTCCTATTTTATCGTTTTTTAGGTATGCCACGTGCTTTAGTGCTATATGTGTTTCTTGTAGTGCTACTATATCCCAATTTCCCTTTCTTAATTGATTGTATAATTTTTTCCTTTTGGACGGGGAGTTGATCCCGTTCACATTGTTCGAAAGTAGTCTTATTTGTCTATGAGTGTCACTCATTGTCATCTGTGTGTTCTGAGTCCAAATCATCAATAATTTCCCCTACATCCATCTCCGGGAGTGGGCCTCCCCCTCCGCTTGCTGTTGACAGTTTCCCTGCCTCTAGTGGGTCTTCCGGTGAGCCATATATCCTCTTTTTCTGTACTCCGCCTCTCAATGGGGGGGATAGTTTATGGTCTTTTTTTAACTCAGCATAAAATTGCCTTGCTTTCTCCTCCGAGGTGAGCCAGTGCCTCTGATCTTTGTAGGACACCATAATTCCTTCAGGTTTTTCCCACCGGAATCTGATCTGTAGTTTCTTAAGTTCATCAGTCAGGAAGAAGTACTTCCTTCTCTTTGCTAGCATTGATTTTGGGAATTCCTTCATCACTATTACTTTCCCTCCTTTGTATTGGAGTAGGGATTCATTATTTCTCCTCAAAATGTCATCTCGAATTCTTTTTTTCCCAAAAAACACTATGATATCTCTTGCTGATTTGTTTTGTTTTGAATAATTGGTCGCAATTCTGTACACTCGGTCAAACTCCATTTCCATATCCGGCTCTTCCATCTTCAATAATTCTGCAAGAATCTTTACAATGATTCCACGTATGTCTTCATTTGGCTCCTCCTTCAAATTCCTCAGTCTTAACTGGAATTCCATCTCTTTCATCTCCAATCTCTCCTGGGCATCTTCGGCTTTTTGAATTCTTGTATCCAAATTTTGTACTTTCTTTTCCATCTTTTTCTGTGATTCTACAATCCTTACTTTCTCCTCTTTTGTCTCCTTAATCTCCACTTTCATTTGTCTCATCTCTTCCTTATATGATCCTATCTCCGATCTCATTGTTTTTAACTCTTCCTGCATTATTCTTTGTTGTTCATCTTGCTTATTTTCCATCCTACTTAGATTTCTTTGCAGGTCATCTTGTTTCATCGATAGTTTTTGAATCTCCTTCAAGATTTCCTTTGTTGCTGAGTCCTCTGCTCCAGTCCCAGAGATTGAGGCCCTTCCCCTCTTTGGGGTCCCCTTTGATCTTAGGTGTTGTCATTATCTAATATCTATCTGGCTTGTTGTTCTTCTCGTTCTGTCTCTATAATTTCCCCTCTGTCCTTCCCCTTTGGTGCGTTTTTAGTGCTCTCCAATTGTAGGTTCCTCCCCTCAAATCGGTCTCTCCCGTTTCCTCCGCTTTATCTCCTTATGTCTCCTTTGATGCGGGTTGGGTCTTTTCCTCGAATTTTCCTCCGATCTAGCGTCCCTTTTATTCCCTGTTCCCTCTTCTTCCGGCACGCGCAGACTCGGATCGGCTTCTGCCCTTTCCCTCCGCTCCTTTCCCGGACTCCCGGACTTCCGCGTCCTCCTATTCGGCTTCGCCCCTCCTATGATGGCTCCCTCCTTGTCTGTCTTTCTCCCTTCTTCCGCCCTTACTTGCCGCGTCGGGTAAGCCTCTTTCTTGTCTTCACGTCACTTTCACGTCACTTCCGTTCCGTCCGTCACTGCCACTCCTGTAATGGCTCCCTCCTTGTCTGTCTATGCCCTTCTTCCGCCCTTACTTGCCGCGACGGATATGCTTTACTTGTTACACGCCTGACCCCGTTGCATGCTGGTCTCTCTTCTGTTTCCGTTTCGTTTTCCCTTCTTTATTTATTTCTTCCACCAGCTTCGTAGACACAACAACTTGCTGTACAAGGTCAGTTTTTATCAGGTCCTTTTCT
This sequence comes from Anolis apletophallus, assembly GCA_030556195.1. Classification (NCBI taxonomy): domain Eukaryota; kingdom Metazoa; phylum Chordata; class Lepidosauria; order Squamata; family Anolidae; genus Anolis; species Anolis apletophallus. Next base: position 31,704,352 of record JARBWK010000013.1, on the reverse strand, counting down.
CTATTCTCTCGTCGCCATTTTCCTTCTCTTTCCCCCCCCCCTCCGGTCGGATCTATACCACTTCTTGTTTTGACCTAGAAGTGGGAACCGCTGCCTTCGGGGGGGGGGGGTTAAAAAACGGGGCGTTTGGTCGGGTTAGAGTCAAATTAGGGTCAGGGATCAGGGGTTCCTTTTCTTCCTTGTTACTTAATGTAATAGGTTTAAGAGTCCTAACATTTGTCCCAGCCGTAGTCACCTTCCTTTGCGGGTCGGATCAACTGCAAGCTGCCCAACGCTGCCCGCTGCTTGCAGGAGCCGCTGCCCACGGTAACATTTAATGTCAACAAGTCTACAAGTCCACAAGTCTGCAAGATTTATTTTCTTCTAGTGCCCTTAAGTATCTTTGGTCCCCTTAGTCCCCTTCTGGTTGTGGGATGCTCTTTTTTTTTTTCTCCCGACTGTCTTCTTTGACCCCGTGCCGAGATCAAAATGTTTCCTCTCCCCCTTTCCGGGGCTTTCTCCCTCTTAATTCTCCGAGAGTGCCCTCCGCCTCTCCTGATAGCTTCTTCTTTGAAACTCATGTTTCTCGCTGGTCTCCGTGATCAGCTTTCTTCCATTACTTTATTCTTGGTTAAAAAAGAGCTTGGCTGGTAGTGAATGCCCGGTTTTTTACCGGGCTTCCTGTGGTCCGTCCTGCTCACCTTCGCACTCGCCGGACTCTCAGAGTCTCTCCCTTAATGGGAGAAACCCCCGAGGTCTACAGCTACGTGCGCCAAGGTTTCGCACTCTCCCCGACCTCGATCCGTCGTGGGAGAGAGGTGTTTTACACCCTTTTAGAGACGGGCCTTCAGTTGGTGCCGCGGAGCTAGTCCTGCACCCGACCTACCGCCATTAAGCTCACCGGAAGTCCCTCGCAATGATGAACTTTTCTAGCCTCTCATTTAGCATAGTTCCCTGATTGCTTACTTCTTGTATTTCAGATTTTAATCCCAGTTCATACACTTACTAGGGTCAGGCCGTTCATGGTCACTGCATTGTTCTATCATGCCAAAGTGTTCCCATTTGGTCTATCTGTGCTTCTTTTATCGCATAGTCCAGGGCTGTCCAACTGGCGGCCCCGGGGCCGGATCCGGCCCCGTAGCCTGTTGGACACGGCCCCACCTATGCCCTCAGCCGCCATTTTTAAATTTTAAAAAATCATTTTTTTAAAAAAATGGCGGCCGGGGGGGGGGAGGGGGCAGGGAGGAAGAGAGCTAGCTCCTCCTTTCGGCGCCCCCTCTCTACCTAGGGCGGGAGCCGCCAAAAGGGCAGAAGGCGGCGCCAAGAGCAGCGCGTCACAGGCCTGGCGTGACGCGCTGCCCCTTGGCACCGCCTACTCCTCCTTTCGGGCGGCTCCCCCCTTCCTAGGCCGGGGAGCCGCGAAAAGGAGGAGTAGGCGGTGCCAAGGGGCAGCGCGTCACGCCAGGCCTGTGACGCTGCCGTTGGCGCCGCCTTCTGCCCTTTTTCGGTGCCCCCTCCCTTCCTAGGGCAGGGGAGCCACCGAAAAAGGGCAGAAGGCGGCGCCAAGAGCAGCGTGTCACAGGCCTGGCGGGACGCGCTGCTCTTGGCGCCGCCTACTCCTCCTTTTTCGGCGGCTTTAGGAGGGGGCGGCCTGGGCTGGGGGCGGGCCTGGGGGCGGGGCCTGGGCCTGGGGGAGGGGCCTGGGGAGGGGCTGAGTGGCCCCGCAGGTCATCAGTGACCTCTTATCCGGCCCTGGACCCGCCAGAAGTTGGACAGCACTGGCATAGTCTGAGACCAAGGGCTCTGCTGTATAATATAATTCTCTTTGAACTGCTGCTATTCTTTTGCATTATACGAAAACTGAAAGAGTTGTCACACACCCAAATGATTAGGTGTGTTTAGAAGGACTAAGAAAACTTTGCTTCCTTTAAACAGCACACCCTATGTTACAAAGTGCTTTTGAAAGAAGCTTCTGATACAGAAGTTGTCCTGGTGCTCTTCTGAACTAATATAAAGTTGTATCATATGTCATCAGCCTGGACTTGAGAATGATATGTTGCAGGCACTACACCTTATACTGGGTGGAAGTAATAATCTGTTTCAGTCAAGGAATGATAACTTGCAGCCCAGTAAGTGTACTCAGTCCTTTGGTTGCTGATCCCCTGTACATGAGACCACATGGGACACCATAGTTCATCTACCAGTGGACTGTGGCATGGCTTGGTTTTCCTATAACAAGGAGATGATTAGAAGCCTTCTCTTTTTATTGATAGTTTTATGCTTTTCTGTGAGGCAGGTTTATGCTGTCACCAGCAGAGAAGGAGCATATGTTTTCAATGGAATCAGCAAGCAATCTCTATTGAATACGAACAAAACTATTTGCAAGGCAAAACTACAGGTGCTACACAACATGCTCTGTATCATTTCAGCAGTCTTAATGGTACAGGATACTATAAAATCACCAGTGTTTAAGTAAGATTCAACAATCATTCTGGTTGGTTTCTATATGTGCAGTGGAGGATTTTTTTTCCCTCTGCCTTCGATGGCAAGGTGTCTTGGACTATCCATTCTGTCCTTACAATCTGCAAGAAAGACAAAGCTGTTTTGTCCATGGTTACCTGGTATACTCAACTGACATATGGGACATAAGCCCCACTTCATCCACCATACCATGCTGGCATGCTGCTGATGACAAACCCAGGAATAATGTCATATTTTGCATATTTTTGTCCCCCTTTTTGGCAGATTCAGATGCAGGTATTCAGTACATTTATGCATAAAAATTATAAGTCCACAACATCTGCATACCCTCCAACATTTCACAGACGAAAGCAAGAGTGTGGTCAAGATGGAACAACATTATTAATGCGGAAGGACACACAGCTATGAGAGACTACAACAATCTGTTTTTGCCTCCTCTTTCCTCCTCTACCCCCCTGCTGTTGTGTTATTTAAAGGAATGTACTTTTCCCCTCTGAATTCAGTTTCAGCAACTGAAGTAAGCTGAGAACAAAGAGGAAAATGTAAGCAAAGAAGAAAAACTGGGACACTTTAAGAGCAGCTGTAAAAGTGGAATAGCAGAGGATTAATTTGAATTGTCCTTTCCAATTCAAGTCAGGTTCTAGAGAGTGAATCATTCTCAGTGGGTGGGTTTTCTCATCAGCCATATACAGTAGTAGCTATGGGAGGGCAAGACTGCACCCAGCTGTGTTCCTGCAGTTGGATGCACAAAGAAGCAGATGTCCTAGTGGATCTCCTGGGATTCTCAGATTCAGAAGAAAGATATCTTCTTTGTATGTCTGAATACAGAAACGCAGCTGGATAATGTCCTTCACCTTCCATGGTCACTAAGTAGCCATAAAGGGTATTATCTAGGAAGAAAGTAAGTAGCAGACATGGAGAGAGGAGAAGAGAGAACAAGTACACCCAGGCAAAGCTTTTTACTCTGTAAAACTCCTGCAAGATCTTGGCCTAGACATTTTTTGCACGCAACTGCTTTTCATCCTAACCATTTGAAGGATCTTTGTCCTTCCATTATACTACCCTGGAGCAACTGTTTATCCTGTTCTGCATGCAGATGTTTATCCTGACATCTGAATCTATTAATCCAGCAATAAACCTCTTCAGCGGCAAAAGAGGTGGGAGCTGTGCAGTTCCCAGAACAGCACAGCCAGTTGAGGAACACACACATATTTTTGCCATCAGGTCAAAGCTCCATTTTTTGAAGGCAACCCGGATCCCTGAGCCACCCCCCTTTCCTCACTCCACTTGGCTGAATCAAGTGAGCTTTCACACTTGCAGAGTTGTCTGATAAATGTAAACGAGATGCAGACATCTTTAAACAGAGGCTTGAAGTGCTGGCTGACGGTCCATCGAAATAACGGAACAGTACACCCAGAAGCTGCCAACCCCCACCCTTGAAAAATAAAAAGGGAGTTTGTTGTAAGCCAAGTCTGAGAGAATTGCTGACAGTGGCTATTGGCAAAGCACACAACAGGCTCTGCATACATTGAAAGCTCTGATTGAAAACATGCTTTATATGTTTATTCATTACCACTGGTTCACTTAATATTCAGAAGGAAGAGTGTGTGCAATTTAAGCTTGCATCCATTTTTTTTAGTTAGCAGGTTTACTGCTTTGAATTACTGCTAGGTTTTGGATTTTACTTCTTTCATTGCTGGGCTCATTTATTAAGCTCACATATTACATACATATTAAATACATGTTTGAAAGCTTAGGGGAGCGTCTTTCTTTCTTTTTGGACAACAGCCCTCTGGTTTCGGTCATTTAGATTATTTCATAACTTGTTTACAAATTTACAAATATTTATTTACTGCTGAGATTCCAACAATTCAAAGTGATGTTCATCAATAATATACACGCGTGCACACACACTCATTACATAAACACACAAGACACAAATTATAGTTGGCATCCAGTGAGAGAAACTGGTATGTGTCAGTCACAATAGGCATGAGCTGTTGCATAATGAATATAGTCTGTAGAAAGCAATGTAAATAGAATTGCATACACAGCAGTATATCTCGGCATCTTTTCTGCACTGATTATTGTAGTTTCACATTGTGCATTGCAGGTAGGCATAATATATTGTGCACTGCAGTTCTGCATCACATGTTTCACATTTAATTGTGCATTCTGTGTTTTGAATGTATGGTGCAATGTCATCTAATCATTAGCAAGTGCTGCACATCATTGCTATCCAGCACATTCTGCATTGTACTCATGTAGTGTATGGATGGATGCTGAGGGGATGCTGGACTGGAGCCAGTCATTGTTAGTACTGTTTATGTGATCCATGAAATAGATGATAGCTTGGACTTAAACAGAGACTGTTTGCATATAGTGTATAGCTGCAACATGTGTGGAACTATAAACAGATTGTGTCAAGGGCTGCATGGAAGAACATTTCACAGAGTAGGTGCCAATGTATTAATTCCATATGACATTCTTTCTTGAAGAAATGTAAAATAAAATTTGGTTTGCTAGGCTGCTGTCCTAGAATATCTCATGCATAGATGCAGAATGGTTCTGAAAACTGCCAGATGCTGGACACAATCAATGGAACAAGACCATCATTTTCATGCCATATTTACTAGGGCTAGTTGATCCAAGAAAAAAACTTTCGAAACTCATTTCAGATCTAATTGTAGCTGTCGTTTCGGATTATATGGACTTCTGAAAAATTTCTGATTAATTTCGAAATTGATTCGGAAGTATTTCCGAAATTCGGAAGTCTTCAGAAATGGCGTGTACTTTCAAAAATGGGCAAAAAAATCAGCAGAAGGGAGAGTCAGCTGTTAGCTATCAGCCAATGAGCAATCAGCAAGAAAATTAGGAAATGACATCCGAAATTCGGATTTCGGAATTTCTGTTGGGAGGGTTGCTCTTGAAATTGCTAAAATAGTCGGAAGTATCCAAAAAACTTCCAAAATTCGGGCATATCCGAAATTGTAGACCAGCCCTATCTTATTTATGTACGTATGTATTTATTTATTTCTTCGATTTCTACACCACCACTCCTGGAGGCTCTTGAGAGATGGACTTTGCTGTCATTTAGCAATGAAATGCTATACTTTTATATACCTAAGAAGTCCAAGGGAAGGAGCTTTGTTCTCTCTTTCAGAACACATAAATTAATTCCCTTTGTAAACTGCCTTGGATTCCATGCCAGAAAAAATAAGAAAAATAATAAAGGAGTAAATAATTAAATCATGCTCTTTTCCCTAGTAGTATAGGTCCTCCCTTCTTCCTGCACTAGCTCTACACAATGAACCCTAAAAAACCATCTCATCTAGTGTTTGGCATCACTAAGGATTGCAAAAACCTCAATATTGCAACTGTTGGTTGGTGAAGTACAGTGCTTATCTTGACTTATAATTAATTGCTTTAAAAAATCACTTTTTGAGTTCTTTCCTCCTTTCTTTATGGCAGATGTAAAAATGATGCAGAAGTTTAAAACAGAATATCGTCAAACACAAATCTTGTCATCCTCTTGTCATTTGAATATCACAACACCAGTGCTGTTCCTTGAGTATCCCTGACATCAGTTGAATGTCTGTTTCTGAAAAAGCTGTTAATTCAAAAGGGAAAAGTCAAGTTTCCCCTCTGGCCAACGGAGACAAAGAGCAACTCTGAAATGCCATATTTAGATAATAAAAGAAATGGTAAAAACTGTTATTCTTCCATCTTGTCTCAGAAATTGTTTTAATCTGCACAGGTATCTAAGGGCCTATCCAGACAGACCCATAATGAAGGATCTGTCATCCAAATGACTCATTCATAAAACTGAATTAATTCAGAAGAAAGCAGGGTTTCTCTGCTTTGTTTGGAATTAATTAAACATCTGGTAAGATCTTAAATAAGATCATGCAATCCCGGGGCCCAATTGACACAGCCATCTTGGTTTTTTGGGCTCCAGAAACCTGCAAAACCAAGAGAGCACCCAACCCCTCTCCCCAAATTCCAAAGGAACTCCTTAAAAGTTTTTAAAAATGTACTTGGCCACTTTATCTTCCTCCTTGCATCCTTCTGGTGCAAGAAAGTCATGCACCAAGAGATGGGGGAAAGCCTCACCCCTTGCCCCAGTCTCCTGGCACATCATTTCCTTGTGCCAGGAGGATGCAAGGGGGAAGATAATGGCAGCCATTTAAGTTTTTTAAAATATTTAAGGGGTTCTTTTGGAAGGCTTCAGAGTGGTTGCATGCCATCCCGATAGTTACTGGGATGGTATTTAACCACCTTGCTTGGGAAACCTGGATTTTGGGTGGCTTGTGGGGACTAAAACCTACACTGAAGCGGGTTCTTAAACCTGCTTCATTGCAGGTTTTACCCCTGTGTGGAAGTGCCTTCAGGCACTCAAAACTGCTGAAAAATCTTGAATGGGACAATGAGCCCTCTTTCTTTTTCATAGTTTTGAAATAAAGTGCCATAACTATAGGGGAAAGCTGGCTACTTATTAGTGCCAAAAGTATGGAAGACATAATAAAGTAGCTACAATGACAGAACAAGAGGAGAATCAAAACCCAGTTTCTTGTACACACAACCCAAATGTGTCGCTAGCCCAGGACTTTAGGAAAGGACTTTGTGAATAAATAATTTGACATCAAATGGGCATAATGGAACTGATCATCTGAGGGTTCTGGAGAAGAAATGCAAATGCCACAGATGGAACTAAAACATTAAACCCGTTCTTTCTATCTAAATTTTTCAAATTGAACTAATAACCTGGATAGCAATTGGAAATTGCAGCCTATTTTTTTTGGTGCATCTTAATGTCACAACTAATGGAATCAAGGTTTGAGGCATAAACACTCTCTCATCCTTGAATCAAGATGGCACCGGTCGTTGAGCACCCATCTGGAGTGCTCCGGCTGAGCATGCTTGATAGCACTTCATTAGCCTCTCCTGTCCACTGGCAAACCAGCGGAGGGTATGAGTCTGACCTCCAGCCACACGAAGTGGTTGTAGAGGATCCTCTACCCCTTGGAGATTCGATGTGGCTGGGGAGGGCATCCCTGCCGCGATAGGGCCCATACTGCCTGGGGACGCCGACATTGGTACGATTGGTACAAAAGCTAGGACTGGCCCCGGAGTCGGGAACTGAGGGAGCAGAAGGAAGACGAGACCGGTGGTTCCTCCGTCCACTAATTGCTTCTTCAGCAAGGTTTTTGAGATCCTGGGGCAGGAGTCACCCTTTAAAATCAAACCCCCTAAGGGAAGAACACCTAACTGGAGGGAGCCAATATCGGACGGCGATCACTAGAGACACCCCCACCAGCAAGTGTCACGATGCAAGACCTTGGCCGGCCCCTTAATCACACACCCAGAGACGGTAATCAGCTAACTACTTTATTGAAGAATAGAAACAGTTGAAAAGGTAATTGTCCATAAAGAATATCAAAAGTAATCCAAAGGCAAGGTAAAGTCCAAAAGCAAACTTGGCATGAAAGTTTTCCAAAGACTTGGCAGGGCTCCGCTCAACAAAAGCGGATCAGGGGACAAAGCAAAGTTGCAAGATCCAAGATACTCCTTGGCAGGCCACTAGCCTAAACTTTGCTACGTGGTCTTGGCTCGCTACACGTCTGTACTGAGGATCCGTTCCCATGGATCCTATACTTAATCCCCTTGGCGAGGCCCCCGACGCTCTAGGCTTCTCCTCCTCCAATCTGTGCTGCGGGACCTCGGCCTGTCTGGGCTGTGGAACCAGCCCCTCCTGCTCGCCTCGATGTTCCGTCTCATATCAAAGGTTCGTCCTTGACTCCCAGCACCTGCTTCCCTATCTTCGTGAGAGACTCCCTATCAACTTCCCGGGCCTCCTCCTCCGTAGTTTCCCACATTTTTTCTTGCGATCCTCGCCCCCGGCCGTTCATAATCTTCACTATCACTGCTTACAGAATCCATCTGGCCTTCCAGATTCTCGTAAGGATCAGGCCAGCCATTATCCCACGCCAGGCTCTCTGTGAGGGAAGAAGGCCCAGCTAACTCAAAATCCCCTTCTTCCAGCCCCTCCAAATCCTCCTCAGAATCCACCTCAGCTCCAGCTGGCTCTAATGCAAGTGGGACCCCTGGTGCTGCCCCTTGCCCCCCAGGCACGAACGAGAACTGGGTTGCTACAGCAAGCCAGACCAGCTTGCCATAGAACGCCTAATGGCCGAATACAGAAGGCTGGTGGAGCTCTTTGGCTGGAATGGAATGGAAAAACTTGAGATTTAAATATGGACATCCTCAAATTCCTCAGGGCCAAACCTCAGGACCCGGACATGGCCGCAGGACCGGTAGGACCTATGGAGGCTGTAGGACCTGTAGGACCTATGGAGGCGGATGCCACAGTGGAACCCCCACAATTGGACCCCCCTGTAGCTCTTGATCTGGAATGGGACCAGTCTTGCGACTTCCCAACTGGGGACTGCGAGACTAGTGGAGAGCCACTAGCGGTGGAAAGGGAGCCTGGTCCTTTTACCTCCGGAGACCCCATCGAGGAAGAAGCCGAGGGAGATGACCCTGAGTGACTTGCCACAGCCGAGTCGCCCCCCCCCCCCCAAGCTCTTACCCACATCAGATGGACCCAGCCAACCGACGGGAGAGTCCGGCTGCCCCTGCCAACACAACTCGATGCTGCCACTGAATGTGACGGAGATCCTGGTTGCGCCCCGAGGCCATGTTCGCCGCCCCCTGAGGACTGGAAGCCTGGGAGGAGTCTGCCGGAAGGCACAAGGGCGTCCTGGGAGGCGGAGACGTCGGCACAGCAGGAAGAACAGCCAAGAGAGGACTTCCGGTCCCACGGACATTCACCGGAAGTCCTCCCAGCCCAACCAGTTCCAGAGCAGCCAGGTGCCGCAGAGGAGGACCTCCAGATCCCCTGGAATCAGGAGGACCCTTGAACTTTCTTCTGGACCCCCGGAGCGGGAGAGGTCCGCGACGACTGGGCCTGAGGCACCCAGGAGGTTCCCTGCTAGGACCTTCTGGAACGCCAAATTCAGACGTCGAGCATTCCCGCTGGCGAACCCCCAACCCAGGAGGTCTGATATCCTGGTGAGGGGGAGATCGGACCCACAGGCTTGTGGTGACCGTCTCCCTACGGATCTAGGGACACTAAGGACGCTGTTGGAGCTGTGGGACCTTCCTAGGCTCCCCTCATTCGATGGTCGAGCTGACACCACTGTTGGTTTGACCCCTGGATAGCTCACTGACCCATGTGGTCATGAGCCCTGGCCTTCCCTCCCCTGCTTTAGTTGTAGTACCTCCCTTTTGTGTTGTATCGTATTGTCCGTGTGCTGTGTATTTTATGTCAAACTGTAAACCGCTCCGAGCCTTTGGGGAGTGGTGGTATAGGAAGTTTGAAGAATAAATAAATAAAAATAAATAAATAAATAAAATGCTCCTTTCGCTTGTTGTATACTACAACTAGAACATGAATGAGCTTCTTTTTCCAAGATGTAGGTTCCAGAATACCCTAATAGCATTGTTATTGAGCCACAATACTTCCCCCGCCCTGAAAGGTTTATAGTTTATCAAGAGATCGCAAGCAAATATATCTTTTTTTCTTTTAAATAAAAACAATTTCTGGAATACTAAAGGTTCTGAACCGGAACTAGACGCAGCTGTATCCTACAAACTCCATGTATTTGAACCCTTTAATAAAACGTATATATACACTATTATTTCCCAATGAACTGTGCCCTCCCAAGGGGCATCCCCATAAAGGATTGGTTCCTTAAACAGACCAAATGCTCAGCTGATGACATCAAGAGAATCCACAGCCAATCCTGGCATGGATCTTAGCCGGCCCCTTTTCCAGCCAATTGGGAGGAAGTAGGAAGTATGAATAGCTGTCAGAACTGTATAAGATGTTCTGCATTTCTATGTATGTTGTGCTTGTACATTTAAAGTAAATTGCTTGTACTTGTATCCATTCTGGCTGAATGGTATTAAACCTCTGTGGGTTTTCTTCAACCTGGTGAGCTTGTTTCTCTGTCCTGGTTGATCTGGTTTAGGATACACTCACCAGGCATGGGCCCTTTAACTGTGGTCCTAGCTGAAATCACTACAATCCCAACCCAGTTTGAAAACCATGAACTCAAAACCAGAAGTAAGCATTTGCTCACTTCTATTTTTCTTCATAGTCTTGAATTTAGAGGGGAAGAATTTTAGAGTTTGGTTTGACCTACTAAGGATAGGTGCTTCCCACTCCCCAATTGTTAGCAAAATTGCTAATATTCATTTATTTTACCACATTTCCTTCCATTTCCTATTTCACAATGGACATTGCAATGGCCAATGTTTTCAGCAACATATCCAGATTGTTTCTGCCCCTAGAGACCTCTTGCAGAAATATACACACAACATTGTTTCTATGTTTGAATCCAGGCATTAAATGATCTTTTGGGGGGATGGGATTAGGTGATTTTGTATCCTAGATAAAATCTGGACTGAAACCTATTCCTGACATAGGAGGCACTGGCTATCAGACAGAGCACTGTAGAATATGGAGGGAGCCATATGCAAATGGAAAGTCCTCAAACCATGAATGTACTTCCAAGTTAATTTGCACTGCAAATCCTGTGTTGAATGGGCTTTTAGATATGCCTCCTTTAGATCACCATTACAAATTAGTTCTTGGAATAAACGGATAATGCCACAGAAATGCTTCATGGGAAATGCCATGTTGCTTTGCCTCAAGGTAAACATGATGCTCAAAAGCTGTCTGTGCAATGCAACGAACCGCGCACACAAGGGCACTCAATGCTGCAGCAAATCAGAAATGCAATTGTGAGGAGCAAGCTAGAGTCTCGGCTTGTTTTTCCTCCCCCTCCTTAGAACCAACTGCAGGACTGGCAGATAATCAAAATCAAAGCCAAAAGAACCAGAGAGAGGCAGGAGGTCATATTTACAGCTGGGCCTTTTTGTGCTTCCAGCTCCAGTAGATATAATGCATGAGCTGGAATGGAAAAACACAGTGGAGTGAATTAAAGGTTGTAATATATCGCTGACCTTTACGTCTTTATGCTTTGATTCTCCATAACGAGATGGTATCCTTTCAGTCTCTTCTGTTCAATCGGATCATTATTTTTCCAGTGTCTTTTCCATCTAGTGATGATTTTATTCCCCAACCAGCTCTGGAGACCACTCTGGAGACCTTAAAAAAACCCCTGAAAACCTGGCTTTTCCGCTGTGCCTTCGGAGAGTAGCTATTTAAGTTCTACCACTTTTCCTCCTCAATGCCCCCATGCTCGGATTTTATCCCCCCTCCCCTATAAAGGATGTTTTTTCCCCTGTAAAGGATGATACTCTGCTTGTCTCACCCTGAGATTTTAACATTTTATATGTTGCCTGTGGCCTGTCCTGTCTCTATGATTTTAGATAGCTTGCTGTATATTGCTTTTATTTATATGTATGTATTTTGTTGTGTTTATTGCTGATGTTTTTGATTTTATTTTATTGTTACTTGTTTGGGCTTGGCCTCATGTGAGCCGCCCCGAGTCCCCATTGGGGAGATGGGGGCGGGTTATAAATAAAGATTATTATTATTATTATTATTATTATTCTAAATCATGATTGGGGCGCATCTTGGAGGAATTTGTTCATGAAGGGAAAAGGTGTTTTTTTAAAAAAAAGAATGTAGATATGAGTAAGTTTTTAAACAGAAAGGTGGACATCACCAGAAATCTGTTTGTTAGTATTTTCTTTATGCAAATTGAACTAAGTGCACCATACATTAATCTCTTTCTTTGGGAATCCAAGAAATGATTATTCTGTGCATCTAGTTAATCTTGAATTTCAAGAGCAGAGGGAAAAGGGCAAAAGCGAAGAAGTATTTGGCCTTGGAACCTCCCATCTTTTAGGTAATTCCCCTATATTACTGGGAACTACCCACCTTCCACCTTCCATATTGTGTTTTAAGAGCTGACATGAGTCAACCCTTCTGAAATATGGTGGACAAGAGTACTGCCAAAAGGACAAATAAATGAGTTATATAACAAATCAACCTTGAACTCCCACAATCAGCCAAAACAGATCCTGTCGTACTTTGGGTGTGTCATGAGATGATACAACTGATGGAAGAAGACAATAATGCTTGGAAAAGGTAAAGGGATAAGGAAAAGTGAAGTTTGTCTGTATAAGAGATTAAGAAGAATAGGATTTTAAGTTCTTGATATAAAATATGATTATTTCTCTCTCTCTCTCTCTCTCTCTCTCTATATATATATATATATAACACTATAGATTAACCCCTCATATAAAAATATTGGTTAATAAATGCCTAATACATGCTAAGTAAATTGGGATTATTTGTATAGAAATATATAAAGTTTGGGTAGAGGAAAAAAGAGGGGGAAGAAAGATGGTGATATATAGCATATTTTGTACACATAAATACTAACCTACAGATTAGTTCAATTGACTTTTTAAAGATTAGGTTTGGCAATAAACAAAACTGAACATGAGAGTTAAAAGAGAAGAAATATAAAACAAGACAGAAAACGTAAGAAGTGTGTTGTAGGTTTTTTGGGCTTTATGGCCATGTTCTAGAAGCATTCTCTCGTGACATTTCACCTGCATCTATGGCATGCATTCTCAGGGGTTGTGAGGTCCTCATAACCTCTGAGGATGCCTGCCATAGATGCAGGTGAAACGTCAGGAGAGAATGCTTCTAGAACATGGCCTTATAGTCCGTGATTCCGGCCATGAAAGCCTTCGACAATACATTAAACATAAGAAGGTTCAGGAAGAGACAAATATTAGGTTTAATAGAAGATAATGATACTCTTTGATATGGAGGATATATCAAACTTACAAAACTTTAGTATCACAAGTAAGGAGTGTTTGGGTAACAGAGACCAAAAATGTTATGTAACACAATAAAATGTTATCGCCTTGCCCTCAGTCTATACCATTTCCTCTCCCTCATTGATTTACTAGATATTTGTTAAGATTTAATTTACTAACCCTAACACCTACCCGGTCCCTTCTTCCTACCATACCCTCTGGGAAAAAATATTTGGAAATAATTAATTAAAATGGAACTTCTCACCAAAAAAAAAAAGAAAGAAAGAAAAGAAATTTAAAAAAGGCAGAGTCGTTGATGAACACATTAATTGTTGTTCTCATGTGCCTTCACATCAGCTGTGACTAATAGTGGCCTCATTAGAGGAAAGCATGTCTTGGCAATATAATTTGAGAGGAGGTTTGCCATGCCTAAGAAGACTAAGACTAACTGTGAAACATTCTTGTCCGATTGGAGATTTAAACCCCTTCCTCCCAGAGTACTAGTCAAACACTGAAAACACTACATGGCAATGGCAACTTGAGAGCAAATGGCAAGCCAAGCAAGCGCAGGTCTATATCTGCTAGATCTACAACCATAAAAGCTCCTTCCCCTATTTCTAAAGGCCAAGGGTTTGATTTTAAGCAGCTGTCTTCAATTTTTAGGAAGGAAAAATGGAACTGAGACCTCTGTTTCCAGTGTTTACTCAATGAAGCATTTTCCAGCCACTCAGTAAAACTTCAGTGGAATACTTTGAGCAATAACTTGTTTTTTTCTTGCCAGTTTCCAGTAGATTTACTACCTTTTACAGTGTCATCCAGGTTCCCCCCCCCCCCCCTTTGTTCCCTCAGTTTCTGCCTTGCATACTTGGCTCATAGTCCTGTGCAAATGGCAATTCAATAAATGATGTACCTGGCAACTGATAATGTGCTTCTTGTACAATTCTTTATGTTATCCTGAGGAATGTTGTTCTCCAAGAATTGCAATCCAAAGAAACCACGGAGTACTGAATTCTCTACTCCTCCTTCTGTGTGGGCTGTCTGCAGCATGATCAGGATAAAGTGGTAAAATGGAAGGAATGGGGCAAGAGAATCGGGTGAGGCGAGGAGAGCTGGAGAGGCGGGCCCACGCTCATGGGGCGCTTCCCCCGCACCCACCTATCCACCCACCACGCCATCAGAAGATGACTCACCTGGGTCCGAGGAGGCATGTGAGCGGAGCGGCCCCTCAACCGCGCCGATGACGCTCTGCCTGGGGGGCAACAGTTGCCCGTTTGCGGGCTCGGGTGGCTGCCCATGGTCCTCCCACCTTCCGCCCCCCTCTGCTACGGAGCCGCTGGAGTGCCCGGTGGAGACGCCGAAGCCACCGGAACCACCAGAATCACCGGAACCACTTGACATCACGGCGATCCTGGCGGAGGTCCCGGGCAGGTGCCCCCGACGCCGGGCGGGCCTACTGCCGGCTTGGGGGGTGTCGTTGGACTCAGCCAAGATGGCGCCCATAACCCAGGACGCCGAAATGGCTGACGGCTCCCCTCCGCCTTCTTCCTCGACTCCCGAGCCTAAATCCGGGAAGGGAAACAAGCGGAGGCGGGACAGGAGGCGTAACCGGAGGCGTGTCTTGAAGATGTCTCCACCCCAATCAGCCCCTTCCTCGGTGGCTGACTGCCAACTAAGTGGACCAAGCGTGACGACACCGATGGACCCTGAACCGGCCATGGAGCTCCACCAAACTCTCCCATCCCCTCCCCCAGCCCCAAAACGCGGGGTGAGGGCCATGAGGAGATGGAGGCGTGGCCAGAGGTGGAGCCTGAGGCGTGTCCGGCGGAGCTCGAGGCGTGTCCAGAGGAGGCAGTCATCCCTGACACTGCAGTCAGCTCCTCCTCTATTGAAGCCCACACTGGCCAGCAGTGCCCTCCCCATCTCCTGCGATGAGTTAACGATACTGGCTTCACTCCCTGCCAAGGACACAGTGGGCAGGCAGGCCGAGGCTGATGCTGATGCAAGCATACTACCCCCCGCTGAAAGCCCCCAGGTCCCTGGTCAAACCCCACACCAAATCCCTACCCACCTGACAGCGGATTTAAAGGGCTTAAAACCTGAGATGCCCTTAATGCCCCTAGTGCTAGCCTCAATCCAGGAAGGCACCCCTCAAGACCCTGGGCCTGACTCGGCCCTGAAGGTATCTGACCCCGAGGGCAGGGAGACGACCACCTCAGCTCATGCCACTCAGGACCTCGAGGGACTCCAACTGGGAAATAGAAAGCGGCGAAGGATGAACTTTGGTCCAAGAACGTTCTGGGGAGCAGGCTATGGACGGAAGAGGACCCTACCAGGGCCTACCATCCGCGGAGCAGCCAATAATCAGGCCCATCCCATTAGCAAGGCTGCGTTCACTCTAGTACCTCCCAAAATATCCCTAAATAAGAAACACCTGCCTGGCCAGGAATCAGCCCTGGAAGCCCCCGACGTGGTCTCGTCACCAGGCGGGGCGACTTTCCCTTTTCACGGGGTCTGCCGCAAATTGGATGCCCTGAAAGTCCCACTGCAAGGACCGAACAAGCAGAAGAAGTCACCTCCAGGGGCTGCGGACCCAGAGACTATGACGGGGGAGCGCCGAGCTCCATGCACCCGGCGAACATCGCCACGCCAGGCCTTGGAGGGAAAATTCCAGTAATTACAGGAAGAGGGACCGGCAGAAACAGAAGCCGGCTAACAAATAGAGATCGCGGGAGTCAGCGGAAGATCCGCCCTCCTTCCAACCTACGATCCATCCCTCGACAGAACACCAACCCTCTACCTTCCCCTGCTACTCCTCAACGCAAGGTCCATACGAAATAAATCAGCTACTCTAAGTGACTACATCATCGAGCAAAACACGGATGTCATATGCATCACAGAGACCTGGACCCGCGAGGGCGACAATATACCCCTCTGCGAGCTGACACCCCCAGGTTTCCAGATGCTCCATCAGCCCCGAACCGGAGGCAGGGGAGGAGGAGTGGGAATACTGGTCCGGGACCACACCCTTACAACAACTAAACAGACCCCAGAGATTATTGGCACTGAATGCCTGGGGATCACACTAAACACCAAAGAGAGCTTGACGATCCTATTAATCTACCGAACACCTGGAGCCCCAAAGGAGAGCATTTCCAAACTGCTCGATCTCGTTGCGGACTGGACCCCCAAGACTGCCGAGACTTATTGTACTAGGGGACTTTAATGTCCATGCGGACATGATCACGACCTCCCCCCTAGCAAAGGACCTTATCCACTCCATGGATATCCTAGGGCTCCCACTGATGGAAACCGGCCCCACACATCGGGCCGGACACACCTTAGACCTAGTTTTCGGTATTGGGCTACAAATAACACCTCAAGCAGTAACGGAGGTCCCTTGGTCTGACCACTTCACTTTGAAAGTTGGTATCGAGACCCCGCTGCCACTGAAGGTAGACCCAGAACCTATTCTAGCGCGTCAGAAGAGGCTCATGGACTCCGTCAGATTTGTGTCGGCTGTTGAGTCCGCGGAAATTCCCAGAGGTACCCTCAACGAACAGGTAGAAAGATGGAATACAGCCTTGTCCACGGCCCTTGACCAGATAGCCCCTAAACGTCTCCTCCGGCCACGCAGATTCCGCTCGCCATGGTTCACCGAAGAACTGCGGCTGCTGAAGCGCAAGCGAAAACAGCTGGAAAGCGCCTGGCGGCGGAAACCTAGCCAGGCATCGAGATTAGCCTTCAGAAACATTCGCAAGACATACGAGCTGGCTACAAAAGAGGCCATTAAAGCTTACAACACCTCCCAAATAACAGCTGCGAGGCCACGCCCAGCCCAGATCGTCAGGATTGTCCGAAGCTTGGTCAGTACAAACCCACAACCAAGAACCATGGTCACTCCAGCCGTCTCAGCAGAGGAATTCCAGAAATTCTTCATAGAGAAGATCACCGCTCTCCGGCAAGACCTATCATCTATGTCCGAGGCCATGAGTGAGAGTGAAGAAGAAATACATACTCCAACCAACCAGATACTTGACCGCTTCAATACGCTGGATCTGGAGGCAGTTAACAAAATCCTCTCCGCAGCACGGACAACTACCTGCTCCACGGACCCTTGCCCTTCCCATCTGGTTAAGGACTGCTCAGAGGAGCTTCTGGTTCCTCTGATGCACATAATAAACAACTCCCTGGAGCAGGGAGTCTTCCCAGACGCTCTAAAAGAAGCCATGGTCTGCCCTTTCCTGAAAAAACCCAGCCTGGACCCTGCGACACCAGCTAACTACCGCCCGGTCTCAAACCTCCCGTTCCTCAGTAAGCTGATTGAACGTGCGGTAGCGACTCAGCTCCAAAACTTCCTTGAGGACTCAGATGGCCTGGACCCTTTTCAATCAGGTTTCCGCCCCGGGCACGGGACCGAGACCGTCCTAGTGGCCATCTCGGATGACATCCGCCGTCAACTAGACAAGGGAGGCTCAGTAGTTCTGGTGCTGCTGGATCTCACCGCCGCATTTGACACAGTAGACCACGATCTACTGATACAACAACTTGCCACCATAGGGATCCAAGGATCAGCCCTAACCTGGTTCAACTCGTTCCTGCGTGGACGTAGCCAGCGAGTAGAATGGCTGGGCCAAACATCTGGGAAATCTTTCCTTGAATGCGGAGTACCCCAAGGTGCCATACTATCACCAATGCTGTTCAACATCTATGTCCGGCCTCTCGCTGGTCTAGTCCGGAGCTTTGGACTAGGATGCTACCAGTATGCCGACGACACTCAGCTCCTCTTAAAGTTGGAACCCGGAGTAACCTCGGTGCCGGAAAATTTCACCCAATGCCTAGAAGCAGTGACGAGATGGCTCCGGGCCCATAAACTGAAAATAAACCCAGCAAAGACGGAGATCTTATGGCCGGGCCGTCCATTAGAACCAGTCTACTCATTGCCCCCTTCGAAGGGGAACCGCTGACCCCATCCCCTCGGTGAAGAGCCTCGGTGTCATCCTGGACTCTAAGTTGTCGATGGAGGCCCAGATTGCCTCCACGAGCAAAAGGGCCTTCTTCCACCTACGCCAAGCGAGGCAACTGGCGCCCCTACCTTTCAACGGAGGCGTTAGCTACGGTGATCCACGCCACGGTTACGTCAAGGCTGGATTACGGCAACGCCTTATATGTGGGTCTGCCTCGGTCACTAACCTGCAAGATCCAGATTGTGTAGAATGCTGCCGCCAGGCTCCTCACAAAAACACCAATGAGATGCCACATTACACCATCCCTGCAGCATTTGCACTGGCTGCCGGTCGAATACAGAGTCCTCTATAAGACCCTGACATTAACTTTCAAGGCCCACCGGGGCCGGGGCCTTCATACTTAAAAGACCGCTTGACCCTACCTGCCCACCCAAGAGCACCACGGCCAGCAAACGAGAACCTCCTCTGTGTCCCGGGTCCAAGAGAGGCTCACTTGGAATCCACGAGACAGAGATCCTTCTCTGTTGTGGCCCCTGCCCTGTGGAACTCTCTGCCGCCAGACCAAAGAGGCTCCCGACCTGCCCCAGTTCTTGGCGGCACTTAAGACATGGCTATTCAGGAAAGCCTACGCATAACACGGAACCAGCGACTGAATTCACTGAGTCTGATATTCTAGTATTTCTAACCATTTAAAATTTTAATATTTTTAATATTTTAATCGCTAGTTGTTTGTGGCCAGTCATCAGATGAGGACAGAGAGGCGGGGGAGGGGTGGCCATTCTTAGCCGAGACACTATTAATTCCAGGACGATTCCGACAGCGAACATCCCTGGGATGGAGTGTGGGGCCTGGTATGGGATTTGGGTGAGAGTGTAGCCTTCCTGCTGGTGTACCGTGCACCCGACGCACCGGGCGGAAGTCTGCCTAAGCTGCTGGAGGTGGTTGCGGAGTGGGCATTGAGATTTCCTAGACTTATTGTTCTGGGGATTTCAATGTCCACGCCGACACCACCTCCCCAACTGCGCCATGGACCTGGTGTCCACCATGGAGGCACTAGGACTCTCACTCTGCAGGACCGGCCCCACACACCATGCAGGACATACACTAGATCTGATCTTCGCTGCAGGAATTCAGGTGCTCCTAACCTCCATTACGGAGGTTCCATGGTCGGATCACAGTGTCCTGGAAGTCCGGCTGGGACTGGCTCCCCCTCCCGGTACGGGTGCAGAACCTATTCTGGTTCGCCCAAGGAGACTTATGGAACCCACTAGGTTCCTGAATGCTCTAAGGGATTGGGAACCCCCCCAGCGACTCGGTCGATGGACTGGTGGAGTACTGGAACACCAGTCTCTCCACGGCCCTAGACGAGATCGCCCCCAGGCGCTCTCTCCTTCCCCGTAGAAATCGCTCGCCATGGTATACAGAGGAGCTGCGGGCGATGAAACGGAGAAGGAGACAACTAGAGGACAAGTGGCGGAGCCTCCGTGACGAAGCATCGAAATCAGCTTATAAACAATTTAAGGAGGTTTATGAGCAAGCTATCAAGGAAGCAAAAAAGGTTTATTATTCTTCCTTGATAGAGTCAGCTAGTTCACGCCCAGCCCAATTATTTAAGGTGATTCGGTCTTTGACAACAATCCCAACTGTCCCAAAAGATAGGGGTCTGGCTCCATCGGCTGAGGTTTTTCAGAACTTTTCACTGACAAGATTTCGACCCTCCGCCGGGATATTCCTGCCACTCTTGATACAGTTAGTGAACTCGAGACTCCGCCACTCGGTGGGCCCACCTTCACCCGTTTCAAATTGCTGGACGCAGCAGCTGTCGATAGGTTACTAGCTGCAGCTAGACCAACTACTTGCTCCCTCGACCCGTGCCCCTCCTGGCTTGTTAGATCCTGCCGGGAGGGGCTACGAGGCCCCCTGGGCACGATCTTAAATAGCTCCCTTGAGCAAGGAGTCTTCCCAGGGGGGTTAAAAGAGGCTATGGTAAAACCGCTGCTGAAGAAGCCGAACCTAGATCCTTCGGCTCCCTCCAATTACAGGCCTGTTTCCAACTTGCCTTTTCTAGGCAAAGTAATTGAGAGGGCAGCAGCGGAGCAGCTGCAGCGGTTCCTAGACGACACAGCTGGACTTGATCCCTTCCAGTCCGGCTTCCGTATTGGGCATGGGACGGAGACCGTGCTTGTCGCCATTACAGACCAACTTCGCCGCCAGCTGGACCAGGGTGGATCAGCACTGCTTGTCTTGTTAGATCTGACAGCAGCGTTTGACACTGTAGATCACGCATTATTGACCCACCGTCTAGCCGCTTCCGGGGTTGGGGGGACTGCCCTTAAATGGGTGGCCTCCTTCCTCCGGGACCGGGGACAACGAGTGGAGGGGGGTGGGAGGTCTCCGGGAGACTCCCACTTGATTGTGGGGTCCCCAGGGGCCATCATCTCCCCCTTATTATTCAATGTTTATATGCGCCCTGGCCCAGCTGGCCCGTGACTTTGGTCTGGAGTGCCATCAGTACGCTGATGACACCCAGCTTCTGCTGAGAATGGACGGCCGGCGGACTCCGTCCCCTGATTGTTTCCATCTATGCCTTGAAGCCGTGACTGGTTGGCTGCGTGCCAGCCGGCTGAAGGTGAACCCATCGAAGACGGAGATCCTGTGGCCTGGTCGGCCTGGGCTGGGTGGGTGCCGGTTGCCTAGCCTGGACGGCGAGCGGCTTAACCCGTCGCCGTCAGTTAAGAGCTTGGGAGTCGTGCTGGACTCCTCGCTGACCATGGAGGCTCAGGTCTCTGTGGTCAGCAGGATGTCATTCTATCACCTCCGACAGGCTGGGCGACTGGCACCCTACCTGTCCAGGGATGACCTGGCCACGGTGATCCAAGTGACAGTCATCTCGAGATTAGACTACTGTAATGCCCTCTACGTTGGCCTTCCCTTGTCGACAATCCGGAAACTTAAGCTAGTGCAGAATGCCGCGGCTCGCTTGCTAGCAGGAGTGCCGGCGAGAGAGCATATTACACCCATCCTCCGGCAACTGCACTGGCTTCCCGTTGAGTACCGGGTTGCCTTCAAGGTGTTGGTTCTGACCTTTAAGGCCTTGCACGGCCTAGGGCCTGCGTACCTGAAGGACCGCCTTACCCCGCACGTTCCCCGAGATCACTGCGCCGGATGAGCAGAATCTGTTGGTAGTTCCATCAGTCCGCTCCTGCCACCTGTCGGCGACTCGACAAAGGTCTTTCTCCGTGGCAGCACCAGTACTCTGGAACGCCCTTCCGGACAGCACCGAGCCATCTCGGAGTTGGGCCCGTTCCGGAGGGCGTGTAAGACGGCCCTCTTCGGGTTGGCCTTTAATTAGGCATACTGTTTAAAACCTAATATATGTCCTCTTAATCTGTGCCGTTTTTATGGCTTGACAATGTATCTGTTTTTAAATGTGGTTTTATGTTATATGTTTCTAGTGATTGTAGGGCCGCATGTTGACATGTAGCATCATGCCGCCCATGTATTTTATGCTGTGATCCGCCCCGAGCCTGCTGGGAGGAGCGGAATATAAAAGTGAACAATAAATAAATAAATAAATAAATAAATAAGTCGCCCGGAGCACAAACGTGGAGGGCGACTCATAAATAATAAAGTTCAGTTCAGTTCAGTTCAGTTTGCAAAGGGACATTGTTTCCCATTTATTTTTAAATGTTTGTTCTCACTTTTTGTATATTCAGAAATGCCTTTTGGAGACAAACTGATCATGACTCAGTTAAGCGAAACCTTGATGTCAACAGAAAGGTTATTAGCCATGCTAAGGCTGTATCAGAACTTGGAAATAGCCTGTTCCACAAAGTTATTTGTAATTAGTTTCTTTCTTTACTAACAATGGCATAACTAAATTACATTATAATCGTATCTTAAGTGCAACAACCCAGGACTGTTTATGGCTATGTCTTTGTGTGCTATGTGATGTTATTTTATGTGATGTGTTCAATAATGTTTAATGTTTTATCAGGGGAGGTCAATTTTGATGTTTTTATCAATAGTAATGAATTGTTGCCAATACTGTGAACCGCCCTGCGGGGTTGAGAAGGGCAGTATACAAATACCACAAATAAATTAAGAAGGAATAATGTCTCATTCTTTCCAACTGTATACTTCAGTTACCTTTATCATTACAGGATTGTTGCCTCACTAAAGAGTAGAGAGAGATATATCATATGGTTCAAATGGTGGCTCATTCTGTGCCTTGTGTTGCTACAGAGTTTTGTGGAACTAAAAGTAACCTATTTTCTTCTGAGAAACCAATTGGCTCCCTTCTTTTTTAAAAGGCATCTATAATGATAGCTGGAACCCCTGGCATAGCAGCGGGTTAAACTGCTGAGCTGCTGAACTTGCTGTCCAATAGGTCAGTGGTTCGAAACCAAGGGACGGGGTGAGCTCCTGCTGTTATGCCCAACTTCTGCCAACCTAGCAGTTTGAAAACATGCAGATGTGGGTAGATCAATAGGTACCGCCTTGGCAGGAACCTTCATGCAGTTATGCTGGCCAGCCACATGACCTTGGAGTGTCTACGGACAACACTGGTTTGTCGGCTTCGAAATGGAGATGCGCACTACCCCCCCCCCCCCGGAGTTGGACATGACTAGACTTAATGTCAGGGGAAACCTTTACCTTTACAATAATGATAGTTAGATATCCTCAGACAACCAGTGGAGATTTAGGACTGTATCATTTTAGTACTTTAAAAATATTTTGAAAATTTCCAATTGTTGTTTGAGTTTGGAGACTACCATTATGGAGGGCTGTTGTCATGGCACTTAAAGTGGAATAATAGCACTATAATTCTGCACTGTGAATGTGTCCCAGCTCTGTATCCCATGTTGGCAAAATCCAAACTTGAGTAGATTCACTGAATCAATTATTGAATGGTGAGTCAACACATACATAAATCTAATTCATTTAATTACTTGTGACGAACAATCCAATTTGTAAAATAATGCATTTTATTCTTTAGATAGTCCAGGTTCACACATTTCTATATCTGCATTCAAATCCCTGCCTCATTCATCTCACTTCACAAGCACACACAACAGTAAACCCTTCAATCTTGTCACCACAAAATACTTGGCTATGGATTAAGACATTTTTGAAACTCACTCTTGTTCTTTAAACGCAAGCATAACGTTCAGCACCACAAGATCTAATATTTCTAGCTGGAAACCACAAAACTTAGTAACTTGCAATGTCCTAACATGAACTATTTCAGCATTGTGGAATTTGTTTCGTGAATTTTTCATGTCTCCTTCCATTCTCCGGCCTCTTTCCTCCCTTCTCTGATGCTTTTAACATCAGCGGCAATTATCGTGAAGTTACTTTGTGAGCTCAGAGCACATGCCTTTCTATGTTTCTTCGCTCATTCCTTTGATATGTTTTCAGAGATAAGAACAAAGGGTCTTAAAGGGCCTTGTTTGGTGTTGGATGCTCTCTGCTTTCTTGCAAATGAATACCTGTCACAAACAATCCACAGTAGATCTGGATTTCCGAACACAAGTTTGCCATCTCTCAGAGAGGAAAGAAAGATGAGTGTTGCATTAAAAAAGCAGAGGAAGAATGCATTCCTGCTGAAGCTTGCTTGCAAGTCAACAATATGTCAGAATCGATAAGCTGCTAATGGGATGAACAGTGAGCATTGCTAGGAAGAGATGCTTCGTACCAGCTCTGGGCAGTATTGATCGGCTAGATTGGTGGAGACAACTAGTGATGATAGCTGCTTCAGCTTCAGCATCCCATTCCCAGAAAGATGGGATGAGAAAAAGGACCTTGATGGATGAAGAGGGGAGCCCAGAGTGTGATTTTGCAAGCAAAGGTGTTTCCATGACCGGCTGTTAAATTTATTTGATTGTTCTATTTACTGAATGTATTCCTCGCCCTTCTCACCCCAAAGGGGACCCAGAGCATCTTACAGCAGGCAATAATTCAATGCAGTTTAAACAGATATACAAATAGAATAAACATATACATTTAAAACCTTTTGTAAAAAAAAAACCCAAACCCATCTAAACATTAAAACCAGTTATTAAAATCACACAATTCAAAAGCATAGTCCAGAAGCCATTCCAGTCATAATTGCACTTATTCCATATTCACATTGCACTGAAATTACTGTCCGAAGGCATGGCCCCACAGCCAATTGTTTACTTTCTTTTTGAAGGTCAGGAGGAAGGGGTGACCTGATTTAGTTGAAGAAGGAGTTCCACAGCTGAGGGGCCATCACTGAGAAGGCCCTGTCTCTTGTCCTCATCAACCGCGCTTGCGAAGGAGGTAGGGACTCCCCAAACGATCTTAGCCTCTGAGATACATTTGGAGGGAGATACATTTGGATGGGTAAGCTGGGCTGGAAGCTTTTAGGGCTTTAGAGGCTAAGGCCAGCACTTTGAATTGCAATTTAGTCTATGTATAGCCCCCAATTTATTAATTTGCTTCCCTTCAACTCCTACTTATTAAATACCTCCCTTCAAGACTCATGCTGAAAATGCAACAATATAATACAACTAATGTATACACCTGGTATTGCATGGATGTTAGAGGGGCCAATGCCCCTCCTATTTTCATCGTCTCTTTCTTTTCTTCCCTCCCCTTATACCTGTCCCCGTTTCCTTTCTCTTTTTTCCTGTTTGCTCCCTCCTCCTTTCCTTCCCCTTCCTTCCTTCCCCCTTCCTTCCTTCCTTCCTTCCTTCCTTCCTTCCTTCCTTCCTTCCTTCCTTCCTTCTCACAGGGCCAACTCACCTAGCAAGAGCCAATCCAGTGACATCATAGAGGGCCACTTCACCTAGAAATAGAATTTATGGGATAAACAGATAAACATACATACATACTTACATACGTATTTATTTATTTATTCACTCTTATATACCGCTCCTTCCGGCAGGCTCGGGGCGGTTTACATAATTCACATACAGTATCACAATAACAGTTTAATACATCTTACTAAAAGCATAAAACATAAAAGCAGAAAGGCATAAAATACAACTATCCTAAAACAGACGTCTACAATGATCGCAGATTAATTCTAAACTTATGTCAGACTTCATGGGCCGGTGAGGTTAAAAGCTTGTTTGAACAAGAAAGTCTTACAAGCTCTCCGACACACACACACACACAGATGCATAGATTTAAAGCCACATACAAAATCTAAATCACCATAAAAATTAGGGCTTGAAAAAGTTTTTATTTTGGCAGGACCAAAATACCTGAAAATAGATGCGGTCAATGGCAGATGGATTCTGGGAGTTGTAATCTAAAAGCTCAGAAGAATCAAATAAAAAAAAAACCCAGCACAATAACAGAGCTCAGAAATTGATTTTGTCTTAGACTATAATTCCGAAAACCTAATAGCAAGAATGGCCTGTAATTGTACTAGATGCAGGATTTGGGGATTTCTCTTTTGCAAGAGTCACTTTTCAAAGTTTGGATTAGCAGTGCTACTGTCACTAGCTTTTTCTATTATGAAGAAAAATAATGGCACTTTTTTTTGCTATATTTGTAGTCATCATCATTATCAAAATGGGTCTATTCTGTGTGGTGAATTTTAATACCTCTGAACCAGGTGCAAGACAAGAGCTAATTTGAGCCCAATTTCAGCAGCATCCAATTTTCCAAACATTTGCGTGCATGCCTTTTATATGAAAGCCTGCCTTGGCTTGGCTAGCTGTCTTTTCCCAACATTGCTATAACAGCAATGACTGCCTTGCAGTTCTGTATATAGACTAATGCACGCTTCGTGGTGTCTGTTTTGAATCTGGATTGTCTGTTTTCGAAGTCTAGAGGAGCTGCCATCTGGTTTTGTATAAAAAACATATACAAATACAAATCACGAATTTCATAAGAAATACATATGTCATCCTGTTTTATAACCCTTGGAACTTTGGCCTAGCTTGGGAATCATATTATACAGGTCAGACATGAGAAATGCAGCATTCAGATTTCCCCATGCTTTGTGGTTCCAAAATATAAACATTGCTCATTTTTATTTTCGTAGGTTTGCTTCTTAGTTCAATTGCAATGGTGGATATATTAAGTAGATTTGTGTGTGTGTGTGTGTGTGTGTGGGGGGGGGGGATAATATGTCCAAGAGAAGCAAACCTTTCTGTGTGCATTTCACATTCTTCCCTTTCCTTTTTTGCTGCCCGAACTGAGGCACTAGCTAATCCCGATGGGCCCTGTGGGATAAAATCCCTTTCTGCATGGTTAGCTAATGAAAGGAAAGGACCTTTCTCACTGAGTATTGCCTTTGGGGTGAACTTGTCTGCCTAGGGATTCTACCTGAATGGGTTAAAGGAATCCATATTGGCTGCGCAACGCCTACAGACCTGTGCCAAAAGCAAGGGACTTGAATGAGACACACATATATACACACACAGAGAGAATGCGAATCAGGGACAGAGTGGGGGCGGATGGGAGAAGGAAGAATGACTCTGGCTTTTAGAAATCAGCAACGGACCTACATTTCCGTGGTTACAGCACTTGAGACAAGAAGGACATGGAACAGCCTGCTAATCAGCTGCATCATTGTAATGCTCTTCCCTGAATCCCTAGCTTGCGTCTCTCACTCTCTCATTTGAAGAGGTTACAATCAACATTTTTGCTTCCCCATCACCACCTGAATCATTTTCCCCCAGCCACACAATGAGTCAGCAGCTGCGTATCTACTGACACAAAAGGATGGATACATCGGAGGCTCCAGTCCAGCTACTGCAAGAAGTCGGATAACAGGAGAGGCATTTTAAAGAAATTAGGACCATTTTGCACGCTACGCAGAGCTAGAAACACTATTTATATATTTATTTTATTTCCTATATTTATACCCCACCCTTCTCCCCCCGAAGGGGGACTCAGGGCATCCTAACAAAAGCATCATATGATGCTAGCATCATAAAAACAAACACAGTACAATCAAAATATTAAAAATATTAAAACAATTAATTAAGACACATCCATTAAAACTGACATCCATTGGTCACCCTACTTCACTGAAGTGGGGTTAGGATGGTCAAACCTTTACAATGGTAAATATGGGACGCCTTTAATTTGTATTGACACCTTGAAAAAAGCGGCGAAACGGACTCCAAGCGGCCGAAATAATACTGCGAATGTTTTCCGTCGGCGATTCTATATGCACATCTACATGAGGAGACGCCTATTGATTGTCTCCTGCGTCCTGGAATTTTTCCCTTGAAAACCTCCCATTTACCTGAACCTGAACTATCTTTCCTGAATTCCCATCAGCTTATTTACTATTGACTTTCACCTCGGAGCTCAGACCTTTGAGCATTACAGGAACTTTGTAGCCCATGAGGCTTGAACTGTTGGACTCACAATTGTGATATACCTTACCGAATTGGTTGTCTTGGGGATTATACCCTTGTTCCTGTATGCTGGGGATTTGCCTTGTCTATTCGGTCTACCTCCCAGGTGCACGTATGTACTAAACATTGAATTATAGAGATTTATATTTGTCTATTAGCCTGGTGCTATTGTCTGTTTCCTTCACCAGGATATACGTTTGGACAGGTAGTCTGGGCTTGTCTGTTCCTGGTAGCCTGCCCTATTGAGGAACTTGGCTGCAGCTCTTTGGACCAGCTGAAGTTTCCAAGTACTCTTCTGAGGCAGCCCCACATAGAGCTCATTACAGTAATCGAGAAGGGATGTAACCAAGGCATGTACTACCGTGGCCAGATCTGGCTACTCAAGGAATGGGAGCAGTTGGGACACAAGTTGGGACTACATTACACAGAGATAGACACTACTAGAGCCAGCGTGTAGTAGTTTGAGCATTGCATTATGACTCTGGCCCCAGTTTTTTAAAAAAGAGAGAAATGGGGTGGCATGGAAAGTGAAAAGAGAGTGGAGGAGAAAGAAAGAGACACAAAGAAGTGGCAGAAAGGAGAAGAATGACAAATAGTGGCCCTGTCTACTTTTATGTTTGGTTTCAGCCCCAACCACTTCCAATTCTGGGCTATACCCACCCCATCAGTTTACTGTCCTAGACACTAAAACGTTTTAATGACCGGAGAGTTGTGTACAGAATAATGAATCTAAATGGGATGTCTATCCTATCTCGGCATGGGTGCCATCTGTTTGGTTTTGGACAACTATCAGCCAGTGTCCAACTTTCCATTTCAGAGCAAGGTTCTGGAGTGTGTGGTGTTCTCCCAAATCCATGGATTTCTGGATGAAATAGATTATCTAGATCTATTTCAATCTGGTTTCAGGCCTGGTTATGGAGCAGAGATAGCTTTGATCACCTTGGTGGATGACCTACAAAGAGAGCTGATCAGCGGTAGTGTGTCCCTGTTGGTTCTCCTCAGTGGCTTTCAATACAATTGATGATGGTATCCTTCTGGGTCATCTTGCTGGGATGGGACTGAGAGGCACTGTCTTACAGTGGCTCCAGCCCTTCCCAGAGGGGTGTACCCAGAAGGTGGTGCTGGGAGACGCCTGTTTGAGCTCCCTGTCTTTGACCTGTGGAGTTCCTCAGGTTTCCATTTTGTCCCTCATGCTGTTTAAAATATACATGAAACTCCTTGGAGAGTTCATCCAGAGTTTTGGAGTACAGTGTCACCTATATGCAAATCAACACAAACAGGAAAAAGGGGGAGATTACTCAAACTATGCAACAACAAGAGGAACCACAAGAAATGTACAGGTTCGCATCAATAGTCACAACAATAACACAATTGCTAATGTATCAAAATGCAGGTATTATTATGGCATTACAAAAATATATCCCAGTGAAATAAACAACATCATATATGAATAAGTACAGGCATACAAGTCTGTGAAATGATCAACATCATATATGGATTAGTACAGGCATACACGTCTTAAAGGGGAATACATAGTGAGAGTCCACATAAATCAAAGCAAACCTTGTCCATATTTAGCCGAGTTGGCCTTTCCAGGAGTTATGGTCAATAGATGTCTGGGCAGCAATAAGACTCAATGCAAAGAGAGGGGGAGGAAAATTATCCTCCAGGCAGCCAAGAGACGCACAGTCCATGAAAGAAATCTCAAGGGAGGAGGCGGCGGGCGGGAAAATCCAAGCCGCGGCTGCGAGATGCGGAGAAGGGAATCTTCCGCGTTCCACTCGGCGAGCCTGCCGGAAAGGACCGGGGAAGCCGCAAAAGGATGTGAAAGCAATGACAGCGACCGAAATGATATGGAAATAGGGCTCCAAATGAGCTGGAGGACACCAGGGAGCTGCGTGGCAGCAGGACCCTATGCCAAACGGAGATCTCAGGCGCCAAAGGGTTTGTTTATATCCGTTTTCGTGTCTCAAGGACACTTCTGGGTGCGTCGCTGGGTACACATGTCTAAATAAATAAAATGAATAACCATATGGTGATGCTGGCTAAAAAGGTTCAAAAAGTAAGCTAACAACACTTCCAAGGCATACATACCATGGCGAAATAACTAGTAGCATCACTAGTTGAATTCCAATGGCTGGATACAGCAAGAGGCTGAGGCACAAGACCTCATTGTAAGCAACAGAAACAGGTGGAAATAATTATAATAGCAATTGTTGAATGGATAGGGAGTCATTCAAACCGCAGGGAGTTTCACATGATAACAATAAGACCCATTTTCTCTCAGCCCTGAGTAGTTGATTGGTAAGATCGCAATGTGGTGTGGTTTTAACCCTTTGCAGGCCATAGATGCTGAAACTGTCTGGGGAGTGATGATGTTGAAGGAAATGTTTGTACAGGCTGGATTCCTGGGATTGATTCCAAATTTTGGATTTATGTTCATACATCCTGACCTGTAGGGGTCTCGAGGTCTGCCCCACATATTCCAAACAATATACTACACCAGCATGGGCACAAGTCACGTCATCGCGGAGTGTAAGGACTCTGCCAGAGTTATGATTAGTAATGCTAGTGGATTGATGGATTTGAGAACATATGCCACAATGGCCACAAGGTTTTGTGCCAGGGTTATGTGTGGGAGTGAGAATGTGAGGTGAGGGTTAATGGCCAGATCAGTCGTGATGTAGGATTTTTAATGGCTGGATGTAGAAGGTCAGATCTATTCCTTTGGTCAGCTTTTTTCCTGGCAGATTGTAGGACTGCATGAGGGTATCCTCTTGCTTGGTGTGTTTTGGTTAATGTTTTTGAGTCAAGTTGATATTGGGATGTGAAGGATGAATTTCTTTTAAGACAAATGTACTGGGAAAAAGGTAAACTGCTTTTTAGTGAAAAAGAATGAAAGCTGTTGTAGTGAAGTAAGGCATTGCGGTCTGTGGGTTTATGGTAGCATTTGGTTTTTAATGAGTTGTTATGTTTGAAGATAGTCAGATCTAGAAAATTAACAGAATGTAAAGTGGATGTGGTGGTGAAGTTGATATTGTGATGCCATGAATTGAGCCATTTTTTGAGGTCTTGGGTGTTCGTGGAATGATGTGCCAAGATCAGGACATCATCAATGAATCGCCAATAACCAATAATGTTGGTTCTCATGGGTGGTGGTGAATAAATGGCTTTTCTCTAGTGAATTCATAAAAATATTGGCAATTGTTGAGGCTACAGTGGCTCCCATCGAGACACCACCACACTGGATGAAAAAGTTATTATTGAATTTGAAGTAGTTATAGTCAATGATGCAATCATATAATTCGGCAAGAAAATGGGTGGGAGGATGATGGGGCTGAGGTATGGTATTTAATATGTCTATGATGATTTGTCGGGCTTCTTGTGTTGGAATGTTTGTATATAATGATTCTACATCAGCAGTAATCAAAATGGTATTGGGGGTCTATATGAAGGTCAGAGATCTTATTGAGAAGGTCTGTAGTATCTTTTATGTAAGATTCACATTGGGACACAAAGGGTTGAAGGTAAAAATCTAGGAATTGAGATAAGGGTTCGAGGATGCCACCACTGCCGGAGACATCCAAGAGTACTTTAACTCCTGGCACTCAGATATTAAATTTACGTTTAATTGCAGTGATTCTTCTATTGATTTTTTGGACGTTACCGTTTATAAAACAAAGAATATGTTACAAGTGAGGAACTATGTAAAGCCAACAACAAAGAATGCAATGATACACTACAGATCGTTCCACACCCATGCCCTGCGCAACAACCTCCCATTTTCACAACTATTACGCTTAAAGCGCAACTCATCAACAGAGGGAGAATTCCTCAAGGCAGCGGAGAGATTAACCACAAATTTGGAAGACAGAGGTTATCCAAAAGAAGTTCTTCAAAATGCTCTACGCAGAGTAACAAGAATCCCCCGCATCTCATTGTTTGTCAATAAGACCAAACCAGTGGAAGATAGGATAGTCTGTCCATTAACATTTACCCCGCATGCACGAAGGATTTCTTCAGTGATCAATAGATTCTGGCCCCTGGTGCAGACCATTCCAGGGCTAGAAAAAACACCGCTTATTGCCTACAAACGTACAGCAAATATTAAAAATTTAATTATACATTCTGATCACACAGTAAGAAAGGAAAAAGAAACGATTCGAGGACACACCAGCAAATGTGGTAGTTGTTTTAGCTGCAATTTAATCAATACTGCAGAATATATTATTAGTCCTTATAATCACTGTAGGTTTAAAATCAAAACATGGTCCACCTGTGGGTCCAGAAATATCATTTATTGCCTAATTTGCATATGTGGGGAACTCTATGTGGGGGAATCTGGGCGTGAGCTCCGAAAAAGAGTACAGGAACATAGATCTAGACTTAAAATGAAATATGACAACACCAGACTGTACTCCCACTTTGTGAACAAACAACATCATCATGAAGCATTCTCCGTAATGGTGCTTGATAGGATTGAACCAAAACCATTTATGGATACCAAACACAGATTGTTACAATTAGAATGCGATTGGATAATCCGCCTTGGATGCAAGTCACCAAAAGGCCTCAATGACAAATTATCCGTAAGCGAACTCCTGGTTTAAAATTCAGCAGAGAGTATTTTGTTTGATTGTTACAGCTTAAAAGCTCCTTTCTGTTTCTCACTTACTGTCCGAGATTTGACCAGAGAAGGCTTGCGGCCTCTATGTGATTTACCTATAATGTGTTAAGGTACTGTATGTGTAAATGTAAATATATTATTCTCCTCTTGCAGGGTTGCTCTGTGTAGAAATCAGCATGATATTCATGTATGTTATTATGTATATTGTTTAGATCATCTTGCTACGTTTTTGCAGAACGCCGAAGACAGTCCCCGGTCTTGGAAAAAGCTCCTAAAGAGCGAAATGGTTTGACGCAAGTATTTACAGGATCGTCGACCACATTGAGCATTAACTGCTAATTATTGGGACATTATATTGCTGTTCTGCTGAAAGTTATTGAAATTCATCATATTATTTGCGTTATTGCTCCAACTGGGACTCTCTATTTGAGACATTATTTTTCTTGAATTTTTCTGAATGTTAAGGCGTGATTTACTGCATGGTTTTACTTTGCTGCATTTGCATATGTATTTACCGTACCATTGCATTGTATCATAGCGCTCAATGTTGCGTTGACTTTATATTGAATTATAATAATTTCAAGTTTGAAAGTATACATCAAAATATATACTGTATATATTCAGACTCTTAGACTCTCCTCGTTGCTTTGGTCCTTCTGGATTTGGCATTGAACCTAGAAACCCAAATATTGGTAGTGACCAGGAGGGCCTTTGCACAATTAAAACTTGTGTCCCAACTGCTCCCATGTCAGCTCCTGGTAGGGTTGCTAAACAAAGCACGCTCACAAAGTCTCTTTCAAAGGACACGTCTTTATTTTAGATCCTTACTCCAGAAAGAACAAAGAGAGATCTGCGGTTTCCCGCTCAAACACACCCCAAGTCTCCCCTCCTAGGACAACCCCCTCCTCCCACCCACCATTTGGCCAAGCCATCCCTTCCTGCCATCCACATTCCGATGTTGGCCATCTGGCTCCCTTAGCTGATGGCAGCCAAGGTCCAGGCCGTTGTTTATCTAACGGCTCTGGTTGCAGGCTGACATTCATTCCTTGAGTAGCCAGATCTGGCCACGGTGGTACATGCCTTAGTTACATCCCTTCTGGATTACTGCAAAGAGCTCTATGTGGGGCTGCCTCTGAAGAGTACTTGGAAACTTCAGCTGGTCCAAAGAGCCTCAGGTTACTTAATAGGGCGGGCTACCAGGAACGGACAAGCCCCCCTGTTGCAGCAGCTCCATTAGCTGCCAGTCTGTTTCTGGACACAATTCAAAGTGCTGGTTTAAAGCTCTAAATGATTCAAATCCTGGTTATTTGGCTGACTGCATCCCCTTGTACAAACCTTCCTGAGCCCTCAGATCTTCAGTAGAGGCCCTTCTCTCAGTCCCACATCCACCTCAAGCTAGGTTGGTGGGAACGAAAGAGCGGGCTTTCCTTCTCAGTGGCAAATGTCCCTTGATTTTGGAAGTCTCTTCTTCCCAGGGAAGCCAGAATGGCCCCTCCCTGCTGTCCTTCCGACGGCAGGCTAAAACCTTTTTATTCAGGCAGGCTTTTAAAGATGAAGGTGTTTAAGATCAGTTAAGAGGGTGCTGTGATTTTTAACTTTAAATTTGTTTTAATGGGTTTTAACAGGGTATTTTTAAAATACTGTTTAGTGTTTATATTTAATCCAGTTTTAATGTTTGTATATTTGTGTATTTTAAATGGTTATGATGATATTTTTATGTTAAGCCACTTTGAGTCCCCTTTGGGGGAGATAAAGCAGGGCATAAATAAGTAAATATGATAAATATAGCAACAGCAGCAACAACAACAACAACAACAACAGGTAAATGCAAAATAAAAGGCACACCCACTGGTTTAAATGACTGCTAATAGTGCCTAACCAGGAGAGCCAATGTGGTGCAATGGTTTGAATAGGAAACCGGGGGTTTTATCACTGATCAACCATGGGAACTTACTGAGTGATCCTGGATAAGTCACAGCATCATAGGAAGAGAATGACAAGCTACCTTCCTTCCAACAAATTTTGCCAATAAAACCTTATGATGGGTTCGACTGAAGCTTGCCGTGAATCAGAAATGACATGAAAGCACACAACAACAGCAAAATATTCTTTTTGAGGGGTTAAATTAAGATGAAATGAGAAGGAATTGCTGGACTGATAAATTCTGAATTTAGGAAGGTCCTCTCACACATGTGCCCCTTTCCTTGCTAAACCAGATCCCCTGCTCTGTAGTGGGGCAGTTCCATTTTAGTCTCATTGAACTGCCAATAATACACCTGGTTTGGCCTTTCATGACATTTGCGTTGTGGAATTTCTACTCCCTCTATAACCAACCTACACAGAGGTAGCAAATATGACAGACAGTAGAACCTTTGTCAAGAGCTTTCATATAACAAGATGTTATGCAATGTTGTGGAGGCTCATGATAGTCAAGAGAAGTAAACACTTAGAATGAGAAAAGACAGGGGAGAAAAGCAGGCACAGATGGAAGCAGGCGGAAAAAGTTCACAACATTATAAACAAAGGAAACAAACTGTGGGAAATGAACTAAGGGAGCACTTAGGGCAAGGAAATCTCTCCAGCAACATGCCAAAGATGAGAGACAAAGATGTTACAGTGCCTTCAGACTTTAGTTTTACTGCCACAAGCTGTGCAGAGTCCATGAAGACTGCTCGTAATCTGCTTTTCCTCTTGGTCTTTCCACTGGGAATGACTGTTTGCAGTGAACTGACCCCTGGACTCTTCTCTCTGCTTCCTTTCCGAAGAGAGTCTCCTTGGGATGCTTAGCCATCTGGCTGTTTGTTACATTGGAGCATCAATGGGAATTCAGTATACTCAAACTCATGTTCTCTCCCTCCCTCCCTTTCTTCCCCCCTCTCCTTCCTGTGCAGAGCTATCCTCTGCTTCTTCTGATGTCAGCATTGCTCTTCTTCATCTTTTCCAATCCCTTTAAAAAGGCACCCTCCATCTTCTTGCTCTTGCATCCAGCCTGATGCAGTTGTTGAGACAGCTAGGCCTTGCAAATTGTGTGCAGCCTGGAATTTTGCCCTGGATTACTGATGGCCACAACTACAACAGCATGGTTATGATTGTGATATATGGATTTTTCAAAGAAGCTCTTCCCATTTTATTGTCACAACTAGCACACACACGCACACGCACACACGCACACACACACACACACATACATGTAGGGTATTGTTCTGGTGTCATTGGAATCACTCCCTACCCACTTTCTCCCTTCTTCAGCTCTGATAAGGCTTACCTCAAATGTATTGACGAAGGCTTTCATGGTTGGAATCACTGGCCTGCTGTGAGTTTTTATTTATTTATTATTTGCACTTGTCAGTCGCCATTCCCAATGTGGCTCGGGGCGACTTATAGAAGTGACATCACAGTATAAAGCACAATAAAACACAATTAAAACACAGTAAAACAAATATTAGCTAGATAAAATACAATTCCACAGGAGTTGTATGCAACAACGGAGGGGCAAATATCCGAAGAGTCAGCAGCCTTAATCCCCAAAAGCCTGCCCAAACAGGAGCGTTTTGCACGCCTTCCGGAATGCCAGCAGGTCTGTGAGGGCATGAACGTCAGAAGGCAATGTATTCCACAGAGTGGGGGTGATTATCGAGAAGGCCCTCCTTTTGTAGTCGTAAGATGGTACATTTTGAAACTAGGGACCTCCAGGAGTTGTCCTGACTCTGAACGTATGGGATGAGGCGGTCCCTAAGGTACACTGGCCCCAGACCATTCAAGGCCTTGAAGGTCAGTACCAGCACCTTGAAAGTGATCCATCATTCCACTGGTAACCAGTGCAGCTCACGTAGAACTGGCATAATATGGCTGGACATAGGAACGCCAGCCAACAGCTGAGCTGCCGCATTCTGTACCAGTTTCAGTTTCCGGATCACCAGCAAAGGAAGGCCAACGTAGAGAGCATTACAGTAGTCCAATCCTGAGATGACCGTGGCTTGGACCACTGTTGCTAGATCGTGACGGGAAAGGTAGGGAGCCAGCTTCCTCACCTGACGGAGGTGGAAGAAAGCTACTCTACTGACGATGGAGATGTATGTCTCCATTGTCAGTTGAGAGTCCAGTGTGACGCCAAGACTTTTAACTGTTGATGATGGACATAATGTCACACTGTCCAGGGTAGGAAGCTGGATCTCCACCACACCCGGGCGATCCAGCCACAGGATCTCCATCTTTGCTGGATTCACCTTCAACCTACTTGCTCGCAGCCATCCAGTGACGGCCTCAAGGCACTGATGGAAATTATCGGGTACGGATTCAGGCCGACCCTCCATCCCCAGAACGAGCAGGGTGTCATCCGCATATTAGTGACACACCAGCCCAAAGCTACAAACCAACCGAGCAAGTGGTCGGACGTAGATGTTAAATAATAGGGGGTAGAGGATTGCCCCCTGGGGAACCCCACAAAGAAGTGGGGAACCCCCGGAGACATCCTCGTCTCGCTTCACTTGCTGTGATCGGTTCTGGAGGAAGGAGGACAGCCAGTCTAGGACTGTCCCCCTCACCCCAGCTCCAGCAAGGTGGTGAGTCAAAAGATCGTAATCAACAGTGCCAAACGCTGCTGTGAGGTCCAATAACACGAGCAGCGCCGATCCGCCCTGATCGAGCTGGCACTGTAGCTTGTCTGTGATGGAGACCAGGACCGTCTCCGTCCCATGTCCCGAACGGAAGCTGGACTGGAAGTGGTCTAACCAAGTAGCGTCATCTAGGAAGGACTGCAACTGCTCCATTGCTGCCCTCTCAATCACCTTGCCCAGAAACGATAGGTTCGAGACTGGGCGGTAATTGGAAGGGATCGTAGGATCTAATCCTGGCTTCTTCAGCAATGGAGTGACCACAGCCTCTTTCAAACCCTCTGGAAACACTCCTTGCTCAAGGGAGGTGTTAATTAGTCTCGACAGAGGGTCTCGCAACCCCTCCAGGCAAGCTTTCACAAGCTAGGAGGGGCACGGATCGAGGGAGTATGTGGTCGATCTAAGCTGTATAGCCATGTCCCAGAAGTATTCACTTCTGACATTTCCTGACTAGGAAAGTGGGGTTTGATGGCCTTGCAGTTTCAAGGTCTGTTTGCTTCCTGCTTGGGGGAATCCTTTGTTGGGAGGTGATCAGCTGGCCCTGATTGCAAGGCCGTTAAATGCTAATCAAGGTGGCCAGTTGCAACATTCAAACTTGCCTCAAACAGACAAGAGTTCTTTCTTCCACCCTGGACATTCCACAGATATCAAAACCCCACTTTCTTAGTTTCCAACAGACCTCACAACCTCTGAGGATGCCTGCCATAGATGCAGGCGAAATGTCAGGAGAGAATGCTGCTGGAACATGGCCATACAGCCCAGAAAATGCACAGCAACCTAGTTACCTCACAATGTTTCCATGGGAACACTATGGCATTAGTCAGCAGATTCTTTTTGTGACTTTTTCCTTCTTCCCTCCCTTCCCTTCATACATACTGTATGTCACTTTTCTTTCCCAGTGACATCAAAAGGGGCCACTTCACCCAGCAACAGCTAATCCTCCCCTAGCAACAGCCAATCCAGTGACATCACAGAGGGCAACTTCACTGAGGAACAGCCTTTATGGCAGTGTTTCCCAACCAGTGTGCCATGGCACACTAGTGTGCCGTGAGCGATCATCAGGTGTGCCGTGGGAAATTGGCACTCTCCCCCCTCCTAGCAGCCCTCTCACAGGTTTCCAAGAAACAAATTGAGTCTCTCCGCTTGGGAGTGTTGGTTATTTTTTTACTATTTTACTGGATTTTTTGAGAGCCCCCCCACCCCCGGAACTTTTTATAACAGCTTCATGACATCCATAGTTAACTGAAAGCAAGTTTCACTCAGGGTAAAATTTCACAAAGGTTTGGAGAACAAGCTCTATGAGGAGCGGCTTGAAGAGCTGGGAATGTTTAGCCTGAAGAAGAGAAGGCTGAGGGAAGACATGATAGCTATGTATAAGTATGTGAAAGGAAGTCATATATATGTTTTGTTCATCGAAACAGGCCCAGGTTTCACACTGAGCGTATAAATACATTTTAAATATATTAACTATATGTATTACTGTGTTAGAATGTCATTTTGTGTCATTTTGGTTGGTGGTCTGCCCCAGGAGTTTGTAAATGTAAAAAACGTGCCGCGGCTCAAAAAAGGTTTAAAAACACTACTTTATGGTACAAACACAGAGATACCTCTTCACATTTTATGGATCAGCTTACAAAACCGGAAATGGGTTCTCTTCTTTTTGGGATGAAAATAATAAAATATAACACATTTCCAGTGGCAAAGGCTAACGCAGATGGACACAGCCTGATTCAATAATTGTGGTTTTCTCTAACACTCTCTAACAGCTTCCAGATGCTCTAATAAATAGTCCCAGATGTGCTCCCAGTCACCAAGGATCTGCATTGTGGACAGAGGAAGAATAACATCCTGCTTGTTTGTGGCACATGTTTGGGCCTCTTCCTCCTTCAGGTGACCCACACAAGCACCTCTGTGTTTCTAAAAACTGAAGGAGGGAGAAAATGTATGCTTTCATCGGATATTCCTATAAGCCAGTCCTAACCCTTTCATGCTGCCTGACAGTACCAGATGTTGCTGTGGCTAAGAAACATCAATACGTGGTAAAGATGGCAAATGTTTTGAATGAGGGAGAACTCACATGTTTGACAAGGCCCTGGCAGTTTGCTTTTTATTTGAGCCTAATGGGAAAGGCAAGATTCTTGCTTTTCCTCTCTCACCTGAATTAATGGAATGCAAACATATTTTGCAGCTTGGTTTGCAGCAATGGAAGAAAGCTGAGGACAAAGCAGGAAGACAGAAGGAGGGGAGAAAAACCGGGACTTTTAAAAATTAGTTGAAAACATAGAAAGGCAGAGAAGTAATTGTCTTTTTCATACTGGGTCAGTATCATCTCTTCAGATGCCAAGATTGATAAAGAGATAGATCACAGATTAGCAAAGGCATATAGTGTATTTTGAAGGCTTCACAAAAGAGTCTGGAGCAACAAGCACCTGAGGCAAAGCACCAAAATCAGGGTGTACAGAGCTATCATACTGTCTGTTCTCCTATGTGGGTCTGAAACATGGGTCACCTATTGCCAATACCTACGACTCCTCGAACGCTTTCATCAGCACTGTCTTCTCACAATCCTAAATATACTCTGGAACGACTATGTGACTAATGTTGCTGTCCTTGAGCAAGCAGGGATCACCAGCATTGAGGCCATTCTCTTGAGAACTCAGCTGCGCTGGGCAGGGCACGTCTCTAGGATGGAGGACCACCGCCTCCCAAAGATACTACTCTATGGTGAACTCGCCACGGGTCAGCGCAAGAGTGGCGCCCCCCAAAATAGATATAAAGACTCCCTGAAACAACATCTCAGGCTCGGCCAGATTGATCACCAACAATGGTCCACCCTGGCCTCACATCGGGAGGCATGGAGATGTACTACCCACAATGCTGCGGCCTCTTTCGAGAAGACATGCTGAATAGGTCTCAAAGAGAAACGACAACGCAGAAAGAACCGCAACTTGGAAACAACATCACCCATGGAGACTTTCTGCTGTGCTTTTTGCAACCAAACTTGCCTATCTCAGATTGGCCTTTTTAGTCATCAATGCACATGTAAAAAGCGTGGGATAAGTCCTTCCTAAGAATCTTCATTCGTGAAGTAATGCCGAGAGACTGAGTATGTCCTAGACCAGGGGTGCTCACACTTTTTCAGCATGGGAGCTACTGATTTAAAAACCAAGTCCCAAAGATCACCTACCCAGAAATGTAAAATGTATAACTATTTTCTTATTTATTTATATTTATTATTCATTTTTATGTACTGCTCCTTCCAGCAGGCTTGGGGCAGTTTACATAAAATGAAGTTATAAAACATCAAAATTTCAATTTAATAACAACAATATAAAACAGAGCATAAAAATACATCCAACTACCCAATTTCTCCCACACTGCCATATTACCACACATATGATCAGCCAGATAGTAAGACGAGAGGCTTTTTGAACTGCAAGGCCATTTAATACTCAGCAAGGTAAACAAAGGGGCATGCATAAATACATCCAACCACCCCATTTCTCCCACATTTCCATATTCCCCAACATATATTTCTCAAGGAAAAAAGCAAGCAGAGAGGCTTTGGAGCCAAAAGGCCATTTTTAAACATTAAAAATAAACAAAGAGACATGCTACAGAACAATCAAGCACCCACCCCCAAGTAAAAAGACTGACCTTTGAGATGCGGTAAGGAAATGACCCCAAAGCGCCCTTCTTCTTCTCCTCCGTCGTTGCTCCTATTTCCACACCACCAGCATGCGTGCCGCCTCCAAGAGCTCACAAGAAGTCCAAGAAGCAAAATGGGCACTTCTGCGCATGCGCGCGGGGCCAGCCATGCATCGCATCATCCAGGCCTGCCCCCTTTGGTCTCCTATGACCCTGAGTGGCTGGAGAGGGTGGAGGGAGGAGGAGGAATCCAAAAGAGGGGGCCCATTCTGCCTCTTGGACTCCGGAGCTTTTGGAGGCGGCGCGCGAGCAGGGAGCGGGGAGGAGCAACCATGGAGAACTTCTTTGCAGCATGCAGGGGCGCGTGAAAAGGACCAACAGAAAAACAAACCTGGTCAGGGGCCTGAAGATCACCAGAATGAGGCCCGAAGATCACCCTGGTGATCGCGATCACCGTTCTGAGCACCCCTGTCCTAGACAAACATTTGATAATAATACCGCCTATGTCCTCATTATGAGGAATCACAACAGTCTGATGAGGTTAGGCTGAGGGACTAAACCCAAAGACACCTAACAGGTTTTGTGGCTGAATGGAAATTTTAACCTAGGTTTCTCTGAGTTAAAACCCCAGCTACACTATAATAATAATAATAATAATAATAATAATTTATTTGTACCCTGCCACCATCTCCCAAGGGGACTCAGGGTGGCTTACATCAGGCCAAGCCCAATGACACGTAATAAACAACACAACAGCAAATAATAAAACAATACAATCAATATAACTTACACATAAGCAATAACAGACAATTTAAAACCATTCTGGCTGGGCCAAAGGTGAAATATTAAAATTTTAAAATAATATTTCACACTAACCTTTTAACGCAGTTCAAAACTAGTTTCAATCTGCAGTAGCCAGACAACACCCCCCCCCCCCAAATGCACAACTAAAGCAGTGCTCTTTGATTGTGCAATCTCCATCCGGGCCACTGGTTCCAGAGTTTCATAAGTAATCATCTGCACGGTGAAAACACTTTCTTCAATACCAGTTTGAAACGGCATTATCGTATATAATCAGTGCACATGGGGCCTGAGTTCAACATTGTAATCTGTATCTTTTTTGCCCTATGAGAAAACTTTAATTGAAGTGGCTATCAAGTCACTAGATCTCCCTATGACACGTTTAGAGAATATTTACGCAATTCAGGTTTGTAAAATGGATTCTCCATTGTCTCTGGTGATTCATCTTTTTTTTTGCCATCAAATGTCAAAAACCACAAAAGGTTTTTCTACTGATATACTGCCACCTGGCGTCTGTTGTACTCTGGAAAGTCATTTCCAGCATCTGTCTTATTTGCTGAACTACTGTGGAGGCAAGGAAGGAGAAGTTTCTGTTGAAGTTATCAGGTACTGATCAGAGCCTCAAGTGGTGGAATGGGTTAAACTTTTGTGCCGCAGAACGGATGACCGACAGATCGAGGGAAAGTGCAGATGAGCTCCCTATGTCAGCTTCAGCTCTTCATGCAGGGACATGAGAGAAGACTCCCACAAGGATGGTAAAACATCAAAACATCTGGGCATTCCTTGGGCAATGTCCTTGCAGAAGGCCAATTCTCTCACAACAGAAGCAACTTGCAGATTCTCAAGTCACTCCTCATACACACAATCAGGTGCTGATGAAGCAATTGCCGGACAGAATTTGACTCTTTTGTACTATTTTCCCCCCCAGCGTTAATATTTAAACGTGTAAATCTCCCAAGGTGGCTGGACAGAATGGTGGCACACGGAGACACTAAGTAAAACCAAACAAATGCATTGCATAAGCACAATGACAAAGTAAAACTGTGTCCAAAGAAACTGTAAAGAATGAAATTGCTTTGGCTGGTTCACTGTGTACTGACTCTCTGGAACAGAGTCTTCAGCAGTGACAAAGGAAGGTTGTGACTGGCAGGTTAGGAATAAGAACTCAGGAAAGTTCCTTCCTTGGCTCGCAACTTCAAAATACCCAAGCAGAATGCCAACTGCTGGGAGTTATAGGCCATTGTGATGCCAAAGGCTGCAGAAACTAAGCAAAAAACATCACCAAAGTGTTTTCACCCTGCACAAATATAGCACTTGAATGCCAGTTTATCTGCAATGGCTGCATCCTCAGGAATTCCAGGACTTGTTGTTTGGAAATGCAGTGGTTTCCAAACTTTGGTCTTTTTTTTTTTTTATAACGGTTTTTATTGGGTTTTAACAGCTTTAAATACATGTAGGGTGACACGTTCACAGTCTACGACATAGGGGTTTACACTGTGGGGGTAAACTGGGTTTCTA
Source organism: Anolis apletophallus (assembly GCA_030556195.1). NCBI lineage: Eukaryota > Metazoa > Chordata > Lepidosauria > Squamata > Anolidae > Anolis > Anolis apletophallus. Next base: position 31,661,565 of record JARBWK010000013.1, on the reverse strand, counting down.
GGTGTGGGGGACGGGGAGGGGAGGGAGGGGTAAGGTGTATGGGGGAGGGTTTGGGGTTGGGGTGAGGACAACCCTAATTCACGAAACAAAAAGACAAAACATACAAGAAACAAACAAAAAACAAATGTGGTTGACTTCCTATACAGTTTTAAAGTGGTTCTCGTCTTTTCAGATATGTCTCTAAACTTATTACTGTCTTATAAGTAGACAGTACGAAAGTTTTTTTTTTCTATTTTATCCTACTGGCTACAAACTAGCCAGTTTGATCCATTACTTATCTTTGTAGAGGTCTATAGGACTCCGGGGAAAGATTTTTTAGGATTTTTTGCGTATGTTTGTGTATGTCCCTCAATAGTTCAGTGTTATTGGGCATGTCCACCACATGTGGAAGTAGCTACCCAGATGTTCGTGACATTTCCAGCATTTTGACTGGCTGTTTTTGTACATAATCCCAATTTTTTGGGGGGTGATGTGCCATCTGTGGAACATTTTGATCCAGTTCTCCCTTAAATCTGTCGCGTATGTATACTTGATTTTCTTGTTCCAGATCTGTTCCCATTCCTGTAGTTTGATTTGTCTCCCCAGATTCTTGGCCCATTGGATCATGCAGCTTTTAATCAGTTCTGTTTCGGTGTTCCATTCAAGGATTTTGTTGTAGATAGTTGCTATATTTTTTTTCTCCAGTTTAATGAGTTTCTCCCAGAAGTCTTCTCCCCCGTGGAAGCCCTTTTCTTTATCAGTAGCGTAGGTCTTTCTTAGTTGTATATATTGAAACCAATTAATGTTCACCTTTTGCTGTTTCAATTCTTCATGTGACTTCAGATCTCCAGTTCTGTGTAGAAGATCTTTATAGGTTGGCCAGTTGTTCCATCCCTGTATCCTTCGGTGCTCCGCCTCTATGGGTGATATCCAAAGGGGAGTTTGTGTGTAGAAATAGCTCTTATATTTGTTCCAGATTCTTAGTAAGGCCGATCTTACGAAGTGGTTGCCGAAGTTCTTTTCTATGTTAGATCGTTTAAACCACATATAGGCGTGCCAACCCACTCGTAGATCGAAGCCTTCCAACATCAGTAGGTTTTCTTTCTTTAAAGAGATCCATTCTTTTACCCACATAAGGGCACACGCATCGAAGTACAGAGTTAGGTCTGGGAGACCCATTCCTCCTCTGGAGGTTCTATCTATCATTATTTTATGTTTGATCCTTGGCCTTTTACCGTCCCATACGAATCTAGAGATTTCCTTTTTCAGGTTCTGAAGAGGGCATTATTTCTTATTATTGGGATATTCTGAAAGAGATAGAGAAGCTTTGGGAGCACGGTCATTTTGATTAATGAAATTCTTCCCATCAGAGAAAGTTGGAGATTTTTCCAGTTTGCCAAGTCTTTCTTCATCTTTTTCCATGTATCCTCATAATTGTTTTTCAACAATTGAGAATTTTTTGCGGTTATCCATATACCAAGGTATTTGATTTTTGAGGAGATCATGAGGCCGGATATTTTTTCTAATTCCTCTTTTCTCTTATTGGTCATGTTTTTTGTGAGTATTACCGTTTTCTTCTTATTTATTTTTAGGCCTGCTAACTGCCCATATTCTCCTATTTTTTTTTTGCCATTTTTCTATGTTTTTGATCGGGTCCTCAATTATCCCTATGATGTCATCCGCATATGCCCTGATTTTAAAATCTTTCTTGGCAAACCGTAAGCCTTTCACTTCTTTATCTGATCTTATAGCCCTTATGAGGATTTCCAACGCCGTAATGTAGATCAATGGTGATAGGGGACATCCTTGCCTAGTTCCCTTGGTGATCTTAAATTCTTCCGTTAGGATACCATTGACCAAGATTTTCGCCTTTTGGGCTGTATATATTGCCTTAATTGCCTTGTTGATTTGATATCCTATATCGATTTCCTCAAACAGAAGTTTAAAGAAATCCCAATTAAGGTTATCGAATGCCTTTTCGGCGTCTACCGCTAGCAAGGCCATCTCTCTCTGAGGGTTAGACTCATAAAATTCAATGATGTCCAAAATTATGCGAAGGTTATCTTTCGTACTTCTATTCGGGAGAAAACCCGCTTGTTCTTCTCCTATCCACTTAGCCAGGAAAGTTTTAAATCTTGATGCCAGGATGTGGGTGAAGATTTTATAGTCCACGTTTACCAGTGAGATAGGTCTATAGTCTTGTACCCCTGGGATGTCTTCTGTGTCCTTTTTTATTAGTACTATCACCGCCTCTGTCCATGAGGGAGGTATTGAGTCTCCCCTCAGTATATTATTCATTAGTGTTTTGAGGTGTGGTGAGATTTCTTCCTTCATAATTTTATAGAATTCCGCTGTAATACCGTCCGGTCCAGGGGCTTTGTTAGAATTCAGTTTGTTTATAGCCTTCTTTATTTCTCCGTCCGTGATGTCTTTGTTTAACAGTTCTCTTTCTTCCTCTGAGATTTTTGGAATCCTTTGTGTTGACAGGTATCTTGCGATGTCGTCTTCGGATATCTTATCTCTGGTATAGAGAATTTTGTAGAACTCGAGAAACTTAGCTCTTATCTCTTTTTCCTTGGTGAGGACGGAGTTTCCCACTTTGATTTTATCTATGTATTGGTGTTGTTTCTTTTTCCTAATTTTCCTTGACATCCACCTTCCCGGTTTATTTGCATTCTCAAAATTAAATTGTTTTATAAATTTATATTGTTTAGCTATATTGTCTAGTTCTAATGAGTGTTTTCTTCTCCTAAGCGTTGTTAGCTTCTTAGCAATATCCTGGCGTCGTGGCTGTTTCTTCAGTATGTTTTCATTCAGTTGAATATCCCTCTCAATACTTTTTAGTTCTTTGTCCTTCGCTTTCAATTTGGCACTATTCTGTGCAATAAAATGGCCCCTCATCACTGCTTTTAGCGTGTCCCACACTACTTGCAGACCTATTTCTCCTGTATCATTGATCTCAAAAATTCCTTTATGATTTCCTTGTTTTTTTTGATGTCTTTCTCCGTTTTTAAGAGATTCTCATTTAGTCTCCATCTCCACATTTTTTGCTTGTAATTTATCATGATTTCTTGTGGGCAGTGATCCGAATTGTCTCTAGGGGTTATTTTGATGTTGTCCAGCTTGATTGCAAGCGATTTTGACATCCAAGTCATATCTATTCGTGACCATACTTTATGACGGTCAGAATAGAATGTAAAATCCTTTTCTTGGGGGTTGAGGTGTCTCCAAGCGTCAATCAGATCGAACTCTTCTTTTAGATTGATAAATGTTTTGGGGAGTGTGGCACATCCATCTGCCATTTTTTTTTTGGTTTATTGCTTTTATCAAAATTTATGTTCATGACACCATTAAAGTCTCCTATAATGATAAGATTATCATGGTGTGTGTTTTGTATATTCTCTTTCAAGAATTTTATGAATTGTGTTTTGGCTCCGTTCGGAGCATATATATTGCATACCAGTGTTTTTTCGTTTGCCATGTGTACCATTACTCCCACCACTCTTCCCTCTGTATCTCTAAATTTGAATTCTGAGTCAATCTCTTCCGATATGTATGTAACCACTCCCCTTTTTTTCTGTTCATATGATGAATAGTATTCCTTCCCTAGTTTCTTTTGTTTTAAGTGTGAGACATATTTATGGGACATATGAGTCTCTTGTAAAGCCACTATTTGGAAATTACCTTTATTAATTTTTTAAAAAATGCGTTTCCTTTTATTAGGGCTGTTTAGCCCGTTAACATTCAGCGAATATATTTTCCATTGTCTGTCTCCCATCATCAGAATTTTTGGTTATAATATCCTCGTCGTCTGCCCGTTCTTCTCCTTCTTCCTCTGAGGTTGAAGCCCCTTGATCTGAGCTGTCATTTTCTTTTGTCTTGGCCATTGCAGTATCCATTTTTTGCTCTTCTTCTTTCGGGGAATTGATGCGTCGTCTCTTCTTTTTCTTATGTTTTCTTGGTGAGTGGTGTTCAGAAGTCGAGGTGGTATTCTCCTTTTTTAGTCGTTTGTAAAAGTCCTTGGCTTTCTCTTCTGTTGTCAGCCAATATTTCTTCTCTTTATATGTTGTCATTATTCCCTCTGGCTTCTCCCACCTGAACCTGATGTTTAGTCTTTTTAGCTCTTCCGTTAAAAAATGGAACTTCTTTCTTTTATTCAGAGTGATTAATGGGAGTTCCTTTAGCACTATAATTTTTTTCCCATTGTATAACATGGGTTTTTTGTTAGCTTTCTGGAGTATTTCCTCTCTTAAAGAGTTTTTCACCAAATTGACTATAGTGTCTCTTGGTGTTTTATTCTCCTTAGCATAGTTGCTTTGAATTCGGTACACTTTGTCAATTTCTTTCTCTATATCTCCTTCTGGTCTTTCCAAGGTGGTCGCTATGATTTTCGTGACTTTTAATTTGAGATTTTCCTGGGATTCCTCCATCAAATTTCTGAACCTCAGCTGTTTTTCCAACTCTTTTTGTTGAAGCCTTTCCAACGTTTTTTCCATTTTTTCCGTTTTGTTGTTTATCCCTTCTATGTCCTTTGACATTGTACATTGTAACTTTTCAATTTTTTTATTTTTTTCCCTAAGCTCTGTTGTATCTTGGGTGAGTTTGCTGAGGTCCCTTTTCAGCTTGCTGATATCCTCTTTTATTTCCTTTTTCATCTCATCCACCTTGTCTTGGGTTTTTCTTTGTTCTTGGTTCTGTTGTTCCATTAGCTGCCTCATCTCTCTTTTAGTCTCCAGTTGTGTTTCATTTAATTTTTGAAATTCTCTCATCACATCTTTCATGTTGAATTCCTCTGTTCCAGATCCTCTTCGGAATGCTAATCTAATATCTTTCATTTCTTTCTCCCCTTTAGGTTTGGTCGCTGACATCTTTTCCCTTTCCTTTTCTAGTATCCCCTTCTGGTTTTGTATTGAGACTTTTGGTATTCTTCCATCTTATTCTGTGTCTTGTGCCCTCCTACCACCAGATGGTGTTGTATTTTCTTCCTTGGCTTGCTTCTGGGCTGCAACTCCTGTCTTTGCCTCTATCTTCCGTCTGGCGTCTGGCGTTATATCTGCCTCTTCTTTAGTTTCCCTGTTGCCAGTCTCTCTGCCTCCGTTTGGAAGGGATGGTCCAGTTTTAAGTCTTTATTTTGCCTTCGTTCGAGTAGCCAGCCTACGTTTTCCGCCCACAGCTGGTACGGCTTCTGCCCTTTCTTGAGCTTTCCTGTTCCTGTGCCCGCCTTCTGTGTTTGTTTCCTCTCTTTCCGCCCTTTCCAAGGCCCGGTGGGCGTGTATCGTTCTTGGGTCGCCTCCCCCTCGTGACGATACTGGTCTCGCGGTTTTTCCTCAGTCAAGAAACTGAATTCTCAGCCTTCACTTCCGGGGCCATTCTCTTTCTCCTGAGGGTGTCCCTCCGAGCGTTTTACTGGCGGTAAGATTTCTTTTCTGATCTTTAGGGCTATCCTTCTCCACTTTTGTTATTTTAGCTAAGCCTAGGCCGTGGGGGGTTGTTTGTAGGTCCCTTATTGTCCTTTCTGGGCCTCCGGCGTGGGGATTTTCCACCTTCCTCGCCTCCCGGTCTCTCTTCCCACCTCTCCGACGTCTCTCCGGTTCGGTCTATTTGCCTCTTATTTTGTTTAAAATTAGTTTCTCTGAGTCTTAAAAATTTGTAACTCACTTTAAGTCTGTGTCTTTCTTTCTTCCACTGGCTTGCGCCTTCTTTTCCAAAGTTTTCTGTCAGCAGGAGGGCGGGGTATGCAGTATGTGCGTCCCTGAAGAACGCTTCCCCCCCGAGCCGTCCGCGACTCCTCCGACCGAGCCCTTCGTCCCCTTATCACCTCACCCTTGAGGGGAGAGATTTCGGGGGCCTGGGAGGTCTAGAGGGTCCTGCGTTCCCCCCGGCGTCAATCCACCGGGGGAGGGGAGCTTTCACGCTCAACCCGACCGCTTCTGAGGGGTTGGAAGCAGGAGCTCCTGCTTTCCGTGCCTGCTACCTTCGCCGCTCTCCCCGGAAGGAACCCAAAAAACTTTGGTCTTTGGAGGTATCTTGGACTTCAACTTCCATCTTGGCCAATGGTTAGGAATTCTGGGAGCTGAAGTCCAAAATATCTGCAGGACCAAAATTTAAGAGCCATTGCACTAGAGTTTGTTGGCAACAAAAAAATCTGTATGTTTCCCTAAAATACTATTTTTCTTCATGGGCTCTGTGAATGCACACTTATGAAGTCTGCGCGCCAGAGCGGGCTTCCAACAGAAACTTCCCAAGTTTGAAAAAGTTTTGGCGGTAACCCCGCCCAGCGGTCCCGGAGGGCATAAAAGCGGCTCCATGCGCGCCCACCACATTCCTTTGTTTTCCGCTACTTGGGCAACATCGGAAATTCTCTCTGTGGTTGTGTGGGATAGCATATCTACAACCAGCTTCAAAAGGTAGCAAGATCCCAGACTGTAACGGTCATTCGAAGTGCCTTCGGTGTTTCGGGGAGGGACACGTCATTTCGACCTGCAGGCACTGCCAGGCCTTCTCTGCGCAGACCAGAAAGACTAGAGCACAAAGGCTTTGGGCCTATCTACTCGAGCAATCCCTTGCTCCATCTCAGATGGCGACGGCTGTCCCATCCACCTCCTCCGGGGTCAGGGCGGCTGCTCCGGCCCCCACGGTGTCGACCTCTCTCCCGGCCGGGAAGAAGCGTCCACTGAAGGAGAAGACGAGACCGAAGTCCACCGCTTCGAAAACATCGAAAACAAAGACTTCGGCACCAAGGGAGGTCGTGCGCATGGTAACCACCAAAACTGTGCAGCTGTCTCCTTCCCGACAGACGTCGGTGAGCTCGGTGGCGTCAGGCCTTTCCCAGAGGTCGGCCATCTCGAGAACTCCCTCCAATAAGGCCATGCAGATCCCCTTCCGGAGGTCGAGTGAGGAGGCCCGGAGAGCAGAGGCCAGAGGACTGCTGCCCGTGACCCCCGGGAAGTCTTTGGAGGCCGCTGCCTCAAGACCACTGTCTCCGAAGAGACGCAGAACGATGTCTTCTTCGACCTCCACCTCGTCGAATACGCCGGTCTCGGCCACCTCCTCAAGTTCTTCGCCTACTCCCTCTCTTGCTGTGGAGAGAGAGATAGTGCCAACGACCGACTCACCAGTCGTATTGGTGCAAACGGTAGTCCGGATACCACCGGCCCAGCCGTCCGTCAGACAACTCTTCATTGCACCGACACCAGAGAAGGGTCGCTAGACCACCAAACTGGCTTTGGCCTCAGCTTCTAAGAGGCCACCGCCGACCTCCGGAGTATCCACGGTCTCAGCCCCTGCCTTGACCATGGTTGCCCCTTCGACTGCTGCACTCCCTGCCTCAGACGATGACCTCAAGGAAGGAGAAGCCTCGAGATCGGTGCATTCAGGGTCGGTGATTTCCATAGCAATGGAACGCATGCCCTCAACCCAGGCCTGTGACCCTGAGCCATCTACATCACCGACGGATACCGCCCGTGCCTTTGGCGACCAGGTCGGAAGGATGGCAAGGGCTCTTGGTGTCGAGACTTGCACACCGAAGAGATCAAGTTCTTGCCCGGTCCTCAGTCGGGTTCAGGTCCAGGACTCCTCCCAGCCCCATCTGCCATTACTGGAGCCCTTGGAGGAAGTTGTTAAGTCTTCCTGGAAGACCCTGTCGTCTATCCCACCGACCTCTAAAAGAATCGAGGCATGGTATAAGACGGATGAGAAGGAGAAGGACTGGCTGCATGACCATCCAACCCACAACTCGATGATCATGATGTCGGCCCAGACCTTGGGTCGAGAATCCACTGCTCCCACCAATCGAGAGGGCAAGAGATTTGACACAGTGGGTCGAAAAATTTACTCTGCCAGCCTCCTGTTAACCAAGATGGCTAACTACGGGGCGTGTATGGGCACGTACCACCAGATCCTTTGGGAGAGGGCTCAACCTTTCTTCCAGGATCAGTCGGGAGAACAACAGGCGGCCCTTGCTTCCATCAGCCAGGAAGCACAAGCCTTAGCCCATCATCAGACTTCAAGCTTCTCACAGCAAAGCTCGACCGTCCGCCTCCACAACAAAAGTCCAGGTACTCCTACCAGCGTCCCCGGTATCAGTCACGTTTCCAATACCGGCAGTCACCACGAGCCCTACACGAGCCCTCAGCACCAGCACCAGCAGCAGCAGCCCAGGCAGCAGCAGCAGCAACAGGGCCGATCCCGTCAAAACCAACGCTCCAGGCCGCACCAGGCCTCCGGTAACGGCCAGTCTAGACACCGTGTTTGACGGGACGCAGGACGACACTGCCTCCTCGCTAGGTACCGTTGCTGCCTCCATCTTGCATCTCACCGTTCAACCTCACATACCATCAGACCCACCATTCAGAGATCGCCTGATCCACTTCATTGGTGCCTGGCGACGCATCACCTCCGATGCATGGGTGCTCCGGATTGTCCAAGACGGCTATGCCTTGGAATTCGAAGAACTCCCGCCAATGGAGTTCATCGTCGAGACCAAGCCGTCGGAAACGATCCTGAGAGAGGTCGACGTTCTGCTTCAAAAGGGAGCACTCTCGCTATCAGCGGCAAGCCGAGATGGTCGGGCATTATTCTCTTGGTACTTCACCATGCCGAAGCCCGGCGGTACCCTGCGACCCATCCTCAACCTCAGAGACTTAAACGCGTACATTTTGCTGAGGAAATTCAGGATGGTGTCGGTGTCGTCCATCCTCCCGTTGCTTCACCCCGGCGATCACTTCGCCTCCATAGACTTGAGAGATGCCTACTTCCACGTCTTGGTACAACGGTCCCATCGACGCTTCCTCTCCTTCAAGGTGGCCGGGCAGACATATCAGTTCAACGTCCTTCCCTTCGGCCACGTGACCACCCCCAGGACATTCTCAAAGTGCATGTCGGTGGTGGCTGCATGCTTAAGGAGACAAAAGATCCGCATCTTTCCTTACCTGGACGACTGGCTGCTGGCGGCCCAGTCCCCAGGCCTCCTAAGGGAACACGTCTCCATCACTCTAGACCTGCTATCCTCGTTAGGCCTCCAATTCAATGAGGAAAAGTCCCAGCTCATCCCCACAACTTGCATAAAGTTCATCGGGATGATGTTCAGCTCCGTCGATCAGCTCACCTTTCTACCCGACATCAGGTTATAGGCGCCTCGTCGAGAGGTAGAGGTTTGCAGACAAACAACCGTGAAAGCAAAGCAGATCCAGGTCGTGTTGGGCCACATGGCCTCGACCATGGCGGTAACGCCCCTGGCAAGACTCCATTTCCGGCTGCTGCAGCGGTGGTTCCTCGACCATTTCAACCCGGTGTCACGATGCAGGGTCTTGGCCCAGCCCCTTAATCACACACACAGAGACGGTAATCAGCTAACTATTTATTGAATAATAAGAAACAGGTGAAAAGGTAAATTGTCCATAAAAAGTATCAAAAAGTCCAACCCAAAAGGCAAAGAGTCCGTAAGTAAAATCCAAAGGCAAACGTGGCAAAGGCTCCGCAAAGCTATGCGGATCAAGGACTTGGTTCGTGGCAAAGAACAAGGCAAAGTTCATGAACAAACCCAAGAAACTTCTTGGCAAGGCTTGAGCCGGCAACTTGGCTCCGTGGAACTCCGCTCGCTTCACTCCTCTTAGAATAGAAGTGGCCGAGCTACTGAGGATTCTTTCCCATGGATCCTATACTTAATCCCCTTGGCGAGGCCCCCGACGCTCTAGGCTTCTCCACCAATCTGTGCTACGGGACCTAGCGCTTCTCTGGCGCTCTAGGCTACGGTGCCAATCCCTCCTGCTGGACTCAATGCTCCGTCTCCTATCAAAGCTCCGTCCTTGCCTCCCAGCACCTGGCTCACTATCTTCATGAGAGCCGAACTCTCTTTCGGCTTCCATGGCCTCATCCTCCACTGTTTCCCTGATCCTTTCCTGCGACCCGTAACCACCTGGGTTCTCATACTGATCAGAATCATCACTCTCAGGGTCAGCCTGACTTTCCCAATTTTCATAGCCGTCAGGCCATTCATCATCCCAGGCCAAGCTCTCTGTGGGAGAGGAAGGCCCAGCTAACTCACCAGCCCCTTCCTCCATTTCCTCATCAGCTGCAACTGGCCCTAATGCAAGTGGGACCCCCGGTGCTGCCCCCTGCCCCCCAGGCACGAAAGGGAACTGGGTTGCTACACCCGGTCGTGGAACACCATTCAAAGAGACTGTCGCTACCAGGACCAGTGAAGGACTCCCTTCGGTGGTGGATGACCAAACGCCACGTCTGTGTTGGAGTGCCTTTCCACGCGACTCCCCCCTTCATCACCCTGACGACGGATGTGTTGCTTTCAGCCTGGGGATGCCATACAGGAGAACTGTCGATCAACGACCAATTGTCGGCAGTGGAGAGGTTACACCATCAACTACCTCGAGCTCCTGGCCATCTTCAAGGCACTGCGAGCCTTCGCTCCCCTGGTCGCTGGCAAGGTAGTACTGGTCAGGACAGACAACATAGTGGCCATGTACTACGTCAACAAGCAGGGTGGAACCGGGTCGAGAAAACTCTTGTCCCTCTCCCAAAAGCTGTGGGAGTGGTGCGTCGACCACCAAACCATTCCCCGAGCCATGCATCTCCTGGGAGAACAGAACACAGAGGCCGACATCCTCAGCAGAACCCAGTGGTCATCCCACGAATGGATGCTCCACCCGGAGGAGTTACATCGCCTCTTCCAGGACTGGGGATTCCCCAATGCAGATCCCTTTGCGTCGCCGGACAACAACCAGCTGCCTCAGTACGGTGCCAGGTTTGCCCTGGCTGCTCACCCGGGTTGCCTCGGAGATGCCCTCCTGCTCGACTGGTCGACAGGCTTCCTGTACCTCTTCCCTCCGTTCGCGCTTCTCCTCCGGGTTGTCGAGAGGATACAGCTATCCGGGACTGACTGCATTCTCGTTGCTCCCTATTGGCCGAGACAGGTCTGGTTCCCAGCCCTTCTACAACTTTCCAACAACCGGTACCGACACCTGCCATGTCGACCCAACTTGCTTACGAGGGAGGGAGGCCTGCTTCTGCACCCAGACCTGCCCTCGTTATACCTGAGAATCCAGCCTTATCTGACGTCACTCCCGCACAGCCAGCAGAGGGGTGGCCCTTCCTTCTTCCAGTCCCCGATGGTCAGGACGTTCCTGAAGGGAGTCAACAACCTTCACCCCCGGTGCACCCACCGACACCGGGATGGAACCTCGACCTGGTGCTCTCTTGCCTCATGGCTCCACCTTTTGAGCCGATTGCTACCGTCGGCTTACGCCTGCTTTCATGGAAAGTTGTGTTGCTGGTGGCCATTGCCTCGGCCCGTTGACCTTCTGAGCTGGCAGATAGGGCTATTCTTCGGACGGACATCACCTTCCTACCGATGGTAGTGTCCCCTTTCCACCTGAACACTGACATTGTACTGCCAGATTTGTTCCCGGAGCCGGCCTCTGAAGAAGAAAGGACTCTCCACACCTTTGACACCAAGAGGGCCCTCTTGGCTTACAGGGATAGGTCTCCGGACCTCAGGAGGTCAAACAGATTTTTGTGTCTTACGCAACCGACAAGCTGGGCTTGCCGGTATTGTCTCAACAGTTATCCAACTCAACTGGGTTGCTTCCCTCGTCGAGGTATGCGAAGAGCTAGCTCGACAACCGCCCCCTCCACGGTGTAGGGTCGCTCGACCATGGCTGTGGCTGCTTCCACTGCCTTTCTTAAGGGGATCCCTCTAGATTCCATCTGTAGAGCGGCCATCTGGGCCAATCCCTCGACGTTCATCACCCATTACCAGGTTGATACCCTCCACAGGAAGGATGCGGCCTTTGGCCGGTCGGTCCTTACACCTCTACTACCCTGACAGGTCCATGGTCGCACATTGACAGGGCACTCCCTCGATCGACCATTTGTTTGGTTTTTCCTGTGCTTAGTTATCCACCAACCCCTTGGTCGCATTATATATACTGGTATCGCCCCCTCCTACGGAGGCTGGGCCGACTTGTTCTTGTTTAATACTTGTACCATGCCCTTAGTTTCCATAGGGTCACTGTGTTTTTAACATAATGATTTACGCGCTTTCGCCCCTAGAGGGTGTGTTTACATGTTTATTGCACTATGTTCCCTGTGCACTTTATAGTAATGTGAGGCCTGCGTGCCTGGCATGAATGGTGCTTGTTGCACTAGGGTTACAGGTGATGGGAGCTTGCCTTCCATCCCTTATTTATTACAGTTATTTATTTCTATTGCTTGTTGCAATAAACTGTTGTTTGGCTCTTAAACTTTGGTCGGTTTGTTCCCGCCTCCAGAACCTCAGCTTGCTAGTTCTTCATAAGTGTGCATTCACAGAGCCCACGAAGAAAAATGGTAGGTTACATACCTGTGACCATCTTTCTTCGAGTGGAGCTCTGTGAACCCACAGTAACCCACCGGCCGTCCCCTCTTACTCAAACCGCCCCTTCCTCATTACCTATGTGGTGTAGGAATGTGGTGGGCGCGCATGGAGCTGCTTTTATGCCCTCCTGGACCGCTGGGCAGGGTTACCGCCAAAACATTTTCAAACTTGGGAAGTTTCCATTGGAAGCCCGCTCTGGCGCGCAGAATTCATAAGTGTGGATTCAAAGAGCTCCACTCGAAGAAAGATGGTCACAGGTATGTAACCTACCAATATGGGGATTGCATAAGCTGGAGCCATGGCAGTTGTAATGGAGTTGTAGTGATAACAATGCCTTCTGTGAAAGGTTTCTAGGGCGGGATCCTCACTGCCATATAATTCAATTTGTATCTACAGTACACTGACCATATAATGCCGTTCCAAATTGCATGATATGGCAGTGTAGGTACAGCCTTGGTGCAATGTGGAAACAATGTACAGTATAACCCCTGTGCCCACAGAGAAAATGTTTTAGAACAGGGCTGTCCAACTTCTTTGGGCCAAGGGCCGGAAATCAGGTGAGTGCTCACCTTGGGGGCCGGAGCGGGGACGTGGCCGCTCGTTGGGGCGTGGCCGCGGCGGGGCGTGGCTGCTCGCGGGGGCAGGGCCGCTCCTGCCCTGGCGCGCATGCCCAGCGTCCTGCGCGCCCGCCCCCGCCGTCTCCCTAGCTCTTGCAGCGGCCGCTCCTAAAGGAAGGTAAGCTCCCAGGCTTACCTTCCTTCAGGCGCGGCCGCTGCAAGAGCTAGGGTCATGGCGGAGGGCGGCTCATCGATCCCCCGGCCCGCCTCCCGCCCTGGCGCGCATGCCCGGCATCTTGCGTGACCCGCTCCTTTTCGGCGGGGTGACGTCAGGCACCGAAAAGGGGCGGGTCACGCAATATGCCGGGCATGTGCGCCAGGGCGGGAGGTGGGCTGGGGGATCGGCGAGCCGCCCTCCGCTGTTTCCCGAGCTCTTGCAGCGGCCGCGGCGGAAGGAAGGTAAGCCCGGGAGCTTACCTTCCTTCAGGCGCGGCTGCTGCAAGAGCTAGGGAGACAGCAGAGGGCGGCTCACTGATCCTGCCCTAGTGCGCAAGCCCGCGAGCGGCCCTGCGCGAGCAACAAAAAGGCGGGGGGAAGTCCTGCCCCTAGGGCATCTGACGTGGCTTCCCTCCGCCTCCTCCTCACTCGCGCTGCCCCCCCTCGCGCCACCCCCCCCCGAGGATGAAATTTTTTGGAAATTTTCCCCCCCAAAAAACCCCCTGATGTCTTGCAGGCGGTTAGGGGGCCGTAGGGAAGGGGCTCGGGGGCCAGGCCACCAGTTGGACAGCCCTGTTTTAGAATACATAGAAAATACTACTGAATTACTGACTTCTGATGAATGTATACTGGTGGACCTAGGAATTGCTTGGAGAATACACCTTTATAGAGATTGCTAGGTCACCCAGTGGAATAAATAGTCAAAGTCCAGCAGAAGAATAGCACACAATTGCCCAGAGGCCTTTGAAAATGCCTAGAGGGGACAAATTTTGTCAGATATGGATAAATGCTGGTACACAAATATGGGGGTCATACTATAATGTTGAAACTGATGACTTATGCTATTATCATACCATACTGTTATAGCGCTATAATTCCACTTTAACAACCATTGCAACCCCTGATGGCATGCTGGGTTTTGTAGTTTGGTGAGGCACTGGAGCACTCTGTCTGAAAATTCTAATTGTCCTCACTTATCTACATATCCCAGGATTCTGTAGGATGTTGCCATGGCAATTAAAGTAAAATAATAGGGTTCTATAACAGGGTTCTAAATTGGCATTTCTATTATGTGGCTGGCACTGGCATAGTTGAAAGGCAAACACGGCTTTGCTGCTGTTCACACAGAGATGGGGATGCTGCAACCCTCCAGATATGATTGTATTGCAAGTCCCAGTGGCTCTAGCCAGCATAGCCAGAAGAACAGACACTTTCATCAACTAGTTAGCTGCTATTTCTTCTTCTGTACATCAACTGCTTGTACTATGTGTAGTTTTAAAATAGTTTGGCTGTTTTTAATTATGAAACGGAATATTTAATTCTTTTGTTATCATGGGTTGCAACTCTCTCATCCTAATTATGCTTAATGATTACTTGTGCATAATGTTTCAGTAACAAGTGGTTGTTATTGTTGTTGTTTTTTGTAAATGTTATTGTAAGTAGCCTTGGGGGACCCTTATAAAAATCATTATTTTACAACACACAACTGCTTACTTATGTAGCATTTGAAACTTCCTTAAGACAAAAAGACAGGTTGTTGGACTGCTACTCCCAGCATTCTTCATCACTGGAGATACTGGTGAGGTCAACTGGGCTTCCAGTCCAATTTTTATTATTATTTATTTACTTCTGGCATTTGTACCCCGTCACTTCTCCACCCCTGAAGGGGGACTCAGGAACGGCTTACATTCACAACAGTACAAGATCGCTATACCACAATACAACAATACAACAGCAATCATATTCTTTTTGGCTTTTCTTCGCGAACGAAGATTCATGTAGGACTCATCCCATGCTTTCTACAAGCGTGTTGATGATTCGGAGGTTGGATGTGTACTTTGAGCCTGTGCAATGGATTTTTCTGGTGGAGCGCAGTGTGCACAGAACTGGCCTCACCTTTTAAACCAAAGGTTTGTCTGCTGGGGCCTAGCAAGCTGGGACAGTGGCAGCAAGGTCCTCAGGTCGTAGGTTTGGTTCGAGTTTCCTTCTCTAGATGGCTGACCTTATAAGGTTAAATGAGCACCATCTGCCCGGGTTTGAAATCAGTTTTCCTTCTCCTAGGATGGTTGCCCTTTGACGCTCTTTGTCAGACCCTTCGGTTGTGACCTGTCTGGTATGGGAGGCCCTACCGGTGGGTATTACGCCACCACCAGCATAGCTCACAACTTCATTAGAGTATGCAAGCCTCTCCCCCACTACAAGGGGGCACCAACGGAGAGGAACAGCAATCATATACATAAACATTAAAATTACATAATCATTAAAAGCCAATATAAATAACATTACTCCAAGAAACCTTTGAAGATGAATGTTTTATCCATCCCTGCGGTGAGCTGAAGCATTGCAAGATTTAAAAGCAGTGTTGCCAAACAACTTGGTTTTAAAATGGCACAGTATTACTTTCCTTGGAGGTGACATGGAGAATGTAAGGTTCTCCATGTTGGAAATAGCAACTCTCCAAGCCTCCACTCACTGTCTGTAAACATGTATAATTGTTAACCTATATTATAAGTAAATTTTTGTTTGCCAGTTTGACTGTACCTCTTTGGTGTGGGACGGGTTTCAGACACAGGACTCCATTTTGTAAAGTTTGCTTGAGACCACAGTGAAGACGATGCATGTTGCTGTTTGGACTTTAGTACAGTATGCTTTTAGACCTCAAAGGAGGTGGATGCAGCTTGTCTCCTTTCAGACTTCAGTGAGTACAGTTATACAGTTTGGACTATATCTATATGCTGAAAGACATTAGACTATGGACTAGTATGCTGAATATATACCAGAAGTTTGTTAGTAATCCTGAGATGTTATTTTTCAAAGAAGACTTTGTTTTTAAAATCTCTAAGTGCATATTTTAAATAAGAGGTTTTTAAGGGGGAGTAGATGGGCAACTTCAACTTCAAAGAAACAACCACCCTCTGCTAACCAATATATTTTTGTAGTGGCACATCTTTATCCGTGGCAGTTTAAAGACATGCCTCTTCAGTTTAACAGCTGAGTTACCTGTGTGCCATTACATTAATGCTTGTGAATATCACTTGTTCAAAGAGTTGACTTCTAACAAAGTCATGCTTTTTTTGACTGGTGGTTTTCAAAAGGTGATCTCCACATGTTACATGGTCTGGGGCCAGTGTACCTGCGGGACCGCCTTGTCCCATATCACCCCACTAGATCGTTGCGCTCTGAAGAGCAAAACCTCCTGGTCGTTCCAAATGTGAAGACGTGTCATCTGTCTACAACTCGCCAGCGGGCTTTCTCGGTTGTGGCTCCAACACTGGAATGCACTGCCCGCCGGCATCCGAGCCACCCGAAGCCTTCTTCTGTTTAGGAAAGCAGTTAAGACTCTGCTGTTTCAGCAGGCCTTTGGGGTTGGCTAAATTACAGTCTCCCTTCTACGCTGCCATCTTGCACTATCCATTCGCTGCCGCAACTGCCTAATACGTGGCCCATTGTGATTTATCCACTGCTTTATTTATTTATTTATTTCATTCGGCTTCTATGCTGCCACTCCCGGTGGGCTCGGGGCGGCTCACAGCACCAAAGAATACAAGATAGAAACAACGATACAAGATAAAAACAGGGGTAAAATACATTAAAATGACATTAAAAATATCAATACCAACACTTAAAAATGACCTAGGACAGGAGCTCGGATCCACAGGGGGTGCAACCAGTAAGGCCTACAACTGGAAGGCCAGCTTGAAAAGGTGGGTCTTGCACGCCCGCCTGAAGGGGAGCAGGCCGTGGATGGCGCGCGTGTCTGCCGGAAGGGCATTCCAAAGGGTCGGTGCAATCACCGAAAAGGCCCTTCGGCGGGTGGCTATCAATTTGGCCGTTTTATTATAGTTCTATTATAATGGTGTTTTACTGTAATTTTATGATATGTTGCTAGCTGTGTTTTATGCATTCCTGTGAGCCGCCCCGAGCCGTTTGGGGGGGGAGGCGGCAGATAAGTATGAAATAATAATAATAATAATAATAATAATAATTGAGATTCACAGTTGCCAAATGGATGTGACATCATTTTTACCTTTTCAATAAGGTTATGATGCAGTTAATTCCAATAGATTATGGAATTTCCAATACTCCAGTGCAGGGGTGCCCACACTTTTTCATCATGCGAGCTACTATATGAACAATCAAGTTGAAAAGATCACCTGTTGTGCATGTGAGCGTGTGCACGCACGCGTGCGTGCATGGTCCTACTGCAGCCTTCCATCCGCGCAGGGCTTCTTTCTTGCCTGCCCATCAACTCGCCTCCGCGCGCACCCGGAAAGGGGATCCTCCTCTCTCTCTTAATGTCTTTGTTGCCTTCCTCCTTCCTGCTGCGTGCTTTCACGAAGCAGGAAGTCCCCATCCTGTCCTGCTTCTTGCGTGCACAGCAGGCCCCTCCCACGCACGCAGCAGGAGGGTATTTATAGGCGCACACCCGCCAGCGCTCCGGCCAGATATGACTTTGGCGGCGGCTCGGAAGGCGCAGGGCTGGGAAGAGGGGCCGCCTGGCTGCTGTCTGGGCCGGGAAACTCAACCGAGAGAGGGACCCACGTGAGGCTGGAGTCTCCCCACGGCAGCCTCCCCCCCTCCTCCCTCGAGGCTTCCTTAGGACCCCTCCCACTGGTGGCAGTCCATGCCCACAGGAGAGAGAGGGGGGGGTGGCGGCTCTTCCTAGCCGGCTCTGAAGAGCCAACCTCTCTCTCTTTCTCTCTCTTTCTCTCTCTTTCTCTCTCTTTCTCTCTCTCTCTCTCTCTCTCTCTCTCCCGTGGGCCCTCGCCGCCTTTCTCCTTCGAGGGCGAGGGAGGGCGAGGCGGAGAAAGGCAGCGAGGGCAGAAGCAGCAGCCGCAAGTGGAGTCTCCATCCCTGCAGCCCTCTCCTCCTCGGGTTCAGCCCCAGGAACACGGCGGAGCCCTCCCTCCTCGCCCCCAACCAAGGAAAGAAAGCAGCCTCACACAGCTCGCTCGCCCAGGTCTCGGCTTGGAATGGGAGTCCCGAGGGCAGCAGCAGGGTTTGTGGCGGGGCTTGCTTGGCTTTGCCCCACTTTGCCCGGCCTCCTTTGCCTCTTTCTCTCTCTCTCTCCCTTTCTCCTTCCAGCGCCCGCCTGCCTGCCTGCCAAAAGGATCCGAAAAAGTTCTCCGGATTTCTTTCTTCTCTCCTTGGCTCTCTCTCTCTCTCACACACACACACATTCCCTCCATCCCTCCCACAGCCTCGCATCCTATCCATGCGCATGCCTTCGACTGGCTCCCCCCCCAGCAGCAACCAATGGGCGGTCATGTCACCACACCGTGCGTGGCAAGAGGAGTGCCAGGGCCCGCCCACTAAAGCACTATTTTGGCAAAAGAAGCCCCGCGAAGGCGGCAGCGGGAGTACACGTGCATGCGCATGGCAGGAGCACGCCATCTGGCTGGTGAGGCCCAAAGATCACCTGGAAAAGGGCCGAAGATCACCTAGGTGCTCCCAATCACCATAATGAGCATGCCTGCTCCAGTGATTACCAAACCTTCTAGTCAGAGCCAGGAATTGTTTAGTCCTTCAAACATTGTTAAACCACAATTCACAGAATGCCCCCTTCTTGTCTGTGGTGGCTGGGGTTGCTGGCAATTGTGCTGCAACAGCAGTTGGGAGATCGCACGATTCCTATCCCAGCTCTAGCTTGTCATATAGATGTGGGAATGAACAAAATGACGGCAAAAGGACTCGAGCTTGATAGCATCTCAAAGTTACTTGAGTCACAGAGTAAGCTCTGCATGCTACGAAACCACACTACTCCAGATACTAGAGTATGCATAACAATATGTTCCCGGAGAACAGGTTCAGAAGAGTTATATGGCATGCTGATGAATCATTCTTGTGCTTGCATTTATAGTGAATGGTATTCACAGAAGAGTCAAATCAATCAATTTTGTGACAGTATGTTAGAGCTAAAAAGGGACTCAGGGTACATGGTGACCCTGTCTAATCTCAGCTGGACACAAAGCAAGGTTGGAAATGCTGCTGTTTTTCCCCCCTTCAGATAGCTAATGTGAATACAAAATTGTTTCAAGAAACTGTATGGTTATTTGGTGTTAGATCAGCAGAGGGAGCTATGACTCTATGCTCAGCTTCAGATTCTGTGGAAAGAAGAGCTGTTGGAATGAGTAGTGCTTTCTCCAAAAAAGAAACAGGATCTAGAAATCCAAACAATATTTCCTGCATGAAGACGGAAAGGTGGTTTATGCTAGATCAAACCAGTTGAACATCTGGCTGAATATTGTGCAGGATTGGGCAGAACATTGATCTACTGATAGCCTACCCGCCAATATTCCTTATCAATCAAGAATCCTTATTGATCAAGAATAGCTTAAGGCAGTGATGGTGAAAACCATGAGAGCACTGGGAATGTGGCGCAGCTGGCTGGGTGTCAGCTGCATAAGATCTCTACTGACCAGAAGGTCATGAGTTCGAGGCCTGCCCGGGTCGAGGTGGGCTCTTGACCTATTGTGCAGCCTGTTGTTGACCGTTGCAACCTGAAAGACAGTTGCATCTGTCAAGTGGGAAATTAAGGTACCACTTAGTAGGGAGGCTTAATTTAACTGATTTACGAGGCCATAAAAAGATCTCCAGGAAACACGCTGAGGAATGAAGGAGCGAGACAGCTCCCCCTGGTGGCCAGTTGTTAAATTGTCTCTGTCTGTCTTGTGTGTGTTTGTGTGTCTAAATGTAATGTTTACATTGTAATCCGCCTTGAGTCCCCTGCAGGGTGAGAAGGGCGGAATAGAAATGAAGTAAATAAATAATTAAATAAATAAATAATTTTTGTGTGTGCAAAAGAATTGTCGTCTCTTTTTGAGTACTAACCACTTGACTCGAGTCTAACGCACCGTTGAATCTAATGAACACCTCAATTTTCAAAACCCTGAAACCAAAAAAGTATTTGCTGGCAAATATAATACACAGCAGCAAAAGCTGAACTTTTTGTAATTTGATCAAAAAAATGAGTGCATTACAGTTGTTGCAGGCTTACAATTCTTTTAAAACAAAAGTAGTAGAATACCAATGCTTCCAGAAATTGAAAATAAAACCTTGGATTGCATCGATGTTGTAGAATGAAGCAACTTTAACTGTCCTGGAGCAATGCTATGAAATCATGTAGTTTTGCAAGGTCTTGAGCTTTGTCTTCCAAGGAATGCTGATGCCTCACCAAACTACAAATCCCTGGATTGCATATCATTGAGCCATGGCAATTAAATTTGAGGTGACTCCCCTCAAAGAGAAGCTCCAGGCACAGCTCCCGAAGCGGTTTCCCCTTTGGCTTTGACTCAGCACTAAGATGACCGTATGCCGTGGATCTAACGTGCACCCTAATTTTGGCAAGATAATTTAAGCCAAAAAATGTGAACATTAGATTTAAATAAATAGGGCGCCTTTAAAATGCTTTTAAACATTTGGAAGTGAATGCTTCCAATTGTTTTTAATATTGTTGATATTTTAATTCTATTCTAATGTGAACATTTTGTATTTTTAAGTGCATTATAATCGTTTTAATTTCCAAGTCATTTTGGATTCTGGTTTTGGAAGAGGGTAAGTGGGTTCTCTCATATTTGCTTCTTTTGTATTTGCAGAAGAAGTGGCAGCCACCTAACGGAAGGTTAGGAGCCATGGTGGTGCAATGGGTGAAATCCTTGTGCTGGCTGAACTGCTGATCTGAAGGTTGGCAGTTCAAATCTGCGAGACGTCTGTTAGCTCCAGCTTCCCATGTGGGGACATGAGAGAAGCCTCTGACAGGATGGTAACACATCCAGGCATCCCCCTGGGCGACATCTCTGCAGATGATCAATTCTGGTTGGCAGTTCAAATTTGCGAGATGGGGTGAGCTCTCATCTGTTAGCTCCAGCCTCCCATGTGGGGGCATGAGAGAAGCCTCCCACAGGATGGTAACACATACAGGCTTCCCCTGGGCAACGCCTCTGCAGACAACCAATTCACTCACACCAGAAGAGACTTGCAGTTTCTCAAGTCGCTTTGACATGATAAAAAAAATTGAGTTATGGCAACCAGTTTATGCCCCAACACCTGTTTTTTCCCCTCCTTCTCCCTCTCTGTGCTGAAGCAATCTAGACAGAAGCTTCTCACCTTCAGTGTAATGGAAACATTTACTAATGAATGGGCTCCTCGTTACAGCCATTACAAGGAAGTGCTTAATTTGCAATATCCACCAGATAACTGGGTGTAATTAATAAATCTGGCTGGCGTCTCCTAAACCACGGGGAAGGATTAAGGGAGTTAATGCATCTGTCTGATGGACTTTTATGGAAGAATGTTGCTGCCTGCCTTGAAACATGAAAAACCAACCGCTCCCCATCCTGTCCCTTGCAAATGTGGCAGTTGGGGGGCAGACGGGGGGTCAATGGGTTACAACAACACAGGATGTCCTTCTGGATGTTTGAACTTGGACTGGCATGTAGGGATGAGAAAGACCAAGGAAGTGTAGGATTCTGCGCCTTACTAGGGTCAGGGATTTGGGGCATTGCCATTTCTTTGTGTATAATATTTATACCCACTTTTGGAGCCACCGGTGGTGCAATGGGTTAAACCCTTGTGCTGACAAGACTGCTGACTGACAGATATAGCGGTTCGAATCCAGGGAGAGTGGGTTGAGCTCCCTCTGTCAGCTCCAGCTCCCCATTCAGGGACATGAGAGAAGCCTCCCACAAGGATGGCAAAACATCAAAAACATCTGGGCATTCCCTAGGCAATGGTTACATCCCGGATAGATTACTGCAACACACTCTACGTGGGGCTGCCTTTGAAGACGGTTCGGAAACTTCAGCTAGTACAACAGTCAGCAGCCAGATTACTAACTGGGGCAACATACAGGGAACATACCACCCCCTGTTATGTCAGCTCCACTGGCTGCCGGTCCATCTCCGAGCCCAATTCAAAGTGCTGGTTTTGGCCTATAAAGCTCTAAATGGTTCTGGTTCAGTTTACTTGTCCGAATGCATCCATTCCTACACCCCACCTCAAAATCTAAGATCATCCAGGGAGGCCCTGCTCTTGCTCCTGTCTACAGTTCAAATGTGCCTGGCGGGGACGAGAGACAGGGCCTTCTCAGCGGTGGCTCCCCGCTTATGGAACACACTCCCAACAGAGGTAAGATCGGCTACCTCCCTCATGGCTTTCCGAAAGAAAGACATAGTTCTGGGACCAGGCATTTGGACAGATGTAAGCAGCAGTTTAAAGGGATGATCTGGAATGGCAATATGATTGACGAGACTGGTTTACTGTTTTAATTATGGCTTTGTGTGGTTTTTAATTATGTATTGTTTTAACTATGTTATGTTTTATTTGTAATTTTATTATTGTAATTATGTGTAATAGACTCTTAATGGGGCTCACTGTAAGCCTTCCTGAGCCCCCCTCCGGGGGTTGAGAAGTGACAGGGTACAAATGCGGCAAATAAATAAATAAATAAATAAATAAATAAATGTCCTTGCAGACGGCCAATTCTCTCATACCAAAGGCAACTTGAAGTTTCTCAAGTTGCTCCTGACATGAACCCCCCCACACACACACACTTTTCAGCCACAAAGGCTCTCATACCAGCTCTCATGGTGGCTTACAAATCATTATTTCACCCTCAAATTATTTATTTATTTTATTTATTTATATTCCGCTCGCCTCACCCCGAAGGGGACTCAGAGCGGATTACAGTTCACATACTTGCAGACAATCCCTGCAGTTCAACATATATAGACAACATATATAGACATATTTAGACATATTTAGACATATATAGACGAACAGAGGCAAACTTCTGGCCACCAGGAGGAGCTGACGCACTCATCTCTCTCAGCATTTTCCTGCGTCCCTTTGTTGTTCTTCCGCATTCCTCAGAGATTCCTGGAGTTCTTTATGGCCTCATAAATCAGTCAAAATTTGCCTCCCACTTAATGTGGTACTTTTATCTCCTACTTGACAAATGAACTGTCTTTCGGGCTGCAAAGGTCGATAGCAGGCTACACTTAAGGTCGAGCACCCACCTCGACCCGGGCAGGCCTCGAACTCATGACCTACTGGTCAGAGAGATCTTATTTATTTATTTATTTATTATTGATAGAACACCCTATTCGAAGCTCGGGGCGGTTTACAGCACATAAACTGCTGTGTTTTATTATGCTATTTTAGTGATATTTTAATGATGTTTTTATGCCCTCTTTTTATTCTGTGCTATTTCTTTGATGTGTTTCTCGGTGTTGTGAGCCGCCCCGAGCCTGCCGGGAGTGGCGGCATAGAAGCCGAATGAAATAAATAAATAAATAAATAAAACATACCAAGTTAAAACACATAGAAATACAACATCATAAAACCGTTAAAAATCCCCACCCCCTACAATAAAACCACAATAGATCAAGCACTAGTGGCAGCGACGCGGCAGGGTGGCAAGTTATAGCAGGCACCAGTCAAGCACCAAATGCCTGCCTAAACAGCCAGGTCTTACAGGACCTGCGGAAGGTCATTAAGTCCCGCAGAGCTCGTGTCTCCGCTGGCAGCGAGTTCCATAAGGCTGACGCGGCTACTGAAAACGCCCTCTGGATAGCCTACAAATCTTCATGCCCGGGACCTCCAACATGCTGAGCCCCTCTTAGCCAGCTGCGTCACATTCCCCTCAAACTTACAATCTGAATAGAGAATGGAGATTAAATCCAGACTATTTAAAATCCAGACTATTAGGTTATTTCATTTTTACTGAAGTTTTGAAATGGTGTTCATTGTAAGCCTTTCTGGAGACATTCCCTCAACACACACATTTTGTATCATACTCAGCTACTGTTTTATCTCATGTCATATTTGACTTTCAAACAGAAATAAGAAAATGAAGATACCCTTCAATAAAAATAACTATTATGATTCGATTCCTCCTTCAATGTATTTAGGTCTGCAACATTTTCTCTTTGTGAAAAGGGAAGTAGCCCTCCACACATATTTGTATTATTTTTGGTTAGTGTTCTAGAAAATGCATGTCAAGGTATGTATTAGCATACAGATTATTTCTGAAATGAGATGATTAATTAACAGCAATTGAGTGACAGTTAGTGTCTAAGAGAGCAGATTATACAAAACTGCAATCCACTCATAAACATACTCTTTGTCATCATTCATTTTTCACACGCCCAGTTCACACAACCATTGCATGTAGGGCTAACTGTAGGAGGGACTGGATATGACAGGAAGCTTGCTGCTCTTTCGGTTTTGCAAATTGGGATAGAATAGAATAGAACTTTATTATTTCTGAGTCGCCCTCCACCGAAGTGCTCCGGGCGACTTACAAAATAACAGTAAGACAACATAGTATGTACGACAAGGGGAGAACATGAGGGGGAGGGGGGGGGTGGAGGGGGTAGGGTAGTGTCAAAGAGGTGACAGTCAAAACACTACTCTGCCATCGAAGGAGGGCAGGCAAGGATGTCTCCACGTGAGCATCGATGCAGCCACTCCGGACGGGGTGGAGGCCGCCAACTTCCAGTCGGGGATCCGCTGGGAGGCCAGACCTGCCAGTGTAGTGTCTTTCCTGGTCCCTGCTGAGGACTGGTATGGCCCCTGGAGCCTCAGCCGTTTGTAGCTGGAGCTCCAGAACGTCCTAGGTGAGAACGTCCTCCAAGGCCTCATCTGTCCCACAGATTGTCGTCCTGCTGTGATCTGGTCGAAAGTTCTGGGTGCATCGCTCCGTCGATCTCCCCGGCGAGGGGCAGGGCTGGCCTCCGGACCCTAGTTGGCGATGTCCGGTGGGCACCCTCCTTCCGTTTCCGGCGACGGTTCCTCCTCTTCCTCTTCCGGGGGCCTCGCTCCGGGACTGTGCAGGATGCAGAGACTTCCGGGGGCGGGCCTTCCGAGGGTCGACTGCTTCCGGATGGCCATTCTTCCTGGGGCCCCAGCACATGGGTTGGCTGGGCGTCTTCAAGGCCACCCGCCATGTTGGGCCTCGCCTCCTCCAGGATGCTCCCCCAGCTCATCGCGGGCGGCGGCGGCGGCGCTGGGCGTCCGAGGGGGCCAAGATGGCCGAAATGCTGAAGTCATCCCGCGGTGAACTCGCCATCGGCGGCAGCAGCGGCGAGACCACCGGGCTCGCTGGACCGCGTCCCAGGGTCCCAGATGGCTTCCCCGCTGAAGGTAGGCAACTGGACTGTGGGCCGTCCCGGTCGATCAGCGGCGTTTTCCTCCCAGAGGGATCGCCTACTCCGCCAGCCAGCTCACTACCGGCCTCCGGGGTGGTCGTCTCAGGATTCTCCCGGTCCGCACCCATGCTCTCTCCAGGCAGGGTCACCGAAGGGTTCGAGACCGAGTTGGTTCCAGGGGTGGCCGGCGCGTCCTCGGTTGAGGGAGCGGACCTTTCCAGGCCCACCTCCGTGGGGGCGGTGGGAAAGTCCCACGACCTGTCCCATGTGAAGTCTTGATCCACGGGGCCTGTGGGAGGGGGGGGCCCCGATGGAGCGACCAGGTTGCCGGATAAGACCGGGAATTGTGCCGTAGGGATCCCCATAGACTCCAGTAGGCCGCCAAATCTGTTCCCAAAGTCTTTGATTTGGTCCATGAGCCTCGCATATTCTTTGAATAGCTCAGCATACTCCAAAGGGTCTAGGTGGTTGGCGGGGAGGTCTCGACCCGCTAGCCTCGGCCTCCGAGGGGAACTGCTCCTTTGGGCCCCAAGAGTTTCATGGAACTGGGGTCTCCGGTCTGCTGGCTGCTCGGTCTTCAAGGGAGTCGACAGAGGTGATCTTCCAATGAATGATCTTCTGCCGAATTTCCTTAGGAAGCGGGCGCTGGCGGCCGTAATGGGTCGCACAACCCACCCCTCCTTGGTCCTCTTCGGCGTCTTCCATGAAGATCCTGGGAGCTCAGCCGCTTTACCCAGCCAAATTTGATTGTCCGGTGATTGTGGGTCACCAAAGATGATCCCAGAGGTGTGGCGATCTACTGCCTCGACCCTGGAGGAGGATCGGCAGGACCAGCCAACTGTGTCCGAAGAATCAGAAAGATCCTGCTGGAGCTCACCCGTAGGGAGCTGCACAGCGGTCGCCATCTTGGTCCATAAAGATACTGTACGATATATTGCACAGGGAATGTGGCGCAGCTGGCTGGGTGTCAGCTGCATAAGATCTCTACTGACCAGAAGGTCATGAGTTTGAGGCCTGCCCAGGTTGGGTTGAACTCTTGACCAATTGTGTAGCTCGTTGTCAAGCTTTACAACCTGAAAGACAGTTGCATCTGACAAGTAGGAAATTTAGGTACCACTTGTGTGGGGAGGCCAAATTTAACTGATTTACGAGACCATAAAATCTCTCCAGGAAGTACACAAAAAAGAATGAAAGAATGTGACAGCTCCTCCTGATGGCCAGAAACTGGAATGTTAAATTGCCTCTATGTCTGTGTATATATGTTTGTATGTCAAATGGCATTGAATGTTTGCCTGTATATGTGCATTGTGATCTGCCCTGAGTCCCCTGCGGGGTGAGAAGGGCAGAATATAAATGATGTAAATAAATAAATACATACATACATACATATTGGAAAGTATTAGATTGGCACTTGGAATATTGAAGTTAAGTTTCTCTTGAGCTATAAAACTCACTGGGTGACCTTGGGCCAATAATTATACCAATAATAACAACACACATTTGCTGTATTTTTCTGCTCAGTTCTGCTAGGCTTCTTGGAATAGGGGTCATAGTCAAGAGACAAAAGGTGACACAACCTATAGATTTCTTGTATTTTTTGACAAAACAACAGCCTTACTTTCTGATTTAAATTTATACTCTGGTACTCCTTATTGGGAATTGAACAAGGAAATATGGCAAAACCAGAGCTTTCATTAATTGAGCAGCAAACTAAAGGTCTTTTCTGTTCATTAGTATATCTTGAATATAAATAATGCCATTAACAATACTGAGTCAAATTTAAGGAATACTTTTTTTTGGATGATTTACCCTTTGCTCATGACAGCATCATTATCATAATTACAATTATTATTATTACACTATGTAACAAAATTTGAAAACAAATTCTGTTCCTGTCTCAAAAGTGTTCTTCCTTTTTAATTGTGTGGTACTTACCAAATATACTTGAGTATAAGCCAACCCAAATATAAGCCGAGGCATCTAATTTTACCCCCCAAAAACTGGGAAAACAGCGTAAGCCGAGGGTGGGAAATGAGGCAGATACTGGTAAATTTCAAAATAAAAATAGATACTAACATAATTACATTAATTGAGGCATCAGTAGGTTAAATGTTTTTGAATATTTACATAAAACTGTAATTTAAGATAAGACTGTCCAACTTTGATTAAATCATTGTTCTAACCTTCTTCAGTGTAAATATGCATACATATCCTTCCAATAATAATAAAGAGAGCAAAATAATAAATGTAATAAAATAATAATAGGGTAAAATAATGGAAATGTAATAATAACAGTAGTTAATCAGTAAAATAATATATGTAATAATATCAATAATAAATAGAGTAAAATAAATGTAATAATAACAATAAGAAAATAAAATAATAAATGCAATAACAATAATAAAGTAAAATGATGAATGTAATAATAATAATAAATAGAGTAAAATAATAAATGTAATAATAATAACAACAGAGTAAAATAATAAATAACGTTGACTCGCGTATAAGCCGAGGGGGACTTTTACAGCCTTAAAAAAAGACTTATACTTGAGTATATACAGTACTTTGACAGTAGCTGTTATACTCCAGTAACTTCATTTTTGTGGCTGCCACAAATTATGTTGAATTTGTTGAGACTTGGTGAGATATTTATCGAAAAACGAGCAAAATGTGCTGCAGGATTTCCCACAAAAACAAAGTTTTTGCAGTTTAATAAACTTTTTTCTATTTTTTAAAATGAGAACTAGTTTAGAAATGACATTTATAACCCAGGAACAAAAAATGTATTACATAGTGTTGTTGTTGTTGTTGTTTTACACCAAATGACTCCACTCTGTGACATGGCAATATTTCTTCCTCCAAAAAATCCAACAGCCATCCCATGTATCCTTCCAAAGCCAAGAATTTCTCCCTTTTGGTTTACTCTAATTATTCTGCAATGTTTTTGTGTAGAAGTACACTTGTGTGCATGTAAAAGAAATAGGTTGGCAGAGAAGAGATGGGGAGAATATAACATTTTGGAAGGTGCTCTGGAAATAGGCACTCCAGGCAGAATTGGCAGTTGCATAGCAACACTGAATTGTCGGGGCAACCAAGAAAGCCATTTTTCAAGACGAATGCTCCGAGTTCTGCAAGACGTCATCTCAACTCCCACCAACATTTAGTTATGTAAATACTTCTGTCCCTTCTTCTATCTGAAGATGTCTGGGCAGCATACAATAAAAGAACATGATAACAACAACAATAATTTTATTTCTTACCTGCCTCTCCTCACAGCTCAAGGCGGGTTACAATATTGTTAAAACACACAATCAAAAGGCATACATAATCATTTAAAAACACTCTGTAAAATACACATATTAAAACATATCACTTTAAAACTAGTTGTAAAAAAACCCAGAAAGGTAAAAAGAGTTGAAATGTTTCCAGAAGGATAAAAAGGTTGGGGAAATTAGTTACCATAGCTAGACTACAATTCCAATATATTAACTGACTGTTTCTCATGTTATTTAGGGACAATGAGTTAGATGGGGATAGGAATCAAACATTGTTTGGAAAACAACAGGTACTTCATTCTTGATATACAGCAGTGTTAGGCCTCCAGGAGACCTTAGAAGGCTGCATTCTTTGCCAATCCTCCTACAATATATATATATGTGTGTGTGTGTGTGTGTGTAGTCATCAACACACTTTACCCTGCAACAACTGCAACAGCTGCAGAGCTGTTTGGGCTGGAAGTCAGCCTGAAGAAAACAGAAGTTCTCTACCAGCTTGCACCACAGGAAGAACACCATCATCCCCATGTCAGTATAGGCGAATCTGTGCTTAAGTCCGTTCAGCAGTTCACCTACCTGGGAAGCATCATCTCTTCAGATGCCAAGATTGATAAAGAGGTAGATCACAGATTAGCAAAGGCATATAGTGCATTTGGAAGGCTTCACAAAAGAGTCTGGAGCAACAAGCACCTGAGGCAAAGCACCAAAATCAGTGTGTACAGAGCTATCATACTGTCTGTTCTCTGTCTGCCCCCCCCCCCCCCCACGAGACGCTTCCAGGCGGCGGCGGCGTGCTGGGAGAAGTTGGGGGAGCATCCTGGAGGAGGCAAGACCCAACATGGCTGTCAGAGCTGGAGGTTCTGAGCCTTGAGGGAGGCTCAAGAACTCCCAGTCTGCCATGACCGGGAAAAGCCTGGTGTGCAGGACCTTGGGAAAATCCCGGGGATGATGCAATCTCCCGGGAGAAGTGCCGAGTCAGGACGGATGTGATGCAACTTCTTCCGGACAGTGGACATTGATTGACATAATGCTGACTCAGCAGGGATATGACGTAATATCCATTGGACAGTAGTTCGCTGAGTCAGGAAGGGTGATGTAACCTTTCCCGGACATTGCGGGTGACGGGTTGGAGGGGGTTGAGTATAAAAGGTGTGTTTGGGGCACAAGCCAATGCTTTGGCTTTACAGGTGTTGTACCTTCAATAAAATCTCGTTGTATCGACCTGCAGTTTGTGCGTGATCTTTACAGAAGATTGGAGCGTCCTCACAATGGCGGGCGTCCTTTTTTTTTTTTCCAAATAATTTTTATTAACAAATTTTTATGTTTATAAAACATACATCATCACAACCGGGAGGGAGGGGAGGGGTAAAAGGTAGGGTAAGAATACAAGGGGGTATTTGACTTCCATTCTCCTTTTGCACTAAATATACATTTTCATCACTACAAACTTTTTCAATCACGAGACATCTCCTTTGCTCTTCTTAACTTTTTAATTAACGACAGCGTTCCTTTCTTTATTTATATCTTCTGTCGATATTCTTCTATCACGGCCCAATCTGTCTTTCTTACACCTTTACCATGGTTATATCGTAACCAATATGTTAATTCATCCATATCTCGTATCTCTATAATTTTAATTAGCCATTGCTCTTTTGTGGGGAGGAGATTTTGTTTCCATAATTTAGCAAACACCATTCTTGCGGCTGTTGAGAGGAACACAAAGAGCTTTTCCGAATTTTCATCTGGAAATGTTTCTTGTTCTATCAGTCCTATCAGATAAAGTTCCGGTCTCATTTTAAATTCTATTTGTAACATTTTCTTACATTCCTCATGTATCATTTGCCAGTATTCTTTTACTTTAGGGCAGGTCCACCATGTATGAAAAAAAGTACCTTCCTGCTTCTTACATTTCCAACACCTGTTTCCCACATTTTTATACATTGTACTTAATTTCTTGGGGGTTATGTACCACCGGTGTAACATTTTTAACCAGTTTTCCTTTAAATCTGTTGCATATGTCATCTTCATTTGTTTAACCCAGATCTTCTCCCATTCTTTCAATTGGATTGGTCTCCCAATATTTTGCGCCCACTTAACCAACAATGGCGGGCGTCCTTGAAGACGCCCAGCCACTCCATGTGCTCGGCCCCCGTGAAGGAGCAGCACCCGGAAGCAGTGGTCAAAGCCTGCCGGAAGTCCCGGAAGCCCCGCCCCCGGATGACTCTTTCCCTAGCAGCAATCCGGTTAGGGAGAAACGCGGCCTCCGGAAGAGGAGGAGATGGCGCCAGAAACGGAAGGGAGGCGAGTACGCCATCCCCCACGCTTCAGACCGGAGGCCAGGTTCAGCCCCCTGCCGGATAGATCGAAAGGACCGGGTCCATAGAGCCAGTGCCCCTGCTGGCCCCCCAGATGAAGGACGATCAACGACAAGAGTGGTGCAGCCTCGAAGAACGTTCTTAGCCAGGATGATCTGGAGCTCATGCTACAAGCAGTCGCAGCTCCAAAGGACCCACCAGACCAGGGTGAAAGCTGACGAGGACTCTGTGCGGATGGACCGGGACCCCCATCGTGGACTCTCTTGTGGGAGACGATGGTATCCGCCCTCCGCCAACCCCCTAGTACCAGCAATCCTGCTGGGACCGCCCCGCCTGCCCTCTTTCGATGGCGGGGTGGCACCTTAGTGGGCATCGTTGCTGACTCCTTCCCTCCCCCCCTCCCCTTCCCTCTTCCTTGTGTTTTTCCCTTGTCTATTGTATATCGTGCTGTTGTAAACCGCTCTGGGCGTCAGAGAGAGCGGTATATCAAATTGAATTATATTATTATTATTATAATATTATTATATGGGTCTGAAACATGGGTCACCTATTGCCAATACCTATGACTCCTCGAACGCTTTCATCAGCGCTGTCTTCACACAATCCTAAATATATACTGGACTGACTATATGATGAATGTCGCTGTCCTTGAGCAAGCAGGGATCACTAGCATTGAAGCCATGCTATTGAGAACTCAGCTGCACTGGGCAGGGCACGTCTCTAGGATGGAGGACCACCGCCTCCCAACGATTCTACTCTATGGGGAACTCGCCACGGGTCAGTGCAAGAGAGGCCCCCCCCCCAAAGAGATACAAGGACTCCCTGAAACAACATCTCAGGCTCGGCCAGATTGATAATCAGCAATGGTCCACCCTGGCCTCACATTGGGAGGCATGGAGATGCACTATCCACAATGCTGCGGCCTCTTTCGAGAAGACACACCGAATGGGTCTCGAAGAGAAACAACAACGCAGAAAGAACAACATCACCCAAGGAGACTTTCTGCTGGGCTTCCTGCAACCGAACTTGCCTATCTCAGATTGGCCTTTTTAGTCATCAACGCGCTTGTAAAAAGCATGGGATGAGTCCTTCCTAAGAATCTTCATTTGCGAAGTAATGCCGATATATATATATATATATATATATATATATATATATATATATATTGTTTGCCCCAATGCACGAAAAACACATTCAACAGGGCATGGTTTGCCATATTTTTGCTCCACTTTAGACAATTTTTAAATAATAGGTAGATCATCTCTCTCTCTCTCTCTCTCTCTCTCTCTCTCTCTCTCTCTCTCTCTCTCTCTCTCTCGGACCTCTTCTAAGTCTACAGTGTTAGGTAAAAGGTAAAGATTTTCCCCTGACATTAAGTCCAGCCATGTCTGACTCTGAGGGTTGGTGCTCATCTCCATTTCCAAGCCAAAGAGCCACCGCTGTCCATAGACACCTCCAAGGTCATGTGGCTGGCATGACTGCATGGAGCGGTGTTACCTTCCCACCGAACCGGTACCTATTGATCTACTCACATTTTCATGTTTTTGAACTGCTAGGTTGACAGAAGCTGGGGCTGACAGCGGAAACTCACGCTGCTTCCCAGATTCGAACCTGCGACCTTTCAGTCAACAAATTTAGCAGCTCAGCAGTTTAACCCACTGTGCCACCGGGTTAAAATCCAAATGTATTTCCTGCCTGTGCAGAGTTTCTGGGGCAATGGACCTGAAGAAGACTTCAGGAGACCTGGCATCTTAAAATATTGTCTGGTGCTTTCCTGGAAAGTGACCACCATCTCTACCACCTTTAGAACCACAGCCAGTGTTCAGTCCAGTCTACAGGTTCAAGAAAAATGCTGGGATTGTTGAAAGCAGAGGCGAATGGCAAAATAAAAGGGGCCGAAGGTCAGTATTGGAAGTTGGTCTTCACCAAAGTGGGGCTTAGGCAGTTGTTGAGTGCAATTCTCCCAGGGTGAGCTCAGCCTAATGCAGGGAAAGCTCCTGGGCTTAACCAATGGCACCAAGGCTCAAATCGGAGTCTTTACATCTACATGTGTTTTTAATTTCCTAATTATTCTCAGTGACAATTGAATTACTTGTCTTCTCACTGAGCATGAACATTCTTTCTCTGGAAGATCATGGAGGGGAAGAGACAAGTCAAATGGAAATGAGGTGGAACAAATTTGGGATGAGAAGGAAAGGTCCCCCCCCCCCCCGTTCAGCAGAATTAATTAAAAGTAGAGTTACCCACTTGTGTAGATCGTTGCAAGTGACCTTTGTCATTGTTTTGGCATCTCAGTGTGGAAACATCCAGTGCTCAACAACTTGGTTTTCAATGCCAGCACACAAGCAAAAAGCATACACTTTTGTTGGTGGAATTTTTCACATGTATTTCCCGTGTCTTAAAGATTTATTGAAGCAATGACAATTTGAATTTTTTTCGGATTCAACCCCACACTGCCTAAGTCGCTAGTCCTGAATAAGGAATAAGTTTCGTTAGCTTAGAATTGGCTGTGGCAGGGCCGTAGCCAGGATTTTGATTCGGGGGCTGAGTTTGGTTCGGGGGGTTGAGACTGGGTGGAAGAGGGTCTACCCTAGCAAACCTTTTGTATTGTTATCCCAATAACCCCATTAATGTGGGATATAATGAGCATGGTGATCAGATCATGATTTAAATGCACGTAACAGTTTAAATAATGTACCAGTAAGGCCTTTTCGCGGACCACCCTGAGAATTTCGGGGGGGGGGGGGGGCTGAAACCCCCTTAGCCCCCCTCCCTGGCTACATGCCTGATCTGAGGGTTTCCCTTTGCCCATGCCTTCTAATTTCTTCTCTCCTCTCTGTTTCTGTTCTCTTTCTGATTGGTTATGTAGAATGGATACTTTTCTACTGCAAGCCTTTACTTCTGACTTCAGCTTTTTATATCTTATCATGTGCTGTGGGATTTGAGATCTCTCTCTGCTTGTTTGTCAGAGAGCTGTAGTGATTGGTGTTTTTCCCCTCACTTGAAACCTTAAAAGAGGTGGGTATTAGAGTATTTACCCAGTTATTTACTATGAAGAAATATCATTATTACTTTCTACTGTAAATAAACGTTTTGTGATTTTTTTAAAAAGCCAGGACTCTGCATCTTTACCTGCCTAAGCTCTTAATTCTTTACCACCACATCGCATGGCACTTTATGCTCTTCATGCTGTGAGCTGATTGCTCGACTTTTAGTATCCTGTTTGCTTTTGGATGCTCTACTATATTTTTGGGTATTTTTCCCTAACAGAAATTACAAAACACAATATAGAAATCAGTTCAACTGCATTATATGGGTCTACACTGACAGTATAATCCAGTTTCAAAGTGTATTATATGGCATTGTAGAATGGTATTCTTTATAAAAATGATAACATCAAGATTTTGTTTTCAGAATGGGGAGGAGAGATATTCTTAAGCCATGAGTAGTTGAATCTGTGCATATGTAACCTATGGATATGGAATGCAGACTTTAATTCACCTATGCATTCATGGTATACCATTATTAACACTATTTTTCTGTTCTTGCTTCAAAAGTGTGATTCCTGTTTAATTGTGTGGTACTTACTTTGAAAGTACGGCAGTTGTTCTATTCCATAAACTCTGTCTTTGTGGCTGCCGCAAACTGTGTTAAATTGGTTAAGTCTCTAGGAGATATTAATTGAAAAACTATAGCAAAATGTGCTGCAGGATGTACAGAGTTTAATCAACTTTAATAAACTTTGTCCATGTTTTTATGATAGAAGCAAATAGAAAATGGCATGTATAACCCAGGAACAAAAATCATATTACATAATGAAAGAGAAAGAAATGCTAGAAATAATTATTGTTCGCTTTGGGTTTTTTCCATGTTGGCAAGAAGCTCACCAAACTTGTACGTGCAAGGCAAATAATATTATAATGCATTTCCAGAATATTCCATGTTCTTTATTCAGTTTATTAGCCATCTATTTCACATCAGTTTTAACCCTTCAGAGCCAGGTAAACAATTACTGAGGATTGAAGGGAGCGGGGTTGTGAAGCTTGGCCCCCAAAATAAGAATTCTGTATCCAATGAAATTTTGGTCAGCCTCCAAATTCCTAGCATTGCATGAAATAGGTCATTGAAAATTGTTGCACACAAACAAAGCCTTTCATATGCTGCATTTCCATTCCCTCTGCCACTTTCTCTAAACGCCTGAACTCTATTTCTAACTTCTCACTCTTGGCTTTCATCTAATATATTTTATTAGGTAGTAAAATAATGACAAAGGTATAAACAGAGAAAAAACAGAAAGAACAAAAAAATAGAAAAAAGAAACACATAAAAAGATAGGTTGACTTTCAACCTTCTCTTCAAAGACTATGGATATATTTCAACTCCACTGTCTAACCAGTTACATCACTCACTTCTGATAATTAACTCATTTAAATTCTCAAAACCCACACTTTAAATTTCTTTCTTTCTTTCTTTCTTCAAAGGGTCTATTCCCACTATTGGATAGGGATATGAAAAAGACAAGAGTTACCGTTTCCAATCAGTTTCTGAAAAGAAAAAAAAGCAATTATTTTTCTTTCATCAAACTAAGTAGTTCTTGCTTTTTTAGTTACAGCAACCTTTCTTCTCTTGGAGGGATTGCTGTATTCTTTCACTTCTGGGCATAGATTAGTCTTACTACTCACCTAAAGTTACTATACAGCTAGGGGAGAAATATGTTTAACTACATGGAGAGTCAGTGTGACATTTTTATTCCAGCAGGCTTTCCGGGTCTGATCTGGTTAATCAGCTGTAAATATTTGTATGGTTTTTAGTTAAGAGCTTAATTTTGGTTGTTTTAAAAGTGTGTTTTTTATATTCTCTGTAAGCTGTCCTGAGCCCTCGGGGAAGGACAGCATGCAAAACTGAATAAACAAACAAACAAACAAACAAAGCACTAGGTGAAGATTTGATACATTCAGGTTCAAAACCTGATCAGACATGATTCACTGTGGTTTCTGAAACAGTCACTCCCTTGAATGCTTTGGAGCAAAGGAAGAATATAAATGTAACTTAGGGTGCATCTACATTGGAGAATCAGTGCAGTTTAACATTGCTTTAATTGCTGTGACTCAACAACATTGAATCCTTGGATATGCAGCCTGGTGAGGGACCAGCATCTGGTGAGGGACCAGCACAGAAGACTAAAAGCCTTGTAAAATTACAACACCCCTGACAGTGCCATAAAGCACTTTACTTTTTGGACTGTAGGTTCCAGAATGGCTAGGGGATTCTGAGAGACTTAGTCCAAAGAAATCTCTGTGTTTCTTGGAGCCTCTCAGGCCTGCTTAGAGAGTTTCTCCTCCATACCTACCCTCTTCCCAAAGGAGAGAGACATGGTCAATCCTGCCTCCGTCTGCTCCAAATTTCCCCGCATATTAAGACGCCTGTCTGGAAACCAGCTCATGAAGACTGATGCCTGATGGTGCTGGCAAGTCCCTCTGGGCTGCTTCCCACCAACAGAAGTCGCGGCAGACTGTCAAAGTCGCCTAAGCTTCTGGGATGCCACCTGCTCACATGCTATGAATAGACTCCTTGTGAAAAGCCAGCGCTAGGCAGGTGTCTCTATGGATATGAGAAGGACAAGTGCACTGTGCCTCTGAGTCACAACAAAGTGGAGGGGATCTCTTTGGCTGTGAAACAGATTTTTTTTATCCTGGCCCCAATTTTCTCCCCTCGGGGAGATAGGAACTCAGAGACATTTTGGGAACAATAAGGGTTCTTATACATTTTTCTATCAGTGGTAGGCTTCTATGACAGTAGGGTAGTGACTCCACTCAGTGTTTCAATCTGAACTTTAAAGAAGCTAGCCAGCATAATCCAGTCCTATAACTAATCTTCTCCAGTTTAAAAAATAATGTTCAGTACATTGAATAGTTTCTTTACAATCAGAGCAGAGTCACTGCCTCTCTCACATGGAGGCCACCAGTCACCACTGATGACCCCACACTACTATGCATGTGCATATGCACCTACATGCATCCATGCACCATTCCTCCCTTTCACCACAATGAGAAATCCTCTCTACATAGAAAGGTGGGTGTCTGCTCTTTTCTTTTAGTGGCCCAGAAACTAGTCTGAACTTTAAAGACCCTACCCAGGATGCGGATCTCATTTTTGGGATGGAATTCAGCACTACGGATAGCTCCTTTAACAGTGAAGAAAAACCTAGAGAAGGGTCCCCACCTCTGCCGATATTCATGACATAGGAGGCATCAGCGAGTGAGAATTGACTCGGTGCATCACATGTTATTCAAGGTAGACCAAAGTCAACTAAAGGGAAATTCGCCCCTTGAATATGGGGCGCAAAACCTTTCTAGAACTTTGAAGAGAGAGAGAGAGAGCTGGAGAGGAACTGCCTTCGCTGTTTTTTGTGCCTGTGTCATGCAGCTATCCGATTATTGAGCTCATGGTGAATCAGTTTGGTCCTCCATAAACGCTCCAGTTTGGTTTCCCTTCTGCACCCCAAGTGTGGGCAGAATGATTCATGGTCTCAACATGATTCAAATTACCTGTTTACAAGCTGAGCTGATAATGCATATCTCCACTTACTTTGAGGAGAGGCCTAATAGGTTCTTGACTCCATGGCAGCAAAAGAGGCCCTTTCCAACTCACCAGTAAGTTGAACAATTGCAAAGTGCTAATTAGTGCAATTACATCTCCATCAAGATGCTGATTTGTGGGATCTGCCCCTTTGTTTCCATTTTTCTGATATGATAAAGAGCCAAACCTGAAGAGCTGGAGGCTGGGTTGGGATCTCACTCACCCCAAGTCTAAATGCCACAAAAGCTAGCTTTATCTGAGGAATATAGAGTAGGGTCATTGCTAGGCATTTGCAATATTTTCTTTTACTTCTCCAGTCCAACTTATTTTTATGTGTTAGGAGGAAGATTGGAATCCTGTTAGTGACCTGCATAATTGTGTTTAATGTGTGCCGGGGTTTCTTTTTGGATGGAGTGCAAAGTATTATTCTGTAACCAAATTTATATCATTCCTGATATAAAATGATAAATGGTGAGCACTGGGATTTAACACATCTAAATGGGATTGGATTGGAGAAGGCTGATGTAGAGAAAGGTGAGACATTTCTTTGATTTCACAGTACCAGGAACTGCAGAATGAATATGAATCCAAGACATTCAAGACAGACAAAGAGAAGCACTGGTTCATGTTACACATCATTATGTGTGGGGATTCACTGCTGCAAGGTGTAGCTAAGGCCATTGTTTTCACTTTCCAAACTCTTTTCTAATTCTATATTGTAGTCCATCCCACCTCAATTTTTTCATATAAATAACTAACTAAACCAGTGTTTCTCAACCTTCCTAATGCCGCAAACCCTTAATACAGTTAACGTTGTAGTGACCCCCAACCGTAACATTATTTTCATTGCTACTTCATAACTGTAATTTTGCTACTACGGTATTATGAATCGTCATGTAAATATCTGATATGCAGGATGTATTTTCATTCACTGGACCAAATTTGGCACAAATATCTGATATGCCCAAATTTGAATACTGGTGAGGTTGGGGGAGGGGGGGGGATTGATTTTGTCATTTGGGAGTTGTAGTTGCTGGAATTTATAATCCACCTACAATCAGAGAGCATTCCGAATTTCACCAATGATTGAATTGAACCAAATTTGGCACACAGAACTCCCATGACCAACAGAAAATACGGGAAGGGTTTAGTGGGCACAGATCTAGAGTTTTGAAGTTGTAGTTCACCTCTATCCAGAGAACACAATGATGGGTCTGGACCAAGCTTGGCAAAAATAGTAAACATGCCCAAATGTGAAGACTGGTGGAGTTTGGGGAAAATAGACCTTGACATTTGAGAGTTGTAGTTGCTGGGATGTATAGTTCATCTAGAATCAAAGAGGATTCTGAACCCCACCAACGATAGAATTGGGACAAACTTCCCACACAGAACCCCCATGACCAACAGAAAATACTGTGTTTTCTGATGGTCTTTGGTGACCCCTCGGACATCCACTTGCAACCACTTAGGGGTCCTGAACCCCAGGTTGAGAAACACTGAACTAAACAAAGAAACATGTGATGGCTTAACAGAATCTCCAGGGTCAGAAGCAATGTCCTAGTCAATACCATTCCTACTAGAAGACGTCTAGCAGATGAAACCTACATATCCTTCCTGTCAGATGACAGCAATCCATTTCCTCCTCCCCCATCTTTTTCTCCAACTTAGAACAAAAGATAAAACAAATATAGTTAACAATTCACAACATGCAAAAGTTAAAAGTTAAATAGAATTATCAATAAAAGAAAGGAAACAACAAACAGATGTGGGTGGAGGTGGCAATAAGATATTGCACAACAAAACCAGGCATTTCCATGGCTTGCTCTGCTCTTCCTTCAGCTAAACTGGTTGAGGGTGTCAAAGGGAGTTTGGAAAGGTGACTGTTCAGATGACAGCTCCCAGAATTCCTTGTCCATGTTACTATTGCCACCTTGGAAATCCTGTATCCTGTATCAAAACGGACATGGGTGATCAAGCAACACAAATGTGATAAAGATAGCAATAGCAATAATGAGGATAATGCAAACTAGGAGAGTCTGCTGCAGTTTGCCTTTGCCCAAACTTGCCAGAAAAGGCAATTTCCCCCCTCCTGGTGAGTTGAATGCAAATGTCTTTTGCACTCTTGATTCAGTTTGCAGAAACTGGAGTATCTGGAGACAAAGGAAGAAAGTAGAACGAAGGGTGAGGAACGAGAACATTTCAAAAACAGCTGAAAAGTGCATTGACAATAGATTAATTGGGACTGTCCCTGTGAAACTAGGACAGATGGAGGATATGGTGTTCTCTTCTAACTATGTCAGTTTTGGTACATGCTCTATCAAGAGAAGGCATCTCGGCTTCATCTGAGGCAGCAAAGCATTTTGGGATCATCTTCTATTTGGAAGTTAGATGTCACCTAGGCATTATTTAAGACTTTATGAAGCAGGCAAGATTGGACTGAGTCCAACTGCAAATGGGACTAAACAGGAACATGGGCAAACCCAAAAATATTTAGTGAGATGTTTACTGGGTGTTGCACATTTTGGATGGGCGTTGCCAAGGCACTGCTGTATATTCTTGACTGTAAGCCAGGAAAGGCAGTTTCCTCTTGGCAGGTGCAAATTAGATTTTTCTCACATTGTGAGAAGAGGTGACGAGTTATAGCAAGAAGAGAAAGAAAGAAAGCATTTTCCATAGAGATTTAGGGGATTTGGATTTACACAGACTTTCTGTTGTCAAACAATAAACCCAACTACTAGGCTTGTGCAATCTGCGCAAACCTTGACCCGTTTCAGTGTCACGGCTTTCAGTGAGGGCCCTGATCCATTTTTTTGGGGAGCCTCCTGAATTTGGGAGGGCAGATGTCTATTTTTACTCTGAGGTGCCGAAAGATCTGTTTTCTATGAGCCCATTATTTGGGGGGGGGGGGTCGTAGGCTCCCCTTCCTGTCATTTTAGGCATTTAAGCTTTTTTCTACTCTAGAGGAGAGGCACTGCAGGCAGGTGAAGGCTTTCTCAACTGGGCCTGCAGACCACACACACTTCTTCCAAGGAATTTAAAGCAGGCAAGTTCTTAAAGTTGTTTCTTACTCTAGAGGAGAGGCACTCGGTTGCAGACAGGTACACACACTTTAAGGAGGCTTCTTGTTCTTAAAGCTGTCTACTGTAGTGGAGAAGTGCTGCAGGTAGGCGCACACACATTTTCTCTCCTGGGCTGCACCATGCGAGCAGCCACAAACTCTTTCCAAGGCATTTTCAGGAAGCTTACCACTTCCAGGTAAGGAAGAGCGATGACCTCCTTGAAGATGAGCAGTAACTGGTAGTAGTTTTCAGGAAATTAGGCTTTTCTTTTTGTTTTATGGGGGATACATAAAAAAATTAAACTACGATGCTGTAAATTTATGTATTTATTACATTTTTATACCACCATTCTCAGCCTGAGGGCGACTCATGGTGGTTTACAAGCGGCACTATTCAATGCCAATAACAATATAAAAGCAGATAAAACACTCAACATAGTTAAAAAATTCACATACATATTAAACATCAATAAAAACATAATAAAACCATAAATCCTCCGCACTTCATCGCCAAACCAATTGCGTTGTCCAATAATTCCGAGATCAGAGGTCATAGCTACACTGCGTTTGGAAACGCCTGCTCAAATAACCAGGTTTTTACTCTTTTACGAAAAGTTAAGAGAGTGGGGGATGATCTAATGTCCCTGGGGAGGGCATTCCATAGCTGAGGGGCAACCGCTGAGAAGGCCCTGTCTCTCATCCCTGCCAGCCACACCTGTGAAGATGGCAGGACCGAGAGCAGGGCCTCCTCAGAAGATCTTAAATTTCTAGGTGGTTCATAAGGAGAGGTACGTTTGGAGATATAGGTAGACAAAGAAGTGTAGGAGTCAATATTGGCTCCTGCTTACTTTTGTCTTGGGCGGGTTTTCACAAGTCTAACCATTACTGCAGCAGACCCCAGATTGCCAAAAGTTACTGCTCAAGAGATGTGTTTTTATGAGCATTCCAGTCGGAATGTACTTCCCATAATTCCTTACTGCGTATTTGATATGAGAACATGCAGAATAGTTACAGGAACACAATGTAAAAGTCCCTAAATATCTACAAAGGATGATGGATGCTTTTTTAGAATTAAAAACTGAATGAGATGCAATATATCCAGCCAGAAAGGAGCCACCACTGGACACGCCTACATTATCTGTCACACACCAAAAAAAAAAGCGCCTTATCTCCATTGCATCACTCCCATTTAGCTGATCTGGCCCATTTCTTCCTGAACTTGTTTGCTTGCCAACTTCTGCTGCCAAGGTGAAGACAGATGCAACAAGCCGTCAAGGGGGAACGGCGTCGAAAGCATGCTTGCTTCCCAAATGCAAGTGCATCTTTTCCATCTCTTAATGTAAATTCAGAACTCCAGTTCTACAAGTTTCTAGTGCGTGATCCAAAAAAGGAAAAGGAAAGCTGACTTGGGATGGCACCTACTGGCTACTGCCTGTAACACCACTAGAATATGTC
Source organism: Anolis apletophallus (assembly GCA_030556195.1). Taxonomy (NCBI): domain Eukaryota; kingdom Metazoa; phylum Chordata; class Lepidosauria; order Squamata; family Anolidae; genus Anolis; species Anolis apletophallus. The sequence continues at coordinate 31,619,612 of JARBWK010000013.1, read as the reverse complement.
CCTTTCCAATCCGTAGAGCATTTCAACTCTTTCAGAAACTTAGTGATTTAAACTTAGTGATTTAAGATGAATCATAAAGCAGAGCTGCGGAGTAGAATGGTGGAGCTCTCCAGATGTTGTTCAAGTGCAACTTCTAGCAGTCGTAGCTAGAACAGTGGATTCCTAGAAGTGCTGGGAGTTGCTGTACAAGAACATCTGGAGGGTGTCATGATTCTCTTCTCATGATATAACCTGGTGAAAGTCAAGCACTTCTAGATTAATTAATTCTAAGACAGTGTGTTGTCAAATGCTTTCATGGCTGGAATCACTGGGTTGCCGTGAGTTTTCTGAGCTATATGGCCCCCTGAAGACGCAGGTTCGCAGCTTGGGAGTGATCCTGGACTCATCGCTGAGCCTGGAACCCCAGGTCTCGGCGGTGGCCAGGGGAGCTTTTGCACAGTTGAGACTCGTGCGCCAGCTGCGCCCGTACCTTGGGAAGTCTGATCTGGCTACGGTCGTCCACGCTCTGGTCACATCCCGAATAGATTACTGCAATGCACTCTACGTGGGGCTGCCTTTGAAGACATTTCGGAAATTGCAATTAGTCCCGCGGGCGGCAGCCAGATTACTAACGGGAGCTACAGACAGGGAGCACACCACCCCCCTGTTGTGTCAGCTGCCTGTCCAATTCCGAGCTCAATTCAAAGTGCTGGTTTTGACCTTTAAAGCTCTATACGGTTCTGGCCCAGCTTACTTGTCCGAACGCATCAGCCGCTACGTCCCACCTCGCAATCTAAGATCCTCCGGGGAGGCCCTGCTCTCGCTCCTGCCGACTTCTCAAATGCGGCTGGTGGAGACGAGGGACAGGGCCTTCTCGGTGGTGGCTCCCCGCCTGTGGAATGCGCTCCCTATTGAGGTACGGTCCACCTCATCCCTCCTGGCATTCAGGAAAAAGGTAAAATCCTGGCTTTGGGACCAGGCGTTTGCACACCAGCACTAGGCAGCATGTTAGATGGGGATTTTAATGGAATGGATTAAGAGGGTCAATGTTTTTATGGATTGAATATTGTTTTAACTTGGAATGACTGTGTATGATGCTGTTGAAACTGTATTTTAATGTATCTTAAGGTATTTTAATTGTGGGGTTTTGGGGTTTTATGCTGTTGTGATGTGGGCATCGAATTGTGCCGTACTGTAAGCCGCTCTGAGTCCCCCCTCGGGGGTTGAGAAGAGCGGGGTAAAATCCTGAAATGATAAATAAATAAATGATCCAGAAGCATTCCCTCCTGATGTTTCACCCTCATCTAAGGCAGGCATTGTTAAAGGTTGTGAGGTCTCTTGGAAACTAGGCAAGTGAAGTTTATTTATCTGTGGAATGTCCAGGGTAGCCACCTTAATTAGCATTTAATTTCCTTGCAGCTTCAAAGCCTGGCTGGTTGCTGCCTGGGGGAATTCTTTGTTGGAAGGTGTTAGCTGGCCCTGATTGTTTCTTGTCTGGAATTCCCTTGCTTTTTGAGTGTTACTCTTTATTTACTGTCCTGATTTTAGAGGGTTTTTTTTAATACTGTTAGCCAGATTTTGTTCATTTTCATGATTTTCTCCTTTCTGTTGAAATTGTCCACATGATTCTGGATTTCAATGGTTTCTCTGTGTAGTCTGGCATGGTAGTTGTTAGACTGGTCCAGCATTTCTGTGTTCTCAAATAATATGCTGGGTCCAGGTTAGTTCCTCTGCTTTGGCTGACTTCTCAGATTGAATTAGTCTGCAGTGCATTTCATGTTTCTTGATTCGTGTTTAGGCAATGCTGTGTTTGGTGATCCCTATGGAGACTTGTCCACAGCTGCATGGTATGTGCTAGACTCCCGCAGATGTGAGAGGATCTCTCTTGCCCTTTGCTGAAGGTTGCATTTGTTAGTTTTTTTGTAGATCATCTGTATCCAGACAAGAATCCAGCTAATACTTCCCAACAAAGGATCCCCAGGAAGCAATCAGCCAGGCTTTGAAGCTGCAAGGCCATTAAATGCTAATTAAGGTGGCCAGTTGCAACATTCCCACTTACCTCAAGCAGACAAGACTTTTTACTTCCACTCAGGACAATCCACAGATATATAAAGCTCACTTGCCTAGTTTCCAACAGTCCCCTCAACCTCTGAGGACGCCTGTTATAGATGTGGGCGAAATGTCAGGAGATAATGCTTCTGGAATATCGCCAGACAGCCGGAAAACTCACAGCAACCTAGGTTTATATTTTTTATATAAATGAAAAGTGTGGAGGTGACTGTGGAACTTTTGGGACTTATTTCTGGAACATGGCCATAGTAAAGATAAAGGTTTTCCCCTGACATTAAGTCTAGTCGTGTCCAACTCTTGGGTGTGTGTGTGTGTGGTGCTCATCTCCATTTCTAGGCCGACAAGCCAGCGTTGTCCATAGACACCTCTAAGGTCATGTGGCCAGCATTACTGCATGGAGCACCATTACCTTCCTTCCGAAGTGGTACCTATTGATCTACTAGCATTTGCATGTTTTTGAACTGCTAGGTTGGCAGAAGCTAAGGCTAACAGAGGGAGCTCACCCCACTCCCTGGATTCAAACTGCTGAACTTTTGGTCAGCAAGTTCAGCAGCTCAGCAGTTTAACCTGCTGTGCCACCAGGGGCTATATATATGGTCATACAGCCCAGAAAACTCACAGCGTCCCAATGCTAAGACAGCCATCATGGTGTAGTGTTTTGAGTTTTGGATGATGACTCTGGAGACCAGGATTTGAATCTTTGATCAGCTATGGAAACTTATTAGCTGGCCCTGGAAATGTCACATTCATCAAGGGATGTCCTTACTACCTTCCTTCTCTTAAGAGACGCTTCCTTTATCCATTGCGCTCCTTCCATCCTGCATCTCATGTTCCTGGAAAGGAATAGGTTTTAACCAGACAAGGAAGCCTTTGGTGAGTCCAGCAGCTGTTTTGAGCCTCTGTGGCAGATGTTTGCCATTCAAGCCGCTTCTTTACTGTTTCCGAAACAAAACCCTGGATTCTTCCTGACCAAAGCGGCTAGGTTTTGATTGACAGCCGGGGTGTGTTTCATGTGGCATAAACCATATTTTAAAAAATTAAATTCCACACCAAACAGAAAATTGTGATATTTTCCTGGGTCTTTCTGGAGAACATTCAGCACAGGTCCATATCTGCTCCCCTGGCTGTCCTCCCCCTTTTCTCACTTCCCATCCTGTCATGCTCTGGCAGACTTCAAACCAATTGTAGGAAATACTAGGATTAAGGATGAAAATATGTGTTAGCACTAGATCGCTATCTAAGGGCTTAATTTTCTACCAAGACAGATGCTGGTGCGCCTTTTGAAGGCGTGCTTTCCCTTTGGCTCACCCCTGAAACTATTGCATGCTGTGATAGTTGGGTTTTTTTTTCCTTTTGCATGAAAAGACATGGAAATCTTTGTTATCTTTTAAAACAACACTACCTTTTCCAGAGGAAATGTCCATTCAATTTATTACCTGCAGGAAACTACACTTTCCATGTTAAGACTTTGGAAAAGTTACTTTGAGGCACTGGAACTTCAGGATATTGGGAGATGTAGTAAAATAATTTCCCCTAAATCTGGTCATGATGAAGCCTCAATTCCTAACTTCTAAACCAGGCTCCAGCAGGAAGGTTATGCCAGGAGCTTCATGCAGTCATGCCGGCCACATGACCTTGGAGGTGTCTACGGACAATGCCAGCTCTTTGGCTTAGAAATGGAGATGAGCACCAACCCTCAGAGTTGGACACAACTGGACTTAATGCCTGGGGAAACCTTCACTTTTACCCAAACCAGGCATGGGCAAACTTTGGACCTCCAGTGTTCCTAATGTTAGGAATTGTGGGAGTTGAAGTCCAAAACACCTGGAGGGCTGAAGTTTGCCCATGTCATTTCTAAACTCAACCAATCATGTCTCCCTTTATAGTTTTTCCAAAAGTAGTTACACTACTCCATTCTGCAACTCCCAGAATAGCACTGACCTATTCCAGTTAAAGTGGTTTCAAACTGTGCTAATTTGACAGTGTGGATGCACTCTTTGATTAGCCATATAATATATTTTAAGACTGAATTCAACTAAATGTGGGTATAGTAAGCCCCTGAATTTATTCATAATAATAATAATGATAATATTCATTCAGCCTCTGCTACTACTACTACTACTAACAACAACAACAACAACAGGTTCCTAGAGTAGAAGGAGACCTCCAAGGGCCATCCAGTCCAACCTCCTTCTGCCATAAGGGAAAAACACAATCAAAGCATTCCTCACAGATGGCCATTCAGCCTCTGATAATAACAACAACAACAACAACAACGGGCTCCTAGAATAGGAGGAGACCTCCAAGGGCCATCCGGTCCAACCTCCTTCTGCACCTGGGAGCCTTCCTCCTGCCCTGCCTGCGATCTACCAGGATGCCCTACGCGATCTACCAGTAGATCGCGATCTACCTAATGAGCACCCCTGCTATACATACTATAGTATATAATATACTGTGTATCCAGGGGTGCTCTTTAGATAGATCACAATCTACTGGTAGATCTCATAGGGTGTCCTGGTAGATCGCAGGCAGGGCAGGAGGAAGGCAAAGTCCCGCTCCGCAGGCTCCCTACGCCACCCAGGTGCGGAAGGAGGTTGGACTGGATGGCCCTTGGAGGTCTTCTCCTATTCTAGGAACCCATTGTTGTTGTTGTTATTATTATTATCAGAGGCTGAATGACCATCTGTGAGGAATGCTTTGTGTTTTTCCCTTATGGCAGAAGGAGGTTGGACTGGATGGCCCTTGGAGGCCTCCTTCTATTCTAGGAACCTATTGTTGTTGTTACTATTATTATTATTAATAGCAGTAGTAGTAGTAGCAGAGGCTGAATGAATATTATCATCATTATTATTATGAATAAATTCAGAGGCTTATTATACTCACATTTAGTTGAAATCAGTCTTAAAATATATTATATGGCTCTCGCTGAAATAAATTTCCAAATATTTTGCTTTTATGGCTCTCTGAGTAGTGGGTAGGTAGATCATTTTGACTTGGTTGTTTTATAAGTAGCTCGCATGCTGAGAAAGTGTGAGCACCCCTGGTGTATACCATAGTATAGAATACTATATACAGTATAGTATAGTATAGAATATACTGTATATGCTACAGTACAGAATATACTATACATACTATAGTATATAATATACTGTGTTTACTATAGTATAGAATATACTGTATATATTGTAGTATATAATATACTGTATATACTGTAGTATCTATAGAATATATTGTATATACTGTAGTATATAATATACTGTTTTTACTGTAGTATAGAATATACTATATTATATATATAGTATAGAATATGCTATATAAAATATGGTATAGAATTAATTTCGTGTTGTCTGTAGCCTGAATGCCTTCATCCTCCATTTGGATCCCTAGGACAGAAAGGCAGAAGATAAACTCATGGGGAAAGAAGCAGAAAAAGACACACTTTCCTGCCTGTGATCCCATCTCCTCTGTGCAAATCTATATGTGTGTGTGTGTAATGTATATATATATGTATAGAATGTAGGGGAAAATACTAAGGAAGCAGGAGCTCTTGTCATATTGAAAGCAGGGATTGTCAGCTTGCAGATTCCAATAGATTCTCATCTATTTATCGGGCAGCTTTTAGATCAGGCATGGGCAAACTTTGGCCCTCCAGGTATTTTGGACAGCCGGTAGGCTGTTAGGAATTGTGGGAGTTGAAGTCCAAAACATCTGGAGGGCCAAAGTTTGCCCATGCCTGTTTTCGATTGGTTAAAGTCGCCTTTCTTGCCCTGGATAGTTCTGAATGGACTGCAGCTGGATTGATCAGGCTGCTTCTTTGGCACCTGCTTTGTTGTTTGTTTGTTTGTTTGTTGTTGTTGTTTATATAACCTTAAGAAAGAGGGACATTTTGGCACTTGCTGTTGTCCCAGGGCTCTGATCCAACTGAAACAAATATATATTTCTCTCCCACCCCTCTCTTTAAAGTCAAGGGAGAAAAGAAGCAACCATCTAGATCAGTGCTTCTCAACCTGGGGGTCGGGACCCCTGGGGGGGGGTCGCGAAGGGGTGTCAGAGGGGTCACCAAAGACCATCAGAAAACACAGTATTTTCTGTTGGTCACTGCGGTTCTGTGTGGGAAGTTTGGCCCAATTCTCTCATTTGTGGGGTTCATAATGTTCTTTGATTGTAGGTGAACTAGAAATCCCAGCAACTACAACTCTCAGATATCAAGGTCTATTTTCCCCAAACTCCACCAGTGTTCACACTTGGGCATATTGAGTATTCATGCCAGAGAGTCTACAGTGCTCTCTGGATGTAGGCGAACTACAACTCCCAAACTCAAGGTCAATGCCCACCAAACCCATCTGGGTGTTTTCTGTTGGCCATGGGAGTCCTGTATCCCAAGTTTGGTTCAATTCTATTGTTGGTGGAGTTCAGAATGCTCTTTGATTGTAGGTGAACTACAAATCCCAGCAACTACAACTCCCAAATGACAAATTCATTCCACCCCCCAACCCCACCAGTATTCAAATGTGGGTGTATCAGGTATTTGTGCCAAATTTGGTCCAGTGAATGAAATACATCCTGCAGATCAGATATTTACATTACGATTCATAACAGGAGCAAAATTAGAGTTATGAAGTCACGACAACATGAGGAACTTATCAAGGGGTCGCGGCATTAGGAAGGCTGAGAACCACTGATCTAGATGCCTGTTATTCAGATTTTATTTTGAAACGACGAGCCAGACATTTCTCCCTTCCCCAGAAAATGAACTCCAACTACCTTGAGTCCCACTTTGGGGGGGAAAGGCAGGAGGGAAGGGAAAGAAGCCAACGTTGCTGATTGCTCTTCTTTCGTCCAAGAAAGTGCCTTGGAGGGGATTTATCTCCATTCCCCTTTTTTCTACTTAAAGCATCTTTAACCCCTTTGGAGCAATGCATGAAATCCAGGGAACGGGGTGAGCTCCCGTCTGTCAGCTCCAGCTTCCTAGGCGGAGTCGTGAGAGAAGCCTCTCATAGGATGCATGGTAACACACCTGGGCATTTCCCTGGGCAACATATTTGCAGGCGGCCAACTTTCTCACACCAGAAGCGACTTGCAGTTTCTCAAGTCGCTCCTGACACGGAAAAAAACCCCAACACAACACAACACAGGGTCCTTCAAGGGAATCAACGTGCCCTATGTGAAAGGAGATATCTATCTATCGATCGATTTCAGGGTGCATCTCCACTATAGCATTAACGCAATTCGATACCGCCACGTCGTAATGCCATGGAATCGTGCCAGCTGTTGTTTCTCCCGGTCTCTCCACAAAGTGCCTCAGCTCACTACAAATCCCAGGATGAAAGCGCGTTAATTCTCCAGTGGAGATGGTAAATTAATACGAAATAAATCGCCCCACAAATAAAGCGGCACATACCAGTCCAATTATTTTTTTGTGTGTTCCTGATTCTTTTTTGGGGGGGGGAGGAGAATTGAACAAGATTGCTTAAAATTAATATTAATTATTAAATTATTAATTATTAATAATATTAATTATTAATTATTAAATATTGATAATGTTAATTATTAATTATTAATATTATTTTAGAAACATAATTGAGTTTTTTTTATATCCGGGATATCAAATTGATTCCTTTTTGGAGACATAAAATAAAGGTACAGTAACGTCCCATTTCCTACCCAAAATCAAGCCAGTTATAACAAGAGTCTGTTATTAAATATCGGGCGCCTTTCTCAAGGCATGAGGTTTGGGGGCATTTGTGTGCAGAGTTGTCATCTCTTCTTGCTCTGTCTCCTTCCTTCATAAGGTTTAGAAAACCCAATGGTAAATCAGTTAATGGATTGGCTTGGGAATAAGTCCTAGAGTGGATGCCACTTCTGAGTAGGGTGCGTCTACAATATAGAATTAATGCAGTTCGACCCCGCTTTAATTGCCATGGCTCGCTGCTCTCGAATTTTAGGAGTTGTAGCGTTGGGAGAACCTTCTCCTTCTTTGCTAAAGTCGAGTGATGGAACCTCAACCAAACAATTTCCAGGCAACAGAGCTAGAAACGGAGGAAAAACAACAACACTCCTATGCTTGGGAATGACAAAGAGACAGGTCTTGGCTCAGGAAAAAGAACGGTTATTAATGGTGTCTTAACAACAACAACAAAAAAAACAAGAAATACGAGGACTAATAAATTACAAGAGTAATTAAAGTGAAGGCTGGAAACAGAACAAGGTGTGACTCCACTGGGAACCCAGTCTGTTCCTCTTCCTTCCAAAATATAGTTGGCTGCGTTACAGAACAAGACATTATTATTAACTAGCCCTCCCCTGCCACGCGTTGCTGTGGCCTAGACTGTGTATATGTGGTTTTGCGCATGCGTTGTAATGTATTTATTTTGTTGCCTTTTTGTTGTGTTTTCAGTGTTTTTATGAGTGATGGTCACTCCTTGGCCTGATAGGTGCATTGTGTCCAAATTTGGTGTCAATTCGCCCAGTGGTTTTTGAGTTATGTTAATTCCACAAACGAACATTACATTTTTATTTCTATAAGATATGAATGATAATATTATTTATAATAACACTATATTAATAATATTAATACACATATGATTAATATTAATATTATTGATATAATGTTAATATAAATAACATTATATTAGCGTTATTATATTATTATTAATAATAACATAATGTATTAATATATTATTGTGTTATTATTAATGTAATAATATATTATGTTATTAATAATATGGTTATTAATAATAATATAATGTTAATATAAATAACATTATATTACTGTTGTTATAATTATGTTTTTATTATTAATAACATAATGTATTAATATATTATTATCTTATTAATATGGTTATTAATATTAATATTAATACTATAATGTTAATATAAATAACATTATATTAATGTTATTATGTTATTATTAATAATAACTTAATGTATCAATATATTATGTTATTATTAATAATATGGTTATTGATATTAATATTAATAATATAATGTTAATATAAATGACATTATATTAATTTATTTATTTATTATTTATTTCTTGGGACTTATATGCCGCTAACTCCATACGGCTCGCAGCGGCTTACAGAGTCTAGAAATACAATACAAAGTAAAAAACAAACAGAACAATACAACCAGAGAATACATAGATAGAGATATGTTGTCATTATGTTATTATTAATAATAACATAATGTATTAATATTTTATTGTTATTATTAATAATATGGTTATTAATATTAATATTAATAATATAATGTTAATATACATAACATTATATTAATGTTATTATTATGTTATTAATAATAACATAATGTATTAATATATTATGTTATTCTTAATGTAATAATATATTATTATGTTATTATTAATAATATGGTTATTGATATTAATATTAATAATATAATGTTAATATAAATGACATTATATTAATGTTGTCATTATTATGTTATTATTAATAATAACATAATGTATTAATATTTTATTGTTATTATTAATAATATGGTTATTAATATTAATATTAATAATATAATGTTAATATACATAACATTATATTAATGTTATTATTATGTTATTAATAATAACATAATGTATTAATATATTATGTTATTCTTAATGTAATAATATATTATTATGTTATTATTAATAATATGGTTATTGATATTAATATTAATAATATAATGTTAATATAATAGCATTATATTTATGTTATTATTATTATTATGTTATTATTTTTGGTATTATTTTTGGACACTCAGTCAAGAGATATTATAATATTAATATCTCTTGACTGAGTGTCCAAAAATAATAACAAAAGTAATAACATAATAATAACATTAATATAATGCTATTTATATTAACATTATATTATTAATATTAATATCTCTTGACTGGGAGGTAAAAGCAGCTGACAACATCCAGAAAATAACTCAATGTAATTAAAAATAGTATATAAATATTAAAATCGAATTTAACATACAAGTCATGAAAAATACATGATGGACCCCTTTCTGTTTACATTTGCTGCCTTGCCTTCCTTTGGACACTTCTCTCCTTTTTCAAGGCCAGAGGTTTGAAGTGACTCCAATGCTAGGATTTGGAAGGAAATCGAGGAGCATTTTCCCGAGTTAGATAATAATAATAATAATAATAATAATAATAATAATCCACTTAAAATCCAGTTTCTGCCTCCTGCAGAATTCTGGGGTTTGTAGTTTAGTGAGACTGTTAAAGGCTCCTCTCTAAACTACAAACCCCAAACTCTGCAGGTGGCAGAAACCGGATTTAAAGTGGATCCCCCCCCCCCCTTTCTAAGCCTGTAGTTGAGTACTGAAGCTGCTTGCTACTAGAGATTGCCATTGAAAGGGGGCGAGTTCCTGGGGAAGAAGGTCTCCATCCCATTGATCAAACCGGTGTGTTGTTGCTGCTTCTTGAAAGGAAGGTGGAATGTTTGCAGACAGTACCGGCTGTGAGGAATTGTGGCTGGGAGTTGAAGCCCAAAACATCCGGAGGGAGGACCCAAGTTGGCCCATGCCTGGTGTCGAAGCTTGGTTGGACTTGGTTTGAATGGTTTCCTCCCTTCGTTTTCCTTCTCTGTTGAGCAACCAAGTTTCCTCGAGTGTTGTAATGACAATTTCTCAACTTTGTGGTCTCTTCCGACCCCCCGCCCCCAGGATCAAATCGATATATTATTTCTCATTGAAAGAAACGGCAAGAAAGAAGAGAATGAAGGAATGAAATGAAAGAAGGAAGGAGGGGGAAAAGAAAGGAAGGGAAAGAAGGAAGGGAGGGAGAAAGGACAGAAGGAAGGAAGGGTTGAAAGAAAGAAGAGGGAAGAAGGGAAGGAAGGAGAGAAGAGAGGAAAAGATGAAGGAAAGAAAGAAAGAAAGAAAGAAAGGAAAGAGGGGAAAAGAAAGGAAGGAAAAGATGATGGAAGGAAGAGAGGGAGGACAGAAGGAAGGAAGGATTGAAAGAAAGAAGAGAGGAAGGACAGAAGGAAGAAGAGAGAAAAAGATGAAAGAAAGAAAGGGAAAGAAAGGAAGGGAAAGAAGGACGGACGGGAGGGAGGGAGGGAGGGAGAAAGGACAGATGGAAGGAAGGGTTGAAAGAAAGAAGAGGGAGGAAGGGAAGGAAGGAGAGAAGAGAGGAAAAGATGAAGGAAGGAAAGAAAGAAATGAAAGAAAGAAAGGAAGGAAAAGATGGAAAAGGAAGGAAGGAAAAGATGGAAGGATGGAAGGAAGAGAGGGAGGACAGAAGGAAGGAAGGATTGAAAGAAAGAAGAGAGGAAGGACAGAAGGAAGGAGAGAAGAGGAAAAGATGAAAGAAAGAAAGAAAGAAAGAAAGAAAGGAAGGACAGAAGGAAGGAAGGATTGAAAGAAAGGAGGAAGGAGAGAAGGAAGGAGAGAAGAGAGGAAAAGATGAAAGAAAGAAAGGAATGAATGAAAGAAGAAGGAGGGGGGAAGGAAGGAAAGAGAAGGAAGGAGAGAAGGAATGAAAGAAAGACAGAAGAAAAGAAGGAAGGGAAAGAAGGAAAGAAGAACAGAAGGAGAGAAAGGAAGGAAAAGAAGAAAGAGAAGAGAGAAGAGAAGAAGAAGGAGAAGAAGAAAGGAGGAAGGAAGGAGGAAGGAAGGAAAGAAGAGAGGAAGGAAGGACAGAAGGGAAGAAGGGAAGAAAGGAGCGAGGAAAGGAGGGAAGGCAGGAAGAGAGGGAGGGAGGGGGGAAAGAAAAGAGGAAAGGGAAGGAAGGGAAGGAAAGAAGGAGGGCCCAAGTTGGCCCATGCCTGTTCTAAACTATATCAATCAAAACTTTATTACGGTCACAGACCAGCACAGTTCTAAACTATAGAATTCAGAGTTGAACAACACTTTCAATGCTCTGTTCATAAACAGAACACATATTCCCAAGTTTAACCCACCCCCGACTCTTAACTTGCGTGTTGTGTCCTCCATATTTTAATCTTAGTGTATTTCGATAGATGTTTTTAGAAGAAATACCTTTAATTGGGTGTATTTTACATCGTGGTTCTGTGTTTTAAGCTATGCTGCAATCCGCCTCGAGCCATAGGGAGAGGCGGGTAAGAAATACAAGTATTACTATTGCCATTACTCATCAGAAACAACGAAGAAGTCTTTGTGTTAAAATACATGTGTCGGGATCTCAACGAGTGCTTAGTTAATCTGGAACCAAAACAAACGACCTGAAACAGTAACACGAACAAATCATAGTTATATATATGTTATTTAACATCTACATGAAACCGCTGGGAGAGATCATTCGGAGTTTCGGAGTTTCGGAGTAAGGTGTTATCTGTATGCAGATGACGTCCAGATCTGTCACTCCTTCCCACCTGTCGCTAAGGAGGCTGTCCAGACTTTGAATCCCGCTTGGCTGCTGTGCCAGACTGGATGAGGGCTAGCAAATTGAAACTTAATCCAGACAAGACAGAGGTCCTCCTGGTCAGTCCTAAGGCCGAACAGGGCATAGGGTTACAGCCTGTGTTGGATGCGGTTACACTCCCCCTGAAGATGCAGGTTTGTAGATTCATCGCTGAGCCTGGAACCCCAGGTCTCCACGGTGGCCAGGGGAGCTTTTGCACAGTTCAGCTGCGCCCTACCTTGGGAAGTCTGATCTGGCTACACGTCCACGCTCTGGTCACATCCCGAATAGATTACTGCAAGGCACTCTATGTGGGGCTGCCTTTGAAGACAGTTCAGAAATTACAACTAGTCCAACTGGCGGCAGCCAGACTACTAACGAGCTACATTCAGGGAGCATACCACCCCCCTGTTGTGTCAGCTCCACTGGCTGCCGATCCACTTCCGAGCTCAATTCCAAGTGCTGGTTTTGACCTTTAAAGCTCTATACGGTTCTGGCCCAGCTTACTTGTCCGAATGCATCTGCCGCTACGTCCCACCTCCTACTTTAAGATCATCGGGGAGGCCGTGCTCTCGCTCCCGCCAGCTTCTCAAATGCGGCTGGTGGGGACGAGGGAGAGGGCCTTCTCGGTGGTGGAATGCTCTTCCTAGCGACATACCTCAATTCCATCCCTCCTGACATTCATGAAGTAAAAGCCTGGCTATGGGACCAGGCGTTTGCACATTAGCACATAGCAGCATAATTGTATTTTAATTGTATTTTATTGTTGAATGTTGGGGGTTTTATACTGTATTTTACTGTGTGGGCATCGATTTGTGCCTTTTTGGAAGCCGCTCTGAGTCCCCCGTTGAGAAGAGCGGGGTAAAATGCCAAAAAATAATAATAAATAATATGTAGCCTACATAAATGGAAATATGCTATCAGAAAAACATTTATTCAACTACTTACTGAGGAGAGAGAGAGAGAGATCTATCTCCCCAACAAGTAGCTGAATAAATGTTTTTCAGTAGCATCTTTCCAATTAAATATACTGTATTTTAGTCATACACATGCTATATTATTTATATTAACATTAACATTAATGATATTAATATTAATATTAATAATATTAATATCTCTTGGCTGGTAGGTAAAATACATGGTTTCTCCATAACTTGGAACTTCAAAGTACTTGTTGGGTTGATATATACATACACATATCCCAACAAGTAGTTTGAAGTTCCAGGTTATGTGGAAACCGTGTCTTGGCAGAGAACGTAGCGGAGAAATAGCGGCGATCGGATCTCGGGAGATTTGGGTGAAACGACACCAGGAAGGTCGGCCTCTCATTCAGAAAATGAGACCATCGTTTACCAGTCAGAGGACTGACAAGTTGTAACGCCTTGGGATCCTCTCCCGAAGGAAAGGAGAGGAAGGGAAGGAAGGGAAGGAAAGAGGGACGGAGAGACGGGGGGAGGGAGGAAGAGAGGAAAAGATGAAGGAAGGAAGGAGAGGGAAAAGAAAGGAAGGGAAAGAAGCAAGGTCGGAAGGAAGGCTTGAAAGAAAGAAGAGAGGGAGGAAGGGAAGGAAGGGAAGAAGAGAGGAAAAGATGAAGGGAAGGAAGGAAGGGAAAGAAGCAAGGCCGGAAGGAAGGCTTGAAAGAAAGAAGAGAGGGAGGAAGGAAGGGAAGGAAGGGAGGGAAGAGAAGAAAAGATGAAGGAAAGAAAGGAAAGAAATGTAAACAAACGAAAGAAAGGAAAGAAGGAAGGACGGAAGGAAGGCTTGAAAGAAAGAAGAGAGGGAGGAAGGGAAGGAAGGGAGAGAAGAGAAGAAAAGATGAAGGAAAGAAAGAAAGGAAAGAAATGCAAACAAACGAAAGAAAGGAAAGAAGGAAGGACGGAAGGAAGGCTTGAAAGAAAGAAGAGAGGAAGGAAGGGAAGGAAGGGAAGAAGAGAGGAAAAGATGAAGGAAAGGAAGGAAGGAAGGAAGGGGAAAAGAAAGGAAGGGAAAAAAGCAAGGTCGGAAGGAAGGCTTGAAAGAAAGAAGAGAGGGAGGAAGGGAAGGAAGGGAAGGAAGGGAGGGAAGAGAAGAAAAGATGAAGGAAAGAAAGAAAGGAAAGAAATGAAAACAAAAGAAAGAAAGGAAAGAAGGAAGGACGGAAGGAAGGAAGGCTTGAAGGAAAGAAGAGAGGAAGGAAGGGAAGGAAGGAAAGAAGAGAGGAAAGGATGGAGGGAAAGAAAGAAAGGAAAGAAAGGAAAGAAGGAAGGAGGGGGAAAAGAAAGGAAGGGAAAGAAGGAAGGACGGAAGGAAGGAAGGACGGAAGGATTGAAAGAGAGGGAGAAAGAGAAGGAAGGAGAGAAGAAAAGAAAGAAGGAAAGGAGGGAAGGGGAGGAAGGACAGAAGAAAGGAGCAAGGAAAGGAGGGAAGGAAGAGAGGGAGGAAAGAAAAGGCGGAAGGAAAGAAGGGAAGGAAGGAAAGAAAGAAGGAAAGTAGTGAGGGAGGGGAGAGAGGAAGAAAAGAAGAGAGGAAAAAAGGAAAAGGAAGGAAAGAAGGGAGACGCGGGGAGGGGAATTCATACAATTCGAACCCAGCCCGAGGAAGAAGGGCGGAGGAAGAAGGCGGCCCCCCCCCGAACCCCTCCGGGAAATCTCAAAATAGGAATGATTGACAGGCGCCGAATCTTCTGCGGGAGAGGCGCGGCGGGTTATAAAGGGGCGGGAGGCTGCGGAGGAGGAGGCAGGAGCGGCGAGGGGAGGAAGGGAAGCAGGAGGCAAAGTCGCGGAGGAAGCAGACGCACGGGCCGAGAGAGCAGGAGGGGGTCCCCCAAGATCCCCCTTCCCCCTTCCTTGCTCAGACTCCCCGGGCCCCCTCGCTCCCTGGCTGCGCGTGTGCGGGGCAGCGGGCTCCCTTTGGCCCCGGGGCCAGCAGCAGCCAGCCATGCACTGCCCCGGCGAGGCCCCCGGGCAGCAGCAGCAGCAGCAGCTCAAGGCAGGCAGGCGGCGCTACAAGACCTTCATGATCGACGAGATCCTTTCCAAGGAGACCTGCCACTACTTCGAGAAGCTCTCGCTCTACTCCGTCGGGCCCTCGCTCCTCGTCCGGCCCAAAGCCCTCCACTCCTGCTCCGGTAAGAGAACCCCTTCCCCTCCCTCACGAACCCCCCTCCCTTGGAGCCAAGGAAGGAGAGAGAGAGAGAGAGAGCCAGGCTCCCAAGGAATGCCTGACTAACCTTCCCCAGCCCCAGGTGAGAGTTCTGCGCCCACAGGGAAACGTTCTTCCAACCCTTACTGGGAACTGAAAAGACGTCAGTCAGTAGACAAAGGGGTCTTGGAGCATCTTTGGGAGTCACTCCGAGGAAGAAGCTGGTGGGTGGCATCACCTGTGGGAGACTCAAGTTTCCTTCTGGAGATGCCCTGGTTGGACCTTGAGGGTGAGCGGAGTAGAAGCCAGCCTTCCTGTCATGTTTCTAAAGGTGACAAAGGATGGATCCACAGGGCCATAGAATGCAGTTTTCCACTGCATTGCCATGCACCTTGCACGACAATGCAAATGAGTCTACACCATGATATGGGCAAACGTTGGCTTTCCAGGTATTTTGGACTTCCTCCCTCTCTTCCTTCCTGCCTTCCTTTCTTAGTCCCTCTGTTTCTTCCTTCCTTCCCTCCCTCATTTCTTTCCTTTCTTCCTCCCTCCCTCTCTCTTTTCTTCCTTCCTTACTCCATCCCTTCCTTCCTCTCTTCTTTCCTTTCTCCCTCCATCCTTCCATTCCTTCCTTCCTTCTTCTCTTCTTTCCTTTCTCCCTCCATCCTTCCATTCCTTTCCTTCCTTCCTCCATCCCTCCGTTCCTTCCTCCCTCTTCTTTCCTTCCTTCTTCCATCCCTCCGTTCCTTCCTTCCTCTCTTCTTTCCTTCCCTCCTTCCTTCCTCCATCCCTCCGTTCCTTCCTCCCTCTTCTTTCCTTCCTTCCCTCCTTCCTTCTTCCATCCCTCCGTTCCTTCCTTCCTCTCTTCTTTCCTTCCCTCCTTCCTTCTTCCATCCCTCCGTTCCTTCCTTCCTCTCTTCTTTTCTTTCTTCCCTTCCTCCCACTCTTTCTTTCTTTCTTTCTTTCTTTCTTTCTTCTTCTCTCCCTCCCTTCTTTCACCCCTCCATCCCTCCCTCCTTTCTTCTTTCCCATCCCTTCTTTCCTCCCTCCCTTCCTTCCTTTCCTTCCCTTCCTCCCTTCCGACCTTCTTTCCTTCCTGGGATTGTTAGGAGTTATGGGAGTTGAAGTCCAAAATACCTGGCGAGCCAAAGTTTTCCCATAGCATGATATGGGTCTACACCAAAGCTTACCAAACTGTGTGTTGCTCCAGGTTGGTGTGTCAGCTGCACTGTGACAGGTGACCCTAACTGAAACCTTTACTTGAAATAAGCAATACATCATATATATATAGAGAGAGGGGGGGGGGGGGATTGATATATAGATATATTCCATGAGATACATTGTGTCCCCATACATTTCATTCTCACAACTTATGTATGTTTCAATAATACCTCTTACAAGAGGTTGTTTTCACATCCATTTGCTAGTAAAACAGAATGACTGTGTCACAAAATGAGGCAAGTCTAAAAAGTGTGTCATCAACACAGAATATTTGGAAGGCTCTGGCCTACACCGAGTGACCATACAATGCAGTTCAAGCTGTCTTCTTTGGCAGCGTAGATCCAGGCAAAGAGAATCCCTTAAACTCTCTAAGTTGGGAAGTTTGATGTCATCAGGATGAACCACTGGAAACGTTTTGTGTTGTCTGTCCTTGGAAGCTGCCTTGAATTTTATCCTGGGAGAAAAAAGCAGCATAATAAATGATTTTTTTTTCATGTCAGGAGAAACTTTAAGTCGCTTCAGGTGTGAGGGAATTGGCTGTCTGCAAGGGCATTGCCCAGGGGTTGCCTGAATGTTTTACCATCCTGTGGGAGGCTTCCATCATGTCCCAGCATAGGAAGCTGGAGCTGACAGATGGGAGCTCACCCCACTCCCTGGATTCGCACCCATGACCTTTCGATCAGCTGTCTTGCAGACACAAGGGTTTAACCCATTGCGCCACCAGGGCTTCACTCTGAAGTGAAGGCTTATTGACCAAGGGGTTTTGAATACAGACAAGCTATCAAGAGCTCTAGGTGTAAATGATTTTCAGCATCTCAAACATTGAAGTGTCAACATTTGAGGGCTGAAGGAAAGTTTCTTTGGGAAGGAAGAATTGTTACCTCAGTGAGGCAGCATCTTCATTTTCTCCTTCCTGGTGTAAGTCCCTTCCAGCATTACAAAATGAGGTGGACTGAAATATATATATCAGTAGCTTTAATTCTGGTTTAGGAAAGCTGGAGCTTCTTCAGATGCATTGAGAGAATTCAAAATTAATGCCACAGATATTGCAGCAGTTATATGATGGTGGGAGTGGAATCTACCTCAAATCCACCCAAAATAAATCATTCTCAAAGATGCAGCTGGGTTTCCTCTTGATTCCCCTTTTCTTCTCTGTATGGATTTATGTTCACACCTTTGGTTGAATGCTATTTTTCTTAAAGTGGCAGTAATTTGCTTGGAGTAATGCAAACATGCTAGGAAAGGAGCACAAATCCTTTCCTAACAAATTGTTATAAGCCCATTCCGTGGCATTACTTTGTGGCTGCCTTCTAGATGGGGAAAAAAGGACACTTACTCTCTCCATAAGTTTTCCAGGGTGACAAAGAGAGATGTGCAGGTAGCGATTGGTCAGTTATGTACCTTCAATTAGCAGTGAGGGACCTGTGGATCAAATCACTACACTTGACAAAAAAACTTTTGTATTTTCTCATTGATTGACTAATTGATTATATATTCAGAGCTACTGTGGCAATACATAACAAGTTAAAAATATTAAAATAGTATAGTTTTTGTCAACTTAGGAGCCAACCAGATTGCTCCTAAATTGACAAAAAATGGTACTATTTTAATATTTTAATAAAAAATATTAAAGTAGTACCATTTTTTTGTCAATTGAGGAACAATCTGGTTGGCAGGACTGGGGCATCATCTACCAGTAATAATCATGTAAGCTAGTTGCTGATCAGGACCGTATGGCAAAATAATTTCCAGTGAAGCAAATTCCCTCCTCTTTCCCAAAGATTCAATGAACAATTATTTCTGGTCTGTGATTCTCCATACAAACAAGTCAGTTACTATATCAACATTTTCACAATTTGAACCTCTCTCCCGTAAAAGAAAAGCCAATGGCTGGATACCATATTGACTATATTGAATGCAGCCAACTCTTCTGCTTCTTTCTCTTTCTATGGTGAGCACATATTGGTCAAGCCTGAAAACAATTAAGTTTGCAGAGGCTGAAAGCGACTCAAAGCTCAGAACACGATTGAATCTTTGTAGCCAAGATATATTATTGAAATGCATTAATAACAACTCCTTTTTCCATTTGGAATGCCACAAATGAGGAATTCAAGGGTGGAAGAGAAGGAGGACTCAGATTATGGGCACAATATGGTTAATTCCTATGTGGGTGATTGTGAGCATGCAACTTAAAAAGAGTGGCGGTGATTCTGGCTTCATTAGCCTGGAATCAAAAAATATATATGTTTGTGTGTGTTGGAAGTTCCAGAACATGCTGAACTGTACAAGTGTGAAGCTGAGGAATCGAGCTAATTGGACCAAAGGCTTTTAAAGCAAGAGATCACGTCCTTCCTGCATAAAAAAAAACTTTGGCCCCTTCCACACGTCTGAATAAATTTTCTGCTTTGAACTGAAATATGTGTAGACCCAGTTCAAAGCAGAGATTGAGGGTGCTTCCACACAGCCCTATATCCCATAATATCAAGGCAGAAAATTCCACATTGTGGACCCAGATAACCCAGTTCAAAGCCGTGATTGAGGGATTTTCTGCCTTGATATTCTGGGTTATAGGGTTGTGTGGAAGGGCCCTAAGAAGAGTGAAATGTCCTTACCCTCATTTAGACCTCCCTGGTGTGTTGCCCATTAAATGTTCAGGACTCTGGGTCTCCCTTCATCCAGTCTTTATTTGTGTGTGATGTGGAATCCAGTCTTTAGTTGGGCTGAATTGACCTAGGAGTGGGGTGATTTGCAGTTGTCCCTTCCTTCACATATTCAAGTAATTTTTACAATGAAGACGTGACGCTGAGGCTGCAATTGTATGTTTTTAATTGTTAAATTGTTATTATATGGTTTTTTTCAACTTGTTGCTGTGTTGTATTGAGGGCAGAGACTGCCTGTGTAAACCGTCCCGAGTCGCCTTCGGGCTGAGAGGGGCGGTATAGAAACGTGACAAATAAATAAAATAAAATAAGATGTATTGCCTTAGTCAAGTGTCGCTGGACCTTTAACAGGAAGAGCAAAGTTGGTTTGGCTTTGATTCATTGGTTGACTGTTGGCAAGTTCTTATTTCCTGGTCTAATCTATTTCAGAGATGGTTGGGGAAAAAACAGCGTAACTCCCTCTGAAGATCATCACGGTGAAAAATGTAGTGTTCCATTGTTCTCTGTGTGATATCTGACATTATTGCCTTTTTTCCTTTAATATTCCTGATGTTACTTTCAGTTAGAAAAAGAGTTAGCTGCAAACTGTAAAACAAGGGTGGAGTTGAGAAAAAATTGGGTTTCAATTGTTTAGTGGGACTCAGGGCCGTAGCCAGGATTTTGATTCCGGGGTGGGGGTGGGGAGTTGAGTTTGATTGGGGGGGGCTGAGTATGAGTGAGAGAGGATCTACCCTAGCAAACTTTTTGTATCATTATTCCAATACCCCCATACATATGGGATATATTGAGCATGGTGATCAGATCATGATATGAATTCACATAACAGTTTTAATAATGTACCAGTAAGGCCTTCTCATAGACCACCCTGAGAATTGGGGGGGGGGGACTGAGTTCCTCCAGCCCCTCCGGCTACATGCCTGGTGGGACTCATTCGTTGTTCTATGAGAGGTATATTGTGGCTTGAGATCACACAGGGACTCTTAGTAGCGAAATCCAGTTTTGTGATTCACCACTGATTATTTTACAATGGCATAACATTTGAAAATAAACTGGGAAATGTGCAGTATCTAAGAAAAATATGTCTGTTTGAAGTGTTTGAAGGGAACCGATTCGGATACAGCTGAACACTGAATGGCACTTTGACGTTGCTGCTGATTTTAGAACAGAGAACTCCTGTTTGAAATTGTGCAAATTGGTGCCGAATCAAACTTGTGGTCTTTTGATATACATTTCCCGCCCCTCCCCCCAAAAAAACTTATACATACAGAATGTACATCAAACAAAACACAAGTATCTCGAGGGCTTAAGTTGATGTTCTGCGGAAGCAGAAGAAGATTGCAAGGCAGACCTGACTTGTTGAATAAAAACCCAATGTCTGTTTGATTCACCAATCAGAAGCTAAACTATAACTCACCTATTATATATAGGAAATTAATAAGAAAACTCTCACAAATACAATTTAATTCAATGTTGGTGGTGCTTTCCCTGTTGGTTTTGGAAAACTGTCCTTCCTTCTGTCCATTTTTTTTACATAAGGTATCATTCAATAGCCACAAGTAACATTTTGAAAAATGAAAATGAATTAATTGTAAAAGAGAGATATTATTTACACTGACCACATATTTATAGTTGACCACATTATCCGGTACAGATTGTGACTGTGTTCAATGAGACTTGCTTGCACACTAATGTCATTGTACTATAACCCGAGATCAGAGGTTGTAGTTTTGAAATGCTCAAAACCATTAAATTATTCTGGAATTTCAGTATTTTAAGAAGCAATGTGCTGCATGGCTTTGAAACTGTACTTTACAGTTGTTTTTACTGTTGAGTTATTTCTGTAATATTACTACTATTCTTTTTAGTACTTGGATGGAAGATTACCAAGGCATGCCTCAATTTACTCTCTGAGTAATCCTTGTCTAAGAAAACCCTATGAGATTCATGAGGTTGCCATAAATCTTCAAGTGACTTGAAGGCACATACGCTCTGGAACATACACTGCTTTTGGTATAATCCTTATCAGTAGAAATGTAGATAAACTGCCTTGCTAACTGCATTATAAACACATACCATTTCAATAATGTTTTCCCCCAAATAAGTCAGATAGCTATTTAGTTCAGAAGTTTCTGAATCACCGCCGTGGATATCTGTCTTGGTTTTACAGTTAGTTCCTCTCGCTGACTCTCTGTCTGACGAGGAAGTTACTTTTCTATCTGACTCCTAGACCAAAGTTCTAAACACATGGATTAAGGAGATGAAAGCATTATGAAACTCAATGAAATGTATTTTTGAGTAAATTTGCTTAGGAAATGATGAGCTTAGTAATAGTTTTTGGCTGAAAGGCGATAGTTTCCAGCTGCTGCTGCTGAGATTCCGACCATTTGGGATTCACCGATTTCATTCTCAAAAATATTTAGTCTTTATATCTCAGTCTGGAGAATAAATGGCATAGTGTAAACAGACCTAAACATTAATTAGATTGTTAGAAAATTACCTAGAGGCCAACCCTTCCTGCCCGGGCAGACTTCATTTTCGGAGCGACTCATACTAGACAATTACCAGTCTTGCTGCAATATTATCTTGTCATTTCTATCTCCATATAATATCTACTGAGTATTCTCTTTTATGCCATCAGAATTGAGCAAATTTTTTTGGAGTAAATCCTTACGAAAGATATGCAGGCAATATTTTGTTTTATTGTTATTTGTACTGAAGTCTGGATCTTTTAGAAACGATGTGCTCATCTCGATGAGTACATGCAACTCCATTAGTCCGTTTGATCTGTTCGAAATCATGAATTACCATTCCATTCAGAAACCCCAAAACAACTTCTGGAACGAGGCAAAAACCTCTGTAGGTTTCCTGGGAATAATACTCAATAAAAAAGGTAACTTGCTAATAAACACATACTCTAAAGTGATATTTATCTTTCTATATTGTGTGAAAGATTGGTTTAAAAAAGAAAATAAAGAAGGCCAGCCAGTGGATTTAATATTCTCATATTCTATATATTCTCATATTTTAAAACATTCTCACAAACTTTCCATATTGGCAATTCAGAAAACACAATATCTACTGACTTTTAGCGGATATTTGATCCAAAATCCAAAATACTTTTAAAAAAATCCTTTTTCTGAGGCGGAGAGGGACAAACAATTTTAAAAGACACGCGATTCCATTTTTAATGGTTTTTTGTTGACTGCCACACAGTTTTTTTATGCATAGTCTTGGCATTGGGAAGAGTGAGCAACTACCCAGGGGTTACTCACTTTAGTTTTGCAAGTATGATTCAACCTGTTGTAAAATGCAGTGATTCAGTGTGTATTCATGGATGGTGCATGTTTTAAACTATTGGGCGCTTAGTTGAGTCACAGTATCTTTATGCTTGAAGAAAAGGTTTGGAAGTTATTTGAGTAATCTCATTTGATTCACACAATTCGCTATGAATGGGTTTATTACAGATTACCACTTAAATACTCTATACAAATCATTGAGTAGGATTGGCTACAATATGAAGTACTGGGAACATTTGATCAACTGGGTTAAAAAAGACTATAACAGTTGATGTTTCCTTTTCTGCCACTATGAGTCAATTTTATTTCAGATGTTTGTTTATATTTTTCTGAACCTACAGTGCAGGAATAAGGGACAGCTATTCTTGCAAGTTTAAGTAGATTCTGCCAAGAAATTGTTTTAAATTACTTATTCTTGCCTGCCAAGAAATTGTTTTAAATTACATTATTAAATTACAAGTAGCACAAACCTCCTTTAGCCAGCATGGTGTAGTGATTTGAGCATCGGACTGCAATTGTTGTGACCAGGGTTCAAATTCCTGTTCCATCTGGATTTTTTATTTATCGTCTCATAAGTGAGTTAAATGTATAGTTATAATGTATTTAAAAACACAAACATAGTTAAGAACATGGCATGGCATGATACTACATTTCCTTTGACCAGAAGCTGGCCTCTTGGAGTGCCCCTGGTGTCACTGTTTGAAGGTTCTCCATTGTGCATGTGTTAGGACTCAGGCGGCATTGTAGTAAGTGGTCTGTGGTTTGCTCCTCTCCGCGTTTGCATATTGTGGACTTCACTTTGTAGCCCCATTTCTTAAGATTGGTTCTGCATTTCGTGGTGCCAGAGCACAGTCTGTTCAGTACCTTCCAAGTTACCCAGTTTTCTGTGTGCCCAGGAAGGAGTCTCTCATTCAGTATCGGCCATGGATTGAGGTTCTGGGTTTTAGCCTGCCACTTTTGGATACTTGCTTGCTGAGGTGTTCTTGTGAGTATTTCTGTAGTCCTTAGAAATCTATTTCTTGATTTAAGGCATTGATGGGCTGGCTGATATCCAAACTCTATTACATCTGGATGACCCTCAGCAAGTCATATTCTCTCAGCATGAGATAAAGGCAAAGGTAAAGGCTTTCTGAACAAATCTTGCCAAGAAAACTCCATGATAGGTTTGTCTTAAGAGTTTTCATAATTCCGAAATGACTTGAAAACACACACAATAACAAAATAAAACAAACCTCCCTTTATATATTTGAAATCTGGTAGGCTCATACTTCCTAATGTTAAACTCTGTCTTACACCTCCATCAATGTCTATGAAATGAACAAACAAACAAATAAGTGATAGCTATTTGCTGATTTTCAGTCATGACAGTTTTTGAAGTGGACTTCCAATGGATTCAAGCCAAATCAGTCTGACTTCCAAGATGAGAGTCCAAACTGAATCTTATAGTTGATGCAAATTCTTTTTCAAAAGTAGCAAGAAAGGATGCAAGAGACCGTGCATGCAATTGGATGCAATTGTGCTCAACCAGAACGTATTACAGTGGGTGAAAGAAGGACGTTTAGCAAGATCTTCACAAAAAGGTGGCTTATAAGGGAGGGAAGGAGAAAGAGGGAGAGACCAAACCACTTTTCAGAGGAACACAATTTCAGAATGGAAGCATTTCAAATTAGACGTTTCCTGTGCCTTGAAACATGACAATTAAAGTCTGATTTGCAAGGCTGTTCCCAAGAAGGGATACATCCACTGATCAAGGAAATGAAAATAACACGCATACATACATATGAAATTAATAGGACTGTAATTAGAGCTGAATGGCTGATTTAAACTCTTGCCTATTTCAGCACTCCCAATCTACGCTTCCAAAAATAGGAAGTCCTGTGCAACTTATGAGACTGTTGCAAAATGCTGCCTTGTGGGAAAAGTGTTGACTTGTGTATTTTTACGTTTGGGTAGATTTCGTCACATATAATGGAGTGATTTCTGTGTCCTCCCATTGCCGAAGGTTATAATACGAAAAGGAGACGACAGCCTGTAACTTTGTCCAAGTGTGACCGCTCTTAATTGAAACTGTGTAAAGTTTGCCCAGATATTACAGCAGAGTCTGCTGCAAAGAATGCTTGGAATAATAATCTTCGTAATTAATCACTTCATCTTCACAGCTGTGCAGCAGGGACTGATCTTTCTTGCATCGGGAGTCAAATCTCTTAGTATTTGTGTTGGCCGGAGTGGCAACAATCTCTTTGTTTCATCTTGGAGTCGCTTGGCTGATAGGGTCAAATATGCCTTTCCAATATTCTTGGAGATCCTACTGTGACTGGAATGAGATAAGATGTCTGCAGTCTTATGGCTAAGAAGCATAGCAATCTAACACAACTCTTTTATGAACGGGCAGAAATCTTAAAAGCATTCTGGAATCTCAGACGGCCAAGTCTCACAACTGTCTCGAATCTCTCAAGAGATTGCCACAAAATTCACAAGGTCTTCAGCGTTCATTTTCAATCGCCTGCCATGACCTTGACTTCTATTTACACAGGGAAGTTTCTAGCCCATAGAATTAGGAAACATGGAAGGACAGGAACAGAATCCTTGACAAAACATACAAATTCATTGCAGTCTGAAACTGAAATGCATCGCACTTAATGTAAATGTTGAACATTGTTAGCAAAATTGCAACCTGGTTCAAAGAATATGAGGAACAAGGTCTGGGGAAACTGATCTACTGCTGTGGTTTATCTTTTGATCAGTTGATTTAGTAGAATATTTCTTTTTTTACTTTAGATTCCTATAGCCATGGTTTAAAATAGAAGTTGTGGGAAGGCTGCAACATTTTCCATAGTATTATGAAACAATTTTTACTCTTATTTTGCAGTCATGTCATTGCTTTTCCTATGCTGTTACCTCTCAAAACGAGAGCAAGAAGAGGTCTAAATCTTCTAAGACCATGGCCAAAGAAAGACATTTTTTAATCTTCTGTGAACTGAACAACATGATCTTTATGTCCAAAGATCCTAATCTTTGAAGTCTCCATATTTGTAACCATGAGGCCTACCAACAACAGCTGTGTATGTGGATAGTACAGCTTTGGGTGGTGGTAAGTGTGGTCACATGGAGCCCACACAATAATTGTCCCAGCACACATTTCTGGTTGATTTCAGTTTTTCTAGCATTGTCGAAGGCTTTCATGGCTGAAATCACTGGGTTGTTGTAAGTTTTTCGGGCTGTATGGACATGTTCCAGAAGCATTCTCTCATGATGTTTTGCCTGCATCTATGACAGGGATCCTCAGAGGTTTTGAAAATTTTTCCTAGTTGCCAACAGACCTGAGGATGCCTGTCATAGATGCAGGCAAACGTCAGGAGAGCATGCTTCTGGAACATAGCCATACAGCCAGAAAAACTTGCAACAACCCAGTTTTTCTAGGTTGAAAACAGTCAGGGGGTGGACTGTGGCAGAAATGTTCCCATGCCCCCAGGATCATTTAGGCGCAGTGCTGTCCAACTTCTTCCGACCCAAGGGCCGGAAGAAGTGTCACTGATCACGTCGAGGGCCGTAGGTGATCAGTGAGCAGGGGGCGGGGCCACGCGTGGGGCGGGGCGGCGGCAAGGGCAGCGCGTCATGCCAGGCCTCTGACGCGCTGCCCTTGGCGCCGCCTACTGCTCCTTTTCGCCGTCTCCCCCGCCCTTCCTAGGGAGGGGAGCCGGCGAAAGGGCAGAAGGCGGCGCCAAGGGCAGCGCGTCAGAGGCCTGGCGTGACGCGCTGCCCTTGGCACCGCCTACTGCTCCTTTTCGTCGCGGAGAGAGGGACGGAGGGGGTGGTGCAGGGAGGAGGAGCTAGCTCTCTTCCTCCTCCCTGCCCCGCCTCCCCCTCCCCCCCGGCCGCCATTTTTTTAAAAAAAATTAGAATTTTTTATAAAAAATTAAAAATGGCGGCTGGGGGCATAGCGGGGCGGAGGCCGTGTCCAACAGGCTGGGGGGCTGTGTACGGCCCCCGGGCTGCCAGTTGGACAGCCCTGAAGGGCAAGACATATAGGGGGTAGGACCTGACAAATTTATTTTAGAATTGAGACTTTGTGCTGATTCTATATAATATGGCCAGTAATGTTGACATCATTCATCCTCACTCTGGCCCCTTGCGCATTGCCCCTATATCTCAGGATCTGATCCCAGATTATCTGTTTATCCCAGGTTATCTGACAATGGAGACTCAGATAATCCAATTGAAAGCAGATAATCTGGAATCAGATCCTGAAATATAAGGGCGGGTGGAAGGGGTCTCTGTGAATACCTTCAAATTGCCTGTTGACTGAGGGCAACCCCCATGAATATCATAGTGCTTACTTTGGCAACGAATACACAGAGGTGGTTTTGCCTGTTCCCAGGACCGGACAAAGGTAAAAAATTATAGTAAGCCAATCTTTTTTTGGCGCCCCCTGGGTCTTCAGTGTGGTGATGATGGCGTGCGCGCACCGGAGCACGCATGCACACAAACAGCTAGTTTTGCGCATGCGCTATTGGGACCGAGCGCTTCTGGTGGAGGGAGAAGCGGAACACACTTCCAAGAAGATGAAAAGGATAGGGAAACATTTTGCAGCCGGGGCAGAGCCTCCTGCCTCCGGCTGCAAAATGTTCCCTGTCTTGTCCTTTTCGGCCTCTTGGGAGTGCGTTTAGCAACTCTCACCACCAGAAGCGCTTGGTCCCAATAGCGCATGCGTGAAAGTTTCATGCATGCACTATTAAAACAGAGCACTCCCAAGAGGATGAAAAGGACAAGGCAGGGAACATTTTGCAGCCGGGGCAGAGCCTCCCACCCGCGTGCCGGCCACCCGCAGCAATGGCGCAGCATGATGCGCTGAACCTGGCGGCCACGGCTGGATGCGCCCTTGGCCATGTGGCGCCCTGAGGCGGCCGCTTACTTTGCCTCCACTAAGATCCGCCCCTGCCTGTTCCATTCTGTCAAGTATAGCTTTCAGGACCTGTGTTTTTTCTGTTGGTTTCCATCCAAGTACTAATCACAATTGATTGCTGCTTAGTCTCCATGATCAGAAGGGATCTAGTGTCTTTGGAGGCATTTAGACCTTATCAGGTTGCTAATCATTGTGCTCTCCTGGATCTGGGTGGAAAGCCAAATCCCTATGAAGCTATTACTTTTGGCAAGAGAAGGTACAACTCCTTTTTGTGCACAGGTGCTTTTGAATGGGTACCTTCTGAACACTAAACTCTAATCTTTATGTCAACTGCAAATAAACCTGGATAGTACCAGGTGGTTCCTTGATCAGGTTCAGTCTTGCTAGAAAACTCAATTTATGCTTCTGCATTTAAGAGCATGATCTACTGCAGCACTACAATTGCTTAGCAGGGCATTTGGGGGATAAGGATATCACTGTCTATCAAAACTATGGGAAAATATGGTCCTCCTTTGCCCCACCCATTATAATAATATAGCTTCACACACATACACATCCCTGCTTTGTTTATTCTAAAACAAACCATAGTGGCTTAACATACCAACAAAATGTATCACAACACATTGTCCAGAATCCTGTTGGTTCGTCCCACCTCGAGTAGACCCATTTAATATGTTTTTGAATGATGAGTCAACAAGTAGGTAAATCCAGTTGATTAATTGGTCTTACTTTAGGCAGAACTAACAGTAGAAAGAGTCCTTCATGCATAAGGGTAGAATGGTGGTGACTGTATAATAAATACATACGAGTGGATTTTCAAGTTTCTTTTTAAAAAGCTCAAATTCTCTTGCACTATTTTTAGGAACTGCAACAATTTCCTGGATTTGTGTGAGGAGGAAAGAGAGAATGGAACATTGTACAAGTAGCTGAAAAAGTGAGATGACAGGATTGATGAGGACTTTGCTGCAATTAGCCTCTGGTGACACAGCGGGTTAAACCACTGAGCTGCTGAATTTGCTGACTGAAAGGTCAGCGTTTTATTTATTTATTTATTTATTTATTTATTTATTATTCGGGCTTCTATGCCGCCGACTCCCTGAGGCTCGCGGCGGCTTACAGGAGCCGAAGGGCACAGTAAAATACAGGCAATAAGCAGTTAAAAACAATTAAAAACAACAGCAGTATAGTAATTAATAACACAGTTAACACAATGAACAGCACATCATCCTCAGAAGAACGAATAGATGGCGGGGCATGGGCAGGACTTACTCACCAAAGGCCTGCTTAAACAGGTATGTTTTACAGGCCCGTCTAAACGGGAGCAAGTCCTTCATAGCCCGAGTTCCGGCCGGGAGGGCGTTCCACAGCGTAGGTGCTATGACAGAGAATGCCCTCCGGCGGGTAGCAGTCAGCCTTGCGAGTTTAGCTGAAGGTATCTCCAGGAGATTGGAGTCCTCAGACCGAAGTGATCTCGGAGGGCAATATGGGGTGAGACGGTCCCTCAAATACGCTGGCCCCAGGCCGTGTAAGGCCTTAAAGGTGAGGACCAACACTTTGAAGGTGATCCGGTGCTCAATTGGCAGCCAGTGCAGATCCTGCAAAACAGGTGTTATGTGGGCGCCAGCTGGCGTGCCAGACAGGAGCCGGGCGGCAGTGTTCTGCACTAGCCTGAGCTTCCGGGTCACCGACAGAGGAAGGCCAACGTAGAGCGCGTTGCAGTAATCCAGCCTTGAGATGACTGTGGCTTGGATCACCGTGGCCAGATCGTTCCGGGAGAGATAGGGGCCAGCCTCCTTGCCTGTCGCAGATGAAAAAAGCGATCTTGCTGACCGCAGAGACCTGGGCCTCCATGGTCAGCTGGGAGTCCAAATGGACCCCCAGGCTCTTTACAGAAGGCGATGGGCATAACACCGCACCGTCCAGGCTCGGAAGCTGGACATTAACATCACCCGGGCGACCCAGCCACAAGATCTCCGTCTTCGCCGGATTCACCCTCAACCTTTTTGAATCTGGGGAGTGGGGTGAGCTCCCGCTGTTGGCCCTAGCTTCTGCCAACCTAGCAGTTCAAAAACATGCACATGTGAGTAGATCAATAGGTATTGCTTTGGCAGGAAGGTAATGGCGCTCCATGCAGTGATGCTGGCCAAATGACCTTGGAGGTGTCTATGGACAATGCTGGCTCTTCAGCTTAGAAATGGAGATGATCACCCTCCCCCCGCACAGTTGGACATGACTAGACTTAATCTCAAGGGGAAACCTTTACCTTTACTTTTTCTCTGACAAACTGGGACAGTTGTAAGGTATGCTTTCTGTGCTGTTTTGTTGCAGTTCACAATGGGAGGTGGAGAAAGAACCCACAGGTTTCAAATGCACAACCATGGAAGGATCACAATTCTTGAGTCCTCCATGGGCCAAACTACATGATCTTCATATTGGCAGAGATCTATGAAAGAAGATTAGGTTGAAAAATGAAACATGGGTGTTGATATTTCTGACCTTAACCCGTCTTTATACGGAAAACAAGGCTCGCAAATAGATTTATGCCATATTATAACGCAGCCCAGTTGTTTATGTTGGTGACCCCACAAGCCCAATGTGGAATTTCACATGGACAAGGTCGAGCAAGTCCCAGCATGACATATCTAGCACTGTTTTAAATTTGATCTGGGACACTCTTCAAAATCCGGGGTGGAAACCTTTTCTGCTGGGAAACATTTAGCTGGACCCTTTCCCCTTTTAATTGAACGGATACTGTTACGGCATTCCTGAGGGACAGTGCGGAGCTGTGGGAAAGGGAGAGAGAGGAATGGATACAGTCTGTGAGATAGCCTTCCACCTAAAGCTTATTATCTGAAACATAACAGCTGTATTAATCCAGTTAAATAAAGCAAACACAATATTGTGGATAATACCTTTTATCATGCTCATTTACACCTGAAGCCAGCAAGGTTGTGTCTTGTCAGTCACAGACTGAACTGGAATTGGGCGGCTGCTTATAGACGCAACCGCCCTTTTGAATTGAAGTCTATTTGTCAGGCACAAGAACCCCTTCAAGGATCAATCAAATCCCCACCTCAATGTCACAACTTTGGTGGGTGTAATCCAGGGATGTCATTGGAACAAAGAGCTCAATTATATATATATATATATATATATATATAGAGAGAGAGAGAGAGAGAGAGAGAGAGAGAGAGAGAGAGATTCAACTGAGTTTTGTATTTGTCAAAGACGGCATTGTATATGCAACTAAAATAATTACATATTGTCAGTGCAGATTATGAAAATGGATGTAAAGTAGGTCAACCAGAATTAATTATCATTGATAACAGTTCACAAGAGGGAATTTGTGTTGCATAAGACTTAGGCCATGCCAAGGCATAAATTGCTAAATTTAGTATATGTATGTATTTGATTGATTGATTTAACTTCATTTCACCCTGCAGGGGACTCAAGGCGGCTTACAAATTCAATGCTGCATGGACATAACAATAAAACATACTTCATCAAATTATAAAATAGTTAAACATCTAAACAATCAAAACACATTAAACAATAAAACAGATTAAAACCACATAAAGTGCCAAGTTTTGATCTCATACTTAGCCATAGTCGTTTTCCAAAATCCAAAGTCATTATTCAGGCTGCTGAAGTCTAATTATGTAATATCTTATTCACCAAATGCCTGTGTGAAAGTGAGGTATTAAGCTTTTTTTCTTTTTTAAGACCCGGAGGGATAAGGCCTGCCTAATGTCACTAGGGAGGGAGCTTCACAGCCAATGAGCCACCACTGAGAAGGCCCTCTCTCTAAAGAACTGCAACCTGGAAACAACATCACCCAAGGAGACTTTCTGCTGTGCTTTCTGCAACCAGACTTGCCTATCTTGGATTGGCCTTTTTAGTCATCAACACACTTGTAGAAAGCGTGGGATGAGTCCTTCCTGAATCTTCGTTCACGAAGAAAAGCCAAGAGACAAGACATCTCATATTAAAGATTACGTAGAAGATCCTTGTTCATTTTTTTTACAGAAGCCACTAGGGGGTGCTAGATAGTCCATTTTATTGGGAAGGGAGGTGGGTTAATTCATTTCTCCCGGTTTCCGGTTATTCCCCCTCCCCATGTCGCTGTCATGGAAACAACCCATGTGTATGACATGGGTAGGGGGGAAAGGGGAATAACCAGCCAAAATGGGGGAAATGGTTTTTCTCCTTTAACTCCCCTCTCCCTTAAATGAACTATCTTTCTCTCTCTAGGGCCCCCTAGTGGTCTCTGCCCAGATCATGGGCAGTACCTGTCTTTGTTTTTAAAGCAAGTCTGTTGGAGACATAGCATGGTTGGAAATTAGACGTTAATTTATTTGACTTCAGCCAGAGTAGGGCTCTTTCCAGCTTCACTCTGGCAACCTTAAACACAAAACCTCAGAAGGTTCTGCTTTGCTACGGGAGTAACATGGCAGCTACTTTTCTTTGTGTTCTTTTGGTTATGATTATAATGAAAGCCAAAGATCTTGCTAAGAACAATAATGTCAGGTTAGGATTCTCAGCACTAGCATTATTGAATGCCTTTATGGAAGCCAGTCAGAATGATACAGAACAGAAAAAGTGAGCAGCTTTCACACACACACACACACACACACACACACACACACACACACTTTATATCACATTCACTACCTGTAGACTGAAATGCAATATAGAGAGAGGCAGGTATGCATGCTTGCATGATAACATAATGTCATATGAAAGCTGACTGACATAACCTGGGAATCACAACCAGGTACTGTGAAGCCCTTGCGCTTTGCTTCTCTGCTGCTGAGTACACATGCCCAGTGTGAAACACATCTCACCACACTAAAGTGGATTTGGTTTGTAATAAGACCTGCCGCAGTATCACAGGATGTCTGCGCCCTACACCACTAGAGAAATTACACTGTGTAGCCAGTATTGCACCACCTGACATCCGCCGGGAAGTAGCAGCCAATAATGAAAGAACCAACGTAGTGACATTTCCGGCCCACCCCCTCTTTGGATATCAGCCAGCATGCCAACGCCTTAAATCAAGAAATAGTTTTCTAAGATCTACAGAGATACGCGCGGGAACATCTCAGTAAGCAAGAGTTCAAAAGTGGCAGCCTAAAATCTGGAACCTCAATGCATGGCTGATACCAAATGAGAGATTCCCTCCTGGGCACACAGAGGACTGGGCAACAGACCGTGTTCTTGGGACTATGAGATGCAGGGCCAGCCTTAAGAAATGGGGCCACAAAATGGAATCCACAACATGCATGTGGAGAAGTGCAAGCCACAGACTACTTACGACAATGCAGCCTGAGCCCTGCCACATGCACAATGGAAGACCTCCTTATAGCAACACGAGAGGCACTCCAAGTGGCCAGCTTGTGGTCAAAGGACATTTAATATAATGCCAATTTTTTAAACTTTGATTTTTTAAAAATACATTACAACTGTACCCTCTGTTTGTTTCTGATACGATAAATAAATGATAAGATTTTAAACTGATATTTCTTTGAAACGCTTTTATTTCTGTTTAAAAGGGGAAATAATGATCATTTTACAAAAAGCTTCTAAAGCTGCTTATTTCCTCATTATCTTTCCTAGTAAATGCAAGAAATGGCTTTTGCATCTTGCTGCCAGTAACACATCCTGTCCCATTTTCCATACAAGTTCTGGATTTTCTGGTGCTAAATTTAGCACCTTAATAACTATGTTCTGTGCGACTTAACTGCAAAGTTCCCTGAATAGATGCTACCCAAAGTTCCATGAATGGGGGCATTATTTTCTTGCTCCCCGTTCCTGCAAGCCATTGTCCTGCCCTTCCTCCTCCACCTTTATCAAAGTTTATAATCTTTTCGGGATTTTTGTTGCTCTTGTTAATCCAATTGTGCACATGTCCACCTATTTGATGATCTTCACAAAAGTAAAGGACTCATCCTCAGCTATGTGGATTACCGGCTTTTCATACAAAGGAATCAAGAGAAGAATCCGTGTATTATAGCTGTGGTTTAGTGTGATTAAGTGCCGTGTGGGAGTCATGTAACAGTTGCTTCACTTAGATTCTGAAAAAACAAAATGTAAGCAGAGAGGTTGAATGTGATTCAATTTTAAAAAATACAAGAAAAAAACCCCTATGAGAATACTGTAGTGAAAGCAAAACTGTGTGAATGAATCATGTGTATGTCTATACAAAAATGTTGATGGCCTTGTGTTGAAAGATCACCATGTACTTTTTTATTTTTTCCCTCTTTCAATCATTGAGATCTCAAGGTATTTCCAACAAAAAAAAACCCCGTGTGTGTTTATATAAAAGTCCCACATAGCTCAACTGTACTTACTTCTCAAAAAGAGTGAGGAGTGATAAAGCTCTTAAGACTAGTTGCTGCAGGCTATTTACCCACATTGTGCACCTGGGCATCACAACTTAAATCACAGGGGTGCCATCCACTGGGACAGTCATTTGGCTGCCTGAGACAAAGCAAGAAATGGTATCTGCCCAGGTAAAGTAAAGGTAAAGGTTTCCCCTGACATTAAGTCTAATCTTGTCTGACTCTGGGGGTGGTGCTCATCTCCATTTCTGAGCCGAAGAGCTGGCGTTGTCCATAGACACCTCCAAGGTTATGTGGCCAGCATCATTGCATGGAGTGCCGTCACCTTCCCGCCAAAGTAGTACCTATTGATCTACTCACATTTGCATGTTTTCGATCTGTTAGGTTGGCAGAAGCTTTGGCAAACAGCGGGAGCTCATCCTGCTCCAAGGATTCCAACTGCCAACCTTTCAGTAAGTTCAGCAGGTCAGTGGTTTAATCCGCTGCATCACCAAGGGGCTAGTATCAGCCCAACTCCGCCATTTTCCCCTGCATGTGGACAAATATATTATTTCAGAGCAGAAGGCAGAACTTAGATTCTATACAACTATGCTACTTACTTACCTGTTCTTCTCATTAGTTCTTCCCAGGTGGGTCCCCAAACCCATAAAACAGGGCTAGATGCAGAGAGAAATACTTGCTATAAGGGGAAGTCTGTGTCAAGGATTCATGTATGCTTTACCTGATCGTTTTTTGTTAGATTTATCCAGGAGGAATTACAAATTGGAAAGATGTTACTGGAGGTAAGTGACCCCATTGTCTAATGGTAGGGCTGCTCCCTTCCTGACATTCTCTCATGCCAAATATAGAGCTAGTCATCCATCATCCTCTCACTCACTTCATGGATCAACTGGTTGTATTTCTTATATATGTTATTAATGTACAAACATCCTTCTAGATTAGGTGATGCTGTCCAGAGAGTCATGTTGTGGTCCATGGGCTGGAGGTATGGTGCCCACCACTGCAAGAGCGGCAAGGCTTTCAAAAGCCAGTAGTGCTGAATTGAATATCAAAGTAATTCTTCGGAGCCACATTTATGGAGCAACATAAAAAAATATGGTCAAAAATATCAGCCTATTGCCTAAGGTAGTATTGTCAGCAGGAATCAAATATTCAAGTTACATGGAGTGTGGGTGGGTGAAGGATGGTAACCCCCCCCCCCAGTATCCTTCTTCCCTAAAAATGTCATGGGTCATTGGGAGAACTCCAGAGAGATGGACCTGGGGTCCCCAACCCAATTTTTCCTAACACAGATATGTCATTAGGTTGCTGTGAGTTTTCCAGGCTGTATGGCCGTGTTCCAGAATATTCTGTCCCAACATTTCACCCACATCTATGGTAGGCATCCTCAGAGATTGTGAGGTTCATCTGAGGATGCCTGCCATAGATGCGGGTGAAATGTCAGGAGAGACTGCTTCTGGAACATGGCCATACAGCCTGGAAAACCCACAGCAACTCAGTGATTCCGGTCATGAAACCTTCGACAACACAGATATGTCATTGTCAACTAATCAGGACAGAAGGCAGACTGGAGAAAGATTATCATCCGAGTCCAAGTCCTGTCCTATTATGAAGTGCAGTAGTGATGGACAACATTGATATTCAGGAAGATCTTAATGCTACCAATTTGCCCTAAATATGCCAACCTTTGCTTGTTTCAAAAGTTGTCTTCCAGCTGGACACATTTTTCCTTTTTTTTTTTTTTTGCATATTTGAGAATTTGTTTTGGTGAAACGTGTGGGAAGAGTTATT
This sequence comes from Anolis apletophallus, assembly GCA_030556195.1. Lineage (NCBI taxonomy): Eukaryota > Metazoa > Chordata > Lepidosauria > Squamata > Anolidae > Anolis > Anolis apletophallus. The sequence continues at coordinate 31,583,862 of JARBWK010000013.1, read as the reverse complement.
TTTAAAATATACATTACTAGTGGAAAAACATTGGTTTCATGGTATTAGTACTGGTTTTTGTCCCCCAACTTGTCTTGATTCTATATTTCTTTACATTCAGTGGGATGCCATCTTGAATATAGAACACCCTAGTTTTGTGCCTGTATCAGCATGGAGGAGTACCCACTGAATTAATGGTATGCAGTGTCAGAAAGACACTGAATCCTCTCAGGGTTTTATTCCAAACTGAACGCTGCCCCCCCCCCCAATACTTTCAGCTCCTGTGATGGTTCCTTTGAAATCTGGAATAAAACCCAGAGTGGATATTACCCATCAGCTGCTCCATGTCGGCCACTGGCGTCACTTCCTTGGAAAAAGAAATGCGTGAAAAATCACTTAAAATATAAGGGAGATTTTTTCAAAACCTGAAAAAAGCTTAATAAATCAATATCTGAATTCCAGCTCTTCCTGAGTTATAAACAAGGGGACAAAGTTTGATTTAGTCTACATAGAGCTACATCAATTCCACTGCACTCTTTTGCTGATGTTTGATCCGGCCAGATTGATTCTCCCAGTTGTATCAGTGCACTCTGGGATCCAAATATTATATAAACCAGTATCAAAATAGAAACACTTACCCAGTTGGTGATCAGTTTGATTTATGTGTCTGGAAAGCTTTAGTGGAATTTGACACACAGTTGCACGCTGACACCAGGTCCAAAAGGCATCATGTCCCCTTTAGAGGCGAGGAAGCCTATGAAAATGAGAGGTATCGCCCCAGTGATTTGTAGGGGCCTAATAAGCCTCTTTCCTGCTTTAGCCTTAAGTATGAGCTGTTTAAGTTTCCCACATTTTTCAAGTAAGAGAGGGCCCTTATCTAATCATCTAATAATTATCCAATGCAAGTGTTTTTCCATCTAGACCAGTGGTTCCCAAAATTGTTTGGCCTACCGGCCCCTTTCCAGAGAAAAAATTACTCACCGCCTCCCTAGAAATTATTATTTTTAATTTAATAGCAATTAAACCGAAAGATATATGTATTAATGCAGTGGTTCTCAACCTTTCTAATGCCATGACCCCTAAATAAGGTTCCTCATGTTGTGGTGACCCCCAACCATATTTTCGTTTCTACTTCATAAATAATTTTGCTAGTCTTACGAATTCTAATCCAAGTATCTAATATGCAGGTCGAAGTGAAGGGGACGGGGCCAAAGAAGAGGGCCGCATGACCCCTCCTAAATGGCCAATTGTTCACTGCCCCTTAAAGGGGTTCACCGCCCCCCAAATTCCCCTGAGCCTCCCACCGCCCCCTTGGATCGACTCACCACCCACCAGGGGGTGGTACCGCCCACTTTGAGAATCAGTGATCTAGACCAAAGATGGGAAAATGCAAGCAATCTCTCTCTCTCTCTCTCTCTCTCTCTCTCTCTCTCTCTCTCTCTCTCTCTATATATATATATATATATATATACACACACACACACACACACACACATCTAGATTGTGCTTTGCTGGTGCTATGGCCTGGAAAGAGTTTTGGGGTGAAATCTGGCCCCACCAGATTTGCCTATTCTATTTCTTTCTAATTCTTTTTTATTGATTTTTTAAATTAAGACAGATCAAAACAAAACCTACATGCAAACATAAAAAACAGAGCAACATCATCATCAACAAAAGATTAAGAATACTAATTCTAGAATACTACTACTACAGTACATCCTAAACATCAAGGAAACAACTACGAACGACAAACAATCCACATTATCTAATCTAAGGGCTTTACATTCTCTATCTGGTGGTTATCTTTTCTTAGTTTTTTTACACCCATTTAGTGAAAAACAACAATTGGTATATCTTTCCCCCACATAATAACACGCTCCTAGTCTAAAAAATAGTGATGGATCTTTGGCCCCCTATCTTTGCTGGAGGAACACAATAAATGGCCCCTGTCTTTAAGCTAGTTAGAGATTTCTCTTTAATCAATGTAGAAAGTTTATCAATTTCTGCAAGTTTGTTTATTTACATAAGCTAGTTGCCTTGTGTCAGAAACATAGATTCTTTCAATCTTTGAAATTTCTATCAGTTTGTTCATGTACCATCCCAAGCAGACAGAGTTCAGGTTTCATTTCAAATTTTAACAATTTATGCTAAAATCGTATGTGTTTGTGCCCAGTATTTCTGGGCCTTTTTACATGACCACCACACATGGTAAAAACTGACCACATTTCTCCCACATTTCCAACAATCACTATAATTATTTGTATACATCTTAGCAACCCTTTCTCGTGTCAGGTGGAGAGCATAACAGTGACTTTCTGTTGTAATATATTTTCTTATACTTATTCTGCACATATAACAACAATCTCTTTATGTAGTGGTTATTAACAGATTTGCCTTTTCTAGTTTAGTTCAGTAAAATCTCATTTGATACGGAGAGTTTACCAGGCTGTCATTAAGGTGTATGTGTATTGGGATGGCATTCAGACACTGGGATGGCATACAGCCATCACGAAGCCCCTTAAAATAAGCCTTTTTTTAAAAAATCCTTACCAGGCCATCATTAAGGTGGTCCTTCCATTCTCCTGGTGCATAGAAATAATGTGCCAAGAGGGGGGGCAAGAAGGAAAATCGCTCCTCGCCCCCAGTCTCCTGGCACATCATTTCTACATGCCAAGAGGACTGAAGGATCACCTTAATGGCAGCCTGGTAAGTTTAAAAACCTTTTAGGGTTTAGGGGGAGGGGTGGGTGCCTCATGGAGCCCGAAGAACCAAGAAGGCTGTGAAGATTGGGTCCAGGGATCACGTGATACAGTTCCCAGTCCCAGTCCACACAGGGTCCACACTTGGTAAGGTCCGTATTTTACGTAAGATCCGGGTCTTACTAGGTTTCTAATTAATTCAGAATAAAGCAGGGAAACCTGCTTTGTTCCTAATTAATTCAGTTTTGCTGGAGGCATCATTTGAGACAGGTCTTGGGTTAAAGCCATGCCTGGATGGGTCCTCAGATGGGTGAGAAGGAGTTGGGTATTTGGGAGTTTTATTATAAGTAAGGACAAGTGCACCAAAACCTTGTGAAAATACGTACTCACACATTTCTTTATAAACAGCATCATATGACATTTTTTAAAAAGATAATTGAATGAGTGAAAAAAGAACAGTAAACATTGGATGAATTCTCCCACACCCTGTATATTCTCATCAATAAAGATGTTTCAATCAAGTGTTAATCATTCATCAATTGACTTCCCTGAAGCTGTGCCCAAGGAATAGGCGAGAGACAAAGAGAACTGGTTGGGCAACCCCCATAATATGTTCCTGTTGCTTCATTTCAGTGGATGTGCATGGTACATAAAGAGATGTCATAACCATAACAAAGAACAAAAGACAATTCACCATGTATAACATCCCAGCAATTGGTGAGTGGGAAATCAATTGCAGAGTAACAATGCCTTCTCCTTCAACCTGGCTTTCCACCAGACCCTCTGCTTTTTAATGGTAGAGAACTTAGAGCTTATGACATCCCTGTGTGGGTGGACTCGATATCTTCATTACACACAGGGGAACAAACCCCAGGGCAATTCACGAAGCAAGAGAACTTTAGTCACCCTGATCCACAAATCAATTAAGATGGAGTCTTTGAATTGGAAGTGATTTAGTCATTGTGAAGTCACCAGGATTAGCTTCATCTGAGAGATCTCCTTTGCTGTAACCGGTTGGGCAATAGGATTGCATGGCATGAGCTGAGTTCTTCCAACTCTGAGGCTTGAGAAGAGATCACGGCTTCATCTTTCTCCATTACTTTGATTAATGAGATATGTTTGATTGGAGCCATGCAACAAAAAGTTGCAATATAGACCGCCTCATCAAATATTCCAGAAAGTCAGCCATGTCTTTCTACCACGATTACCCTCTCCACTTATCCCAGTCCTGCATTTTTTTTCTTTCCTTTTTGGAAAACATATGCTTGTTGATAGGAAGAAATTGATTGAAGTCTGACTTGGCCAGGGTAGTCCACGCTCTAGTTACATCCCGTATAGATTACTGCAATGCTCTCTACGTAGGGATGCCTCTGAAGACTGTTCGGAAGCTTCAAATCGTCCAACAGACAGCAGCCAGGTTGATAACAGGAGTGGCACTCAGGGAGCGTACAACTCCTCTGTTGCGCCAGCCCCACTGGCTGCCAGTTTGCTACCGGGCACAATTCAAAGTGCTGGTTTTGACCTTTAAAGCCCTAAACGGTTCTGGTCCAACTTACCTGTCCGAACACATCTCTCCCTATGAACCATCAAGATGTTTAAGATCATCCGGAGAGGCCCTGATTTCAGTCCCACTTGCTTTGCAGGTGTGACTGGCGGGGACGAGAGATAGGGCCTTCTAAGTGGTGGCTCCTCGGGTTTGGAACGCCCTTCCTAGTGACATCAGATCAGCCCCTCCCTCCTGACATTTGGCTGTTCAAGCAGGCATTCGCAGATGAACTTTAATTAATCGAGACCAACGGAATATTATGACGATGCAACGGAAACGGATTTTAAGAATGAGATGCTGAGATTTTTATTTTATAGTTTTAACTGTTAATTTGTATATTTTTATATGGCTGTTTTTATCATATTATGATGTATTTTGCCTGTGGGTACTTGCTGCTGTTTGTTCACCGCCTCGAGTCACCTTTGGGCTGAGAGGGGCGGTATAGAAGCATCGTAAATAAATAAATAAATTTCTAATTAATTCTGGGTCAAATGGCCTTAGACCAGGGGCGGTCTGAGGTAATTTTAAATGGTAGGCGAACATTATTTTGGTGACCCCCCCCAAAAAAACATATTTTTGCCGCCCCCCATGTAAAACAAATATAAAATTATAATATCACAATACCATTAGTAGTATTATATTGTATCAATGTATATACAATATATTATACCATACTCATACTATATTATATCATAATTATATTATACTACATTACAATATAATTATATTATAATATATTGACATTATAATATAATGTAACATTCTATTATATTATTATTATAAAATAATAAAATTATTTATTTAAATAAAATTATCCTCTACTAAATATTTTCATTACTCCTATAAAACTCAAATAACCCAAAATAAAGTAAAATAAAATATTATATATTACTATTTTGTACAATACCACTATACTGCAATATTGTTTGTAATATTACATGTCATATAAAATATATCATTATTCTATTGTTATATTGTATTTGTATTATATTGTATGACAATATTAAGCAGAACTGTTTAATAATCAACAAGAAATGCAATGTGAATGCATCAAAATCAGAATCTATTACCTATCACCCGATCCATAATTCATAGGAGTCTCCCATAAGTCCAAAATTAGGATCCCAATGTAAATGTAAATAGAAAAACAGCCAAAATGTTCAAATGAGGTCGAATACAGGGAGCGCGGCCTGGGCAAACTTGGGCCCGCCCTCCCTCCTTCTAAGTGTTTTGGCCTCCAACTCCCACAACTCCTCATAGCCTCAGGCCCCTCAGGTCTAGACAGAAATAGAGCCGAAGAAAGGAAGGAGGGAGAGAAGAGGCCACAGAGGAGGAGGAGGAAACCCCTTCATTCATTCCTTCACTTACACTTCCTTCACTGATTCTTTTCTCCTTCCCTGCAAATGCGCGCGCACGGCGGAGACAAAGGGAGAGGGGAAGCACTCCCTGCCTGCCCGATAGGGAGTGCTTTGCTTACAGGCTTCTGCGCAAGGGAGCTACTGGGCATGCGCGGAGGTTTTTGCGCATGTGCAGTTGCTCCTGCGCTCAACTTCAGCTCCGGAGCAACTGCGCCTGCGTGAAAACCTCCGCGCGTGCCCAGAAGCGGCGTCGGAGCGCACAAGTTCGGGGTCAAAAAGCAGGCAGCTGCAGCACTGTCTGAGGAACATCGGCAGGGCCAGGATGGCGCCCCATGCGGCCAGGATGGCGCCCTAGGCGGCCGCCTACTTGGCCTATCTTGTAGGACCGCCCCTGCCTTAGACCATAATAATAATAATAATCATCATCATCATCTTTATTTATACCCTGCCACCATCTCCCCAACGGGGACTCAGGGCGGTTTACATGAGGCCAAGCCCAACAGTGCATTACAAAATATAATACAAAACAAAACACAAAACAGCAACATGATAAGATAAATAAATCATAAAAATACACTAGACAATATAAAATAATACAACAAAATAAAATCATTCAGACACAGTAACATTGAGCTGGCCATGTGTTAAAAATAAAATGTTAAAAACCCAGGGTGAGATAGGAGTGGAGCAGAACATCTGTAGGGGAGAGACTCATAAAACGGAGTCATAGAGTCAGGCCTTCTAATAGCGGGGGAGAATTATTCTATAGGGATAAGCATTGAAGGTGCAGCTAAAAAGGGGGATGTATGATTAATTACTGAATGCGCAATGGAAAAGCCAGGTTTTAAGATCCTTCTTGAAAGTTGCTAAGGTGGGGGCTTTCCTAATCTCAGCAGGTAATGAGTTCCAGAGTCAGGGAATCACAGAGGAGAAGGCTCTCTCCCTTGTTCCCACAAGGCCAAAGGGACCAGAGCAGGAGGCAAAAACATAACAACATTGAACCACCGTGCTTTCTAGTGAGGCTACTGATACTTTTTCCCAAAAATATAGTCTGGGGATGTTGGACACCTAAAGCCAATATGGAAGACATATGCCAGGGGTTGGATTCTTTGTGACCCACAGGGTGCCTTTTGACCCTCGCCCATTTATGAATAATGGAATATCCCAATAAAATTATTTTATTTTCACTTAGGATGGTCTCTGATATATGATTGCAAGTGTCAGCTTCTATATAAGCCAGCAGTTTTGATTATGGTGCCTTTAAACCAGTGGTTCCCAAAGTGGGCGGTACCGCCCCCTAGTGGGCGGTGGGGCGATCCAAGGGGGCCCTGGAAGGCTCAGGAGAATTTGGGGGGTGCTGAACCCCTGTAAGGAGGCGGTGAGCCAGGCTTGCTTGCCACTTGCAGGGTTGCACGCTTGCGGGGACGTCCCCGTTGGAAGAAAGAGGCTTGCGGGGACGTCCCCGTTGGAACAAGACTGTGCCGTGGGTAAGGCGGACGCGAGGAAGGAGGCGCGTGCTTCAGTTTCCATGGCAATGCCTGCCTGGGGATTCCAACTCGCAGGGAGACAGTCACAAGCATGCGATCCCCGGGCAGGTGCTGTGGAAACTGCAGCGTGCGCCTCCTTTTTCTCGTCAACCCCGCCCATAGCACAGTCCTGTTTATTGCCTCTTTCTTGCAATGGGGATGTCCTCGCAAGCGTGCGCCTTGCTGGGCCCAGCACGGGGTGGGGTGAGCAGGAGGTGCTTTTCAAGGTGGGCCTTGCTTGTCCAGTGCCGGCCCCTTCTTTTTTCAATGCCATAAGAACAACATGCATTAAAAATAACATTTAAATTAAAATTAAAACACATTAAAACATTTAATTTTACGAAAAAGGTAGAAACATTCATACATATATCTTTCTGTTTAATTGCTATTAATTTTTTAAAAAAATAATTTCTAGAGGGGCAGTGAGTAATTTTTTTTTCTGGAAAGGGGGCGATAGGCCAAAAAAGTTTGGGAACCACTGTTTTAAATCCTCCAGATCTCTGCCAGCTCTGAGGCAGAGGGAACAAGAGGCAAAGTTTCTCTTTCCCTTTTCTTGTTTTCCTACCTTTCCCAGTGCAAGCTTCCAGGCTGCCTATACTGAGTTTGGAAAAGGTCCCGTATTGGGCCACAGCTTAATGGATTCAACAACAATGCCATGCAACAATGTTGGGAGAGTTGGGAGAGTTATGATGTGTGATAGGACTGAGGCATAGGTGGGACTTGTGTATCGCTATGATGGTATACCCGCTTTGTGTGATAACACCCTTGATCTGCGCTAGATGCCATTCCTTTCTCATTACCTGACTCAGAAAGAGATTTGTCTGAGCTAATTGACAAAAACAAAGGTTAGGCAGGGAGTCCAAATCTCTATCATGTGTCATTATGCATCCTTGTAAATGGCATTGTTTGTGCAGCTGTTCTGCAAAAGTGACCACCAGGTTTATTTTTATCCCAAAGAGTGAGGTGGGCTGGTTGAAGGGAAGGATGTTCTTTCTATTGTAGCAGGTCTCAGATCAAAGAATTAAAATAACAGAGCTCAGGAGATTTAGGGAATTTGAATCTAATCCATGTATCTGCTGTAGAAACTGTATTGAAATGTATACATACAAGTATTTGTGTTTACAGTAAAAAGTAACTCCATAATATGCCCAAAACTTGTTGGTAGAATTAAATCTGCATCTTTCAGAAATACCGTTTCCAGATAGGTTAAACCAAGAGTGTGAATTATTTGATTGGGTTAAAATAAGTCATTTTGTACTGCATATTTAAGATAACGTTTTTACGTTAAATGACATTATATGGGTCTACATTGACAATGTAATGCAGATTCAAGCTGCATTGTATGGCAGTGTAGATTCAGCCTTAGATGTCAATTTGTACTGAAGCCCTGATCCTCATTAAAGATAGTTTTTTATTTATTTATCTGGAGTGGAAAAAATCCATTTGTTGAATTCTTGAAGCTATATCGGTCTTCTATGGTGACTTGAGGTATGTCTCACCTTCCCTTTAAAACTGCATATAGCTTCTTTTGGTCACAGTGGCGCAGCGGGTTAAACTGCTAAGGTGCAGAACTACTTGCTGACTGGAAGGCTAGCCTCGGCTTCTGCCAACCTAGTAGTTTGAAAACATGCAAATGTGAGTACCACTTTGGTGGGAAGGTAACAGCGCATCATGCAGTCATGCTGGCCATATGACCTTGGAGGTGTCTACGGACAATGCCAGCTCTTTGGCTTAGAAATGGAGAGGAACACCCCCCCCCCCCGGAGTCAGACTTGACTAATGTCAAAGGGAAAACCTTTTCGCTTCTTTATGAAGCACACCTGAACTTGGCTTTCCATGTGAGGACTTTATTTTGTCTACCTTGATTGCAGTATTGTTCTTAATCTCAAGTAAAAAAAACCCTCCCAAAAATCCTTCACACAGGCTGGTAAATGGTCATGGGCAATGATAGCTGGAATGTTAGGATTACATGGTCATAAGACACTGCCACACAGAGAAGCAGGTCGACCAGAGGTCCATCTAGTCATTATGCAACACTAACCAGAAGCTTATTAATTATTCATTTGTTCAATTGTTTTATTTATGACCTGCTGTTCTATCAATATATGACCCAAGGCAGCTCAAAATATGCCCATGTTATGATACAACACATCTTCTACATCAGATATTCACCACTCAGAACAGAAAGGTCTCGTAGAAAGAGAGGAGAGGATCTCCACCATTAGGGAGCAGCCACCAAGATTTCCCTCTCCTTAAGGATCTTGCAATTTAGATGAGCTTATAGTGAGAGAGATTATTATTTTTAAAAATGTGGACTTTACAGGTGATGACCAGTATTGTGCTTGGAAATGAACACAGATCCAAAGTAGCCGATTCAATGGCGATCTGGACTTTCATGCAAAGCTCTTTCCCAGTCCTGTCTGCCCTGGAGATGCCAGGGAACCGTTACCTCGGAACTATGTCTTTTCTAGAAACCTTCTTTACTGAGTTAAGAAGAAGCTTCAGTTTATAAACAGGTTCATTTAACAGGCTTCTATACTACCCAACGTAAGGGATGCCTTGCCCTCAATTTATACTAAAAACAAAACCCCAGAGCTGGCTGTCTAGTCTTTCCACACTGAAATGTATGGAAGTGATTCCCTTCTCCTCACACAACACACCATGCGCCCCAGACATGTATCTCCTTGTAAGATGAATGCGTTTTCCAACAGCTTTGACAGCCAAGATTTTAAAAAAGAGAGAAAAGAGAGCTTGTGGCCTCCAAATGATTAATTTCACTTTCTGTCTTGGTGCATCACTCATCAATTTATTTTACAACTTGGAAGCAGGCACTTACAGGGTTTTCTTGGCACCTGGCACAAGGGTGGGCTTGTGAAATTTGAAGCGCCTTTTGTGTCCGTTGTGAGTCACCGGTCCAAAATCTGTTTGCTTATGGATGTTGCAATAATTAGCTGAGCAGGAAACCAGCAACCAATTGCTTAAATTGCTCACATGGGCATCCACATAAACACGTACACGGCATACTACGCATTAGCATTGAGCCTCATAGAATACAGTGTGTGTGTGAGTGTGTGTGTGTGTGTGTGTGTGTGAGAGAGACTTTACATGTGTTTGCTTCAGTGGAATTAAGTGCTATAGATACTGGTTTGTTTCTATAGCTTATTCTTTGGATTGTGATTGTGTGTGTGCATATGCGGCTCAGTTATTCCTTGTTGCATCTCTCCTAAATGTCCTGATTTGGAAAATCTGGAGAAAACAATTGCTGTAATTTATTATTTCCTTTAGTATAGGACCTCGCTCTTCCTATGTTATTTCTGCAAAATGTCCATTAAAGAAGCAACACCTGGTCTGAATGCTTATTTATTTCCTTCTAAAAGTAAGGGGCTTGGGGAAATTTCCTCTGAGCTTCATCTGTATTTTACTGTATTTTTCTCCTGCTTTTCACCTGTGAAACATTGGAGGATATGTTGTTGTTGTCACCTCTAATTTACGGCAAGTGTTATAAGGTTTTCTTGGCAAAATTTGTGCTTAGCTTCCAAGACGCGATGAGCAAATCTTAGCTGGGTGAAATCTGGATGAGGCATGTTAAATTGTGTTTACATCTGGCTTTTCTATTTTGTATTCTATGGGCGGATCCTCGGGGCCTGCATTATTAAATTATTTTCTGTTTCCCAAGGTTTCAGGCTGTTGCATATTTCGGAGCTAATTGTTTACTGTCAATGCATTTACCTTGAAGAGGCAAACATTGCAGCAGTGTGAAAAGTCTTGTCATTAAGTAAGCATTAATTATTATTGCGATTAGCTTTTGGTATAACCTCCAAAGGCCTTCAGGCGTGGGAGCTATAACTGCAGTCAAATTTATTAATTACTGTTATTATGCTCAAATTATACTGCAGTTTGGAGTTGATAGGTTGCTAATAGGGCTGGGCCTTGCTACCACTTGTAGCAGCAGAACCTAAATGTTCTAAACGAGATTTTTGGAGTAATGGGAATTGTGGGGCGTGAAACACCGAGAAGTTCGGTGCAGTATCTAGCAAATAAAAATGCACATTGAAATCCTGCCCCTTTCCCGCATTATTTACTAGGGCTTTGTTAATTAGCTTTGGTTAATTACTCCCCAAATAATTTGAAAAGGAAAAGTGCTCTATAATTGGCAAGAAAAATTATAATAATTATCTTCACAGCTTAGTCAAGTGTAAAAGTTCTGCCCGCAGCTGTTTGGAAGCACAGAGAGACAGCCTCACATAGATGTCATCCCCCTTTTTAACTTTTTCAAGGAGAGGTTGGAAGATCTCGCATCAAAGGCAGGTGGTGAGATGCATCCAAGCCTTCAGTGGGGATCTGTTTCCCAAGGCTTTCCACTCCATATCTATCCTCTTGCAAACCTGAAATGGAAGTTGTCTTATGGTTTCTCTTTTGCTTTGATCCCCTCAGGCCAAAGAGATTTATGGATCTTCTCATGTCTCAAGTTCATTCATTTTCTTCTCCTGTTTACCTTGTGTGCTCAGCCTTTTCAGCAAAGATCTCATTTCTGCCTCTGAGCGGAGCTGATGTGCCAACAAGGAGCACCTCCATAAATCTTTCCTCCTTTTCTCTCTCTTCCAAAGCAGATTATTAGTCAAGTGTTTTTTTGCCTGGAAGGAAAAAATGTCCTGCCATCACTAGTGTTCAGACAGTGCAATTAATTAGTGCTTCCCACATAGTTTTTCCTCTTTGTCTGTGCTTTTCCATCATTGTAACTGTGTGGATCTGTGCTGAGCTAAAAAGAACTGGGGGCTAAGAAACATGTTAAGGAGGAGAAAATGGCTTCATCTGAAGCAGCAAATCTTAATTGAAACTCCTGAAAGGTGACCTCGTAATGCTGGAAAATATGCAGAAAAGAAGTGAGGAAAAATATCGCGGAAATGGAGTAACTGGATAGGTTTGGGTCTGTTAAGATGTGAATCAGAGTACTAGGGGAAGATGTATAACATTTTTCAGGATGTGGGCAATATTGGTTGAAAGATGCTATATGGCCAATGTTAACTAAGAAAAATGCAAGTAAGCAGAAAAGTAAGAACATGATAGAAATTTAAAAAATGTTTAGGGTGCACTACCTCTTTCATAACAAGGACCTAAATACTGTAAAGGCGCCAGATCCTGTCAGAACTTGGAAGTTTAGCACGGTTAGCCCTGGTTAGTTCTTGGATGGGAGACTGCCAATTAATACAGGGTACTGTAGGCTGTTGCTCAGGAGAAGGAACTAGGGAACCTAAGTCTGAGCATTCCTAGCCTAAGAAAAACCCACAAAAGTCAAGGTGTCTCCACACATTGACAAGTTACGCCCACACACACACACCCACCACATAGTTTAATTATGGAACATATAGTTTAATTATGGAACCCAACTACTACAATATATGATAGCCACCAGCTCGGACAGCAATATAAAATAACAAAAGACAAAGTCATCAATGGTAAGGCTCTCAAGGGCCACCAGCCATCATGACACCAAAACCAAAACCTTTGGGTGGATGATAAAAATGCAATGTTTTGATTGGTTTTAAAAATATCATTGACAATTGAAAACAGTTTATGGTTCTTCTTTGCAATATTCCTGATGACACGGGATGGCTGGTGCCTGGCTCAACAGAGTCCATGTGAGAATGATCTTGGAGTCTTCATGGGCTACAAGTTCAACATGAACCAACAGTGTGATGCAGCAGATAAAAAAGCCATTGGAGTTTTGGGCTGCATCAAAAGGAGTATAGTATCTAGATTGAAGGAAGTCATGGTGCCTTTGTATTCTGCTTTGGTTAGACCTCACCTGGAATACTGTCTCCAGTCTGGGCACCACAGTTCAAATGAGATATTGACAAGTTGGAAGGCGTCCAGAGGAGGGTGACTAAAGTCAACGGTCTGGAGGCCATGCCCTGTCAGGAGTGTCTTAAAGAACTGGGTATGTTTATTTATGAGTATGCTTAGCTTGCAGAAGAGAAGGTTGAGAGGAGACGTGATAGTCTTGTATAAATATGTGAAAAGGTGTTATAAGGAAAAGGGAGCAGATTTGTTTTCTGCTGCCCTTGAAACTAGGACTAGGAGCCATGGGTTCAAATTACAGGAAATTCTACCTGAACTTTAGGAAGAACTTCCTGACTGTAAGAAGAGCTGTTCAGCAGTGGAACTCTCTGCCTCCAAGTGTGGTGAAAGCTCCTTCCTTGTAAAATTTTAAACAGAGGCTGCATGGCCGTGTTACTTTGATTGTGTTTTTCCTGCATGGCAGGGGGGTGGACTAGATGGCCCATGTGATCTCTTCCAACTCCATTATTCTGTAATTCTATAATGTCCTGAGAGATATTCAAGATTATTTAAAATGTTCATGATCCTAACTGTGTTTCATGAGACCACCCTTTTGCTTTAAGAGAAGGCTTTCTTCAAGGTTATATTTTGTTACTAGCTTGGGGATTGGACTTAGTTCTACACAATCTTAATTTAATGCTTTAGCCATTAAACAGGGGCAAAAGATGGGTCCATGCAAGAGGTGCAATGAATATTCTCCGAGTGTTATTCCCAACTTTCCAAGGTCCTGAATTCCATCCCCAAAATAGGTTCATTATTTTGGGTGGGAGCTGTAAAGTCAGGTAGAAAAGTCAGAAACAAATTCAATGTAAAAGACTCTTAACTCATCAAGATACCACCATGCTATTAAAAAAAAGACTTCCAAGCAAGAAAAGCCCCTCCCCAAACCCAAATTAAATATAATCCTAGAATAAGTGGACATCCTTTGGCAAACCACTTTTTCACCCAGTGCCAAATAGCATTTACCATACTCCTATAAGGATTACCGGGAACAATGTATGTAAATCATACAGGGCAAGTGCTTTTCAGGTCAATTTTTTTAAGGATCAGGATGTTAATAAATGAAATTGAGATGGAGATGTAAAGTAACTTGCTAAAGGTCAATCACTGAGTCAGATTTAGAATTGAACCTGTATCAGTTGAGTTTATGGTCAACTTCTCATTGGTTTCCATTAACTAAGCTGAGAGTTTCATCTTTTAGTTTAAGTGGGTTTATGTAAAGCAACTCTTGAGTGGGTTTCATCTTTCTGGGGCTTATCTATTTTGTTTATTTTTCAAAACAAGGACCCCCTCCCGCCCCAGTGGCGCAATGGGTTAAACCCTTGTGCCAGTAGGACTGCACAAGGGTTTAACTCAGGGAGAGTAGGTTGAGCTCCCTCTGTCAGCTCCAGCTCCTCATGTGGGGACATGAGAGAAACGTCCCACTAGGATGGTAAAACATTAAAAAAAACATCCAGGCATTCCTTGGGCAGAATCCTTGCAGACAGCCAATTCTCTCACATCAGGAACGACTTGCGGTTTCTCAAGTTGCTCCTGACATGGGGAAAAAATTGTTCAAAACAAAATGGAGCTCAATCAAATTAGATCATAGATACATTTAGCTTGGAACTGTCCACATTAAGGATGGCATGTGTTTCGTTCCTCCAAATGGTGTGTAGGAAATTAACAGCAATGCACTCCAGTCAACAAAGCCAAATAATGAAGGATGATGAGAACTGCAGTAAAAAAAATCTCATTCTTGAGAAAGAAGCAGAAACTTTAGAGAGAGGATCACTTTCTCCCCAGTTTTTAGCCCTGGGCATTACCATAACTGTATGTGATGGCAGACAAGCAATCAGGAAAGCAGAGCAAGAAATGATAAAGGAAACATAGACCAGACACCAGACAAGACTCAGCAGCACCAGCTAGACTTAGCTACTTCATGCCAATTTTTAATTGCTTGTTGGTAATGTTTGCATGTGTGTGTGCATGCTATGCACTTCAGTTCTATTAAATTGGACCTGTCTGGAAATTAGGAGAATTCTATGGAAAATATAAGTACTTGAAAGTGAAGTTTGGATTCAGGCATGAAGGTGGTTAACATCCATGTACATGTTTTTGGAGTTTGACCAACTTGCTCCAAATAGTATGTGGAGAATGCAAGGGGTGAGCTACCAATAACAAAATTGCCTGCAACATGTTATCCATTTCTGTTGAGAGTAATGAAGACATTAAAAAGCCCCAAACTCATATTTTCAGGTGTCAAATATTGTTAAGTATGTGTTTGGTACGGAGCAGTCAATATCAACAACGGAAATGAGTCCCATAGGGACAGAGAACCAGGTTCGGTGGTTACTGAGCAAATATTTATTTATTTATCTAAAAATTTTGTACCCCGACCTTCTCACCTCCAAGGAGGGACTCAGACCGACTTACAGCAAAATTCAATGCCATACAAATGTAAAACATCTTAAAGCAGCATATTAAAATACATAAAAACAGAGATACATAAAAACCACATTGCCATTTAAAACCACATTCAACTCCATCTATAAAAGTGGTCATCCATTTCAGATTGAAATCAATCTCAGCTTATTCTGGGAAGGCCTTGTTCCACATCCAAGTCTTTACCCACCTCCTGAAGGACAACAGGGAGGGGGCAGATCTAACATCGCTTGGGAGGGAGTTCCACAGCTGAGGGGCCACAACAGAGAAGGCCCTATCTCTTGCCCCCACCAGACATGCTTGCGAAGATGGCGGGATCAAGAGCAGGGCCTCTCCGGAGGATCTTAATGTCCTTGATGGTTCATAGGGGAGAATCCGTTTGGACAGGTAAACTGGGCCTTAACCATATAGGGTTTTGTAGGTTAAAACCAGCACTTTGAATTGTGCTCAGAAACTAATTGGCAGCCAGTGGAGCTGGCGCAACAAGGGAGTTGTATGCTTCCTGTACCCCGCTCCTGTTAGTAACCTGGCTGCCGAGCATTGGACTAATTGCAGTTTCCTAACAGGCAACCCCACATAGAGAGCATTGCAGTACTCTATTTAAGATGCAACCAGAGCATGGACTACCGTGGCCAAGTCAGGCTGCCCTAGGTATGGGCGCAGCTGGTGCAAAAGCTCTCCCGGCCACCGCTGAGACCCATATCCCAGATTGATAAATTCCTCTATCAATCTGGGTTGTAGGTCCCATGTTGGGAGAAAGATATAAACAAAGTAAAGTATTTAAAATAAGTGGCATGGAAGCATATCAACTGAGACATTTCTCCTGATTCACCTCTGCACGATGTCTTGTCAGTTCTACTTTGATGTCAACACAACTATTTGGGGACCGACTGAGCCAAATTCATCCCAATTGCAGATAAATGGCCTGTGTATGTATGTTTGTAAAAGGGTATATCCACACCACACAATGCTGGCCCTTTTGATATAGCATCAAAAGAAATTGCGGAATTTATAGTTCATTAACCTGCATAGAATTATTTGCTTAGAGAATTGTATTGACCTACAGGAGAGAATCTGAAGTTCCCCTGCACATTACAAATCTCAGCAGGTGACCCTTGGAAATATCAAAGGGCTATAATGTTGTGAATTGGGTGGAGATACCCCAAAGAGAGCAAGAGCAGAAATAGGATCAGACCACAAGAGCTGGCTGGAGAACCATTCTGTATTAAGCCCACAGCAGAAGGAGGAGATCATTCTAACAAACAAGGCTCACATTTCCACTTTGTCACGTTCTGTTTCACTTTCACCTTTTTCCAAAGTCCGATCCCATTTTTTTCCCTTTTGCTTGGCAATCTCCATGGGGTAGGGTGAATGCACCACTCTTTCACTGTTCTCCTGCTGTTCTGGCTCCTCCGTCTTACAACCATTCATACCACCAGCCCTTCCCTTGTTCACCACCCAAGGAGGAAAACAAACATTAACCCGGATCGCTCTTGATATAGAATATCCTTAGCTAAAGTCCTTAGAAGCTGTTTCCTTGTAAAAATGGTTCCCTCCAAAGGGTTTAGGTCACCTGAACCTTCTCTGTGGTTTCGGAGCTTGGCTGATTTATTGCTTTTTAATGGCTTTTGTGGTTTCTTGTGTGCCTGGATTGAGAAAGACAGGGAAAACAGAAATGTATATGGCACCTTGTAGCTCTGTGCAAGGAAGAGAACAATGTTTGCAGGAAAGGCTTTTGTTGGCTAAGACACACTTAACATTCCATTAAACAAACATTAAAATGCAGATATTCCCTGCGTTTACATCCATTTACACTAAGGATCACTACAAGAATGAGAGCAAGTATGCATAATGCATTCATGCACAGAATGCTCAAGAATCCTGGGATTTGTAGTTTGGGCAAGGCACCAACACTCTTTGGCAGGGAATGCAAAAGACCTTGTAAAACTACAGTGGCATTAATGGCATTAATTCTTCAGTGTAGACACATCTCAAGTTTTAGAAAGAATTACTTAGGAAGCTTAGAGAAGGGAGGTGACATAAGATATATATTTAAATATCTGAAGGGATGTCTTACAGAAGCCAGTGCAAGTTTGCTTTTTTGCTTCTACAAAGATGAGAATCATGAAATTACAAGAAAAGAGTTTCTGTTCCCTTTTTAACCAGGATGTACAGTGAAATTGTGATGTTATGTCGACTCTTTAATGTTTATGTTTTGCACTTGTTGTATTATTTACGTTCCTCTCCATTGTCGCCCCTTGTCGTGGGAGAGAGGCTTGCGTACCCTAATGAAGTTGTGAGCTATGCTGGCGGTGGCATAATAGCCACTGGTAGGGCCTCCCATGCCAGACAGGTCACAACCGACGGGTCTGACAAAGAGCGTCAATGGGCAGGATGGGCTCTGTAACCTTTTGACAACCATCCTAGGAGAAGGAAAACTCTAATTTCAAACCCGGGCAGATGGTGCTCGTCTAACCCTGTAAGATCAACCGTCTAGAGAAGGAAACTCAAAGCAAACCTACGACCCGAGGACCTCATTGCCTCCGTTCAAGCTTGCTAGGCCCCGGCAGACGAACCTTTGGTGTAAAGGGTGAGGCCAGTTCTGTACAGGCTGCGCTCCACCAGAAAAATCAATTGCACAGGCTCGAAGGACACATCCAACCTCTGAAAAAGCATCAACGTGCTTGTAGAAAGCGTGGGATGAGTCCTTCCTAAGTATCTTTGTTCGCGAAGTAATGCCAGAGAGATTATTCACAATACACCTTGAGCATTCTGTGAGCTGCCCCAAGTCCCTCTGGGAAATGGTGGTGGGATACAAATAAAAGATTATTATTATTAGTTTAACTGTAATGGCTGTTTGGAAGTGGAATAGATTGTTTCAAAGTGTGGTGGACTTTTGGAAGTGTTTTAAACACAAGTTGGATGGGCATCTTTCAGGAGTGCTTTATCTTGTGTTGTTGCATGGCACAGGATTGAACGAAACAGTCCTTGGAGTCCCTTTCAGCTGCATGATTCTATGAAATTAGGTAATCACTATGAATAAATAATTGGATAGTAAATAATAGGCATGAGAAAAAAGTTATGAAAATTAAATGAAATCGGAAGGGATTCGTATGTAATGGGACTTTCAAGTTTATACGCATCGCAGTGGCGATCCCGGAAGTGGACTTTCTTTTCCACACTTCCTGGACCCACATTTTTGTTAGATTTGTAAATATTTCGGATGCCCCCCCAACAGGAAAATTTTCCCCTCCAAAATAGCTTTCCAGACATTACTCACAGTCAGATCGGGGCCTTTCCATGCTCGGAGCCTAATTAGAGTGAAAGGCCTTCCTGTAGGAAGTGAAAAACCAGCCGGAAACCATAGACAACCAGATCGGGACTCCTAGAGGGGCCTGGAGGACTGAGGAAAAAAGCGGTTTAAACCCCCAGGAAGGGGGTTTATATAGAAGGACAGAGCAGAAGGACATAAGAACTGCTGAGAGAAGGGGAGCAGGGAGTGAAAAGGGCATGGAGAGGAGAAGGAAGAGTTCAGAATCAAGAAAAGCCATAGAGTTCCAACGGAGATCCTAGAGTGGTATGGTAAAACTGATAGGGGGGAAAGCTGGAGTGAGGGAGTAAGAAGAACTCTACAGATTAGCAAGTCCTAGACCACAGGTGGGCAACTATTTTATTTAATAATATTAATAATAATATATGAATCCATTATATCTCCCTGCAAACAGGCCCAGGCATTATATAATAATATTAACATTAATAATAATATATGAATCCATTATATCTCTCTGCAAGCACGCCCAGGCATTTTATAATAATAATAATAGGTCCCAGTGAATTGCACTCCAGAGAAGGGAAATGTTGCCCCTTGATTTGCCTGTGCTTAAAACAGTGTCAGCCCTGTTTCCCTGCTTTGCCTACTTTAGAACTAATTAAGAATTTAGTTAGTAATTACGTTACATTTTAGAACTTTTTGGAATTTTTTTGTAAGTCTTTCTATTACTAATCACAAAAAAATCCGATTTTTGGGTTCTAAACCAAGCCTAGTAAATAATATGGACAACTTATTTCATGCATGGCAGCAGGAAGAACACTGTTTGCTCAAATCTGGAAATTGACACAGGCACTGATGACGAAAGGACATATTATGAAGGACATACTATTAATAAGCAAGCTAAGGGCATTTATCTGACTATGGCTATTATAATTCTATTAAGGTTGTTAGTTAGATCTGTAGTAGGAAAATAATACATTTTCTTTCTTGATTTTTAAACTTTTTAATGACAGCTATCAATGCCAAAGCTCTTTAATGTTAGTGCTTGAGTTGGTATTTCTTGTTTTAAGTTGGAGATTTGGTGTTTTATCTTTGATTCAGTTTGTTTGTAAGTCACTATTTTCCTTTTTCACTCTTGGTTTTTTTTACTTTAGTTGTGTTCCACGCTGTTTTTGATAAAACCTGTAAATAAATACTTCCAAAAGGAGACAAAAGAAACAAGGTCATTATGTCTGTCTTCCCAATAGAACGTGGCTTTTGGACCGTAAAGAGGAACCATCCTCCCAAGCTTGCATCCTGTGCTTTAAGCCCTTCCCTCTCTGACCATTCTTTTCCAGGCTCCCCTTCTCTGCGGGCCTATCCCCTCATCTCGGTCATCACCCGGCAGCCCTCCGCCGTCTCCCACTTCATCCCAGCAGGGAGCACTTCTTCACGGCTCCTCTCTCCGCACCCGACTCCAGGGAGCACCTGTTCCTCAGAGACCCAGGCCAGTGAAACTCATGGGAGCAGCGAATCTGAGACAGAGCAGCCCAACCCTCGCTTGAAAAAGCCCCGCCGGAGTCGGACCATCTTTACGGAACTACAGCTCATGGGCCTGGAGAAAAAATTCCAAAAGCAGAAATACCTATCCACGCCAGATAGGTAGGTTGAGAAACTATAGATAATGAAGCCTTCCAAATGAGTTTGGCATTTTGGTCCCAGAGCAGGGGTGAGCCACTCTGAGGATCTCGGTTGGGGGCACATTACAATCCTCTTTTGCTTCCCCATGCTAAAAATCCCTCTACTAAAACCACTGCCAGGAAAAAAGTAACTTAATTTAAAATGTCACCAACATGCCATGAAAGAATCGCTTTTAACAATAAAAAGTTACTAACTGGTGTGTAATGGCCCAGGGAACTCCAAAGATATGACAGAACTTCCCCCACATCTCTTAGATGGCACCTAGAGACATCTTAAGCCTTTTGCCTGCAACCCAGAGGCTGGAGGAAAATTGGTAGGATGGATGTATCTCTTTCTACTCCTCTTTCTCATGATTTATCATTTCCCTCCCAGTTTATTTTGACTTGATTTTTCCTATCAGCACTTATGTACACTCACCATGGAGAAATGATCAGGAAGGAGTATGATTCTCTCCCCTGATCTACTTGCTAATGCTTTATTTTATTGGTCAACACACATTTTTGGTGTCTCAAATGTTAGATCTGTTTCTAGGTATGTTTGACCTGCTGATTCCAAAAATAGCACTACTTTTCCTGTATCAGCTCTAGTTTTTTGAGGTATATAACTTAGTCCATATATCAACCTTCATCTGCTCACCTGTTAAAAAGATAAACAAATAACTATGTCTAAGTAACTAGAGGTGATGTGGTCTATCCAATGCAATTTCCCGAATCAGCGCCCCAAATAACCCCTAAACAGATTTTTTGGTTGGGCTGTATTTTCCATCCCCTGTTTTATGTTATATGGAAAATGTAATTCATCTAAGGATATCTTCATGACTCAGTAGCAAATGTCTACTTGCACATGAATAACATAGTGAACCAAGTTTGGGGGTCTGCAGCTGCATCATGCACTGATGTAAACAAGCAGATGGTCTTAAGTTCTTTTTGCTGCCCTTAAATGTTCACTCAAATGTTCCACTCCACACTTGTCTATGTGGTGATTTGTGCAAGGTAAATCACGATGTGGGATTTAAGTGCTGGAGCAAAGTGTCTCCAGGGCTGGGAACTGGTGGGCGGGCTGTCCTCTTGGCCACTTGAGGAAAGGTGCTTGTTGTGCTCCTCTCAGCTGTTCAGGTGCTGAGAGCCCCAGGATGGCTTCTGAGCATGTAAAGAAGAGGCTGCTCTTGGTTAAGGGCTTGCTTGCATGATGGGTTCAGATTTCAAAGTGCCCTTTCCTTAGAATCAAAGGCTACATGAATAGATCATATTAGTGGAAAATACATACCAGACTGAGAGAGAGCTTGCCAGCGTGGATTATGCACAGTGATACAAGCGAGGAACACACAGAGAAACTGGGTTTCTTCCTGGTTACCTTTGAAAGGGTGACCTCGATATTTCCAATGGCTGATATAAGTAGGACAAGTGATTCCAGTGATGAGCCAGAGGAGAAGGAAGCCACTTGCTTGTTCTTGCACTCTCTCAATCTTTCTCTCACAGTCCACATTTCAATAAAATAAAATAAAATCTGATAGCTAAAGGTATAACACCATGCACATAGCTTCTGATTGCACAGTTGGCTTTTCCTAGTACAAGCTTGTTATGCATTGGATTGTCCTGTGAATCCTTGCAGCTCACTCACTGTTTACTTGCTATAGTTTGTTGTTGGCTACACCACCACCAGAGACACGTTCTACGCAGCTCACCTCAAATGATTAATAAAACAGAACATTATCAATATTTGCTTTTGGCTTTTCTCTTTTAACCCTCTACTCCCCTTTTGTTTTGCATTTGGCACACTCAGATTCTCCTCCTCTTCCTCTCTTTCTGCCCACACATTGTTGGTGCATGAAGTCATGCTGTTGGCATTTCAATTGCTTGGCACTCATGGTCAGGCCTAGATGCCCATCAGCACACCCAGCGCATTCAGATGCTTCAAACTGTCAGATTTCCAAAAAAGCTCAAATGTTCAGCATGTCGGAATTATGCACTCCCTTTGCAAATGGTCCATGTTCAAGGAGGATCAAGTATCTGGGCGGTGAACATCAGGGTAGAACCTCACAGGACTGGTTGGGCAGCACCATCAATCATGTGCTCAGGCGGCTGCTGAATGAATTTCCCGGTGCTAATACGCCTTGGCATCGTACGTGACTGAGCCTGATGAGCAAGCCCTGCTTCTGCGGTTCTCCGACCCTCTCCCTTTGTTTGTTGCTTTGGTTTCCTAGGCAGTGCTCCTTGTTTTGAACAGGCGCAGCAATGGGTTCGTAAGGGCTACAGGCAATCTCATTGCCAGTTGGCGCAACAAAGTCATCTTGACCCAATTCAATGTGATTTTGAGCTTTGATAATCCCACTAGCAAGGCCAAAAGTTTGTCTTTATTAGAGTAAAACCATTGAATCAATGGGATTCATTTGGTTTGGCAGAACAGTATCATCTTACATAACTTTTACAAAATTAATGCCAAGTATCACAGTTCTTCATTTTTCTATATCTCATTATGTACATGGCCATTTTTGTGGTCCCCAGAGGCCCCAAAAGGTGAGAGGGGATAATATTATTTTTGCAAAAATATATTTTTCTAAAACTTATTTATTCTATCTTTGGAGGCTGCTAGGCCAAGTTGGGTTTTTGAAATAAAAAGTGGACATGAGGATTTTTGGATTAAAAAAAAATTCAAGCCATGGAAGGTTGAATGCACAGATATGGATATGGAGGTCCAACTGTATAGGCAAGATATACAAAAATAATGATTAAAATGTAAGCAAACCATCTATAGAACTAAATGCTATTTAGAAAGTATTCATTGGGAAAGCCAGAAGGGGAGACTTGATCCTTCTTACAGCAAACCACAGTGTTGAAAGTCATGCCATCTATCTGAAGTTAGTCTATCAGTAATTATTCACTGACTCCGATAAACCCTCTCAGTTTCATAAAAGATTCAGTGATACAAATATAGCTGTGCATTGAGAAGAAATGATGTTTTCCCTAAGTCTGCCCAATTACTGTTCAAATGTATCCTGCATATGGTGTCCTGTATGTGAGGGCAAGGGGAAGCAAAACAGCTATGTCTATCATACAGCAGTCCTGCCTTCTAAGCATAAATGTCCCCAAGAAGCATCTATTCATATTGTTCCTTTAAAGACATCTGTGGTGTCAGCCCAAGATGTCAAGAGATGAGTTCAGTTGACGGGAAATGCCTCTTTTATTAAGAAAACTTTGAAGGTTTGCAACCACTTGGTTCCTGTTCATACTACAGAATCATTGCACTTGATGCCACTTTAACTTCCATGGTTGCATCCTGTAGAATCCTAAAATATCTAGCATAGAGAAACAAAAGAGAATTCAACTGATCTCATTATTTCAGGATTTCATAGGAGGAACCCACTGTGGACCTTCCAGATATTTTGAAGTTCAGTTTCTAGAAGGCCCAACCAAGTTCATCAACTGTTGAGGATTTTGAGAGTTGAAACCCCAAACATCTGGTAGATTAAAGTTTAAGAGGAATAAGGTAGATCGATAGATCAGTGGCTTGACATTTAACTATGCACAAGATAGCTTCCGGCATTTCTGATCTATGGGAGACATTTTCAAACAGAACTCAAATGGTAAGCAATCAGAAAAGAAAGCTGTTTCCAGTATTTGAAAAGGGAGCCCTCTGTGCCTCATGTTGTGCATGAAGAGATTAAGAATGTCATGTGTACACAAGCACTCGAAGTCCATCGTAGGGAAAATGACTTGCAAAACACAAGAGTATGTAATTCAGAATCATTTACCATGCAATCATCAATGTGTGAGACGTGACAAGGAACATCAGGTTTGGCTTATCTTGCCCCTCACACCTTTTGTGTTTCTGGTTCATCGAAGTCAATCATGGCATAACTAATATGTAATAGCTGCAGGTTTCATCTATGTGTCTTTGTTCAGTGAGTTTCATGCAAGCAAATGTACTCTTTCACTCTGCCCTGACTCTGGATTAAAATACTTGTTTTATAAACACAAGGCTCATTTTGGGGGAAGCCTCCCTGATTTCTTTAAGTTAATTTCCCATGAAACCCAGCTAGATATGAATTAATTTTAGATTTGGCTGGATAGCCAAATGAGATTTATACCATTTCATTCTTTTGTAAAATCAGATACATTTATTTCATATCACATCAGATAACCATGCTATGCTTAAAATGACTTTTGAGTTGCTTTTTGGCTGTTTCACATTGTGTTCCAGTCACTTGATTTAATCTTTTCTCTGAATGGAATGGAAAACACCATTTACAAGGAGCTCGTAGTTGGCTTTCCTTGATTTTCCCACTATGAGATATGAACAGTTCATTCATTTTTGGCAGGATGTATATAATCAGATTTTGGCACTAGATTGCATGCCTTATCATTTATGTCATTAATTTGAATCTTATTTTTTGCTAGGCTGGATCTTGCCCAATCCCTGGGTTTAACTCAGCTCCAAGTGAAGACTTGGTACCAAAATCGCAGAATGAAATGGAAGAAAATGGTAAGAGACATGATTATTGGGCTACACCTATCTTCAGTCCCAAATTGTAGGGCTAGGTGGTGGCTTTCATGTCAATCCACTCTGTGGTTTATCTCAGAGTTCCAGCAGAATATCTAAAGTGCTGAATTTATTTTGGGAATAGGGTTTGGCGCTTTGGAAAGTTCCTTTGAAGTTTGGGAAAACACCATAATCTTATTCATTGCCCCTCAGACATTGTTGTCAACAACTATTGCTATGCAAATGGGATTAAGCAAGATTATAGATGAGAGCTAGTGTGTGTGGTGGTTTGGGTGTTGGATTAGGATTCTGGAGACCAGGGTTTGAATCTATTCATGGCCATGAAAACCTATTGGATCACCTTGGACAAATCTCATGCACACAGTCTCAGAGGAATGCGAGGGCAAATCCCCACTGAACAAATCTTGCCAATAAAATCCTGTCTGCCATAGGGCCACCATATGTCAAAAACAACTTGATGGCAACAACAGAAATCTTTAAATCTGGGCCCAACCCCTAAAGTACAGGGACACATAGACTAGGAAGGGTTGGTTTTAATGCAGCAAATGAGCATTGTTCCATCAGTGGAGTCAGCATTGGTTTATTATTTTCCACCAGGGCTTTTCCTACAGTTCTTGTCTTCAAGATGTGATGAAAATGATCATAAAGATTACAGTTATTTATACCCCACCTTTTCCTGGTTCAGGATTCTAAGTGGCTTGCAACAGCTAAGAAATGCACATCACACAACCGTACACATGGATCTTCTTATTGTGCCATCTATGTTATTTATTACCTGCATCATAGATATTGTTTTAGGGGTTCTAGCTATTATGACAGTAATAGAAAATGAAACTAGTTGTGGAATGGAATGAAATATCCTAGAAAAGGACATAGTTGGCTGTCCCATCCCTGATGGAAAATCATGGATGGGGGAAGAATCAGGGAATCCCAGGTGCCTAAGAGTCATATCCGATCCCTCCAGGAGTATACGAGCCACACTCCTCATCTACTGTATCTTTGCCCTAGGTCCTGAAAGGTGGTCAAGAAGCTCCCACCAAGCCCAAAGGCCGCCCCAAGAAAAACTCCATTCCAACATCAGAGGAAATTGAAGCAGAGGAAAAGTTGAACAGCCAGAACCAAATCCTGGAAGAAGACCAGGCCACAGAAAAGTATGAGTCGACCAAGGAGCATTTGGATGCCTCCATAGAGACACAAGAACTTCCTGAACATACAGTGGAAACCTCCAAAGAGGAGACAACATCAAGTTAAAAGAGTGAAGGGAAGATATAACTGCACCCCTAAAGGACAGCGTAAAAACTGAATTTACCTGCACTTTGTGCCTTAAGAAATTGACTGGTTTACTGGGTCACCATGGGGCAAAGAAACCTATTGTAATGGGTGACTTCATATAAACTGGTTCCTTTTTCCAATGTTGTGTGTACACCCTTCCCATAGATATTCTGGAACTAGGGATCCCCTCAAAAGGAGACTGCATGCTTTAAAACTCCAAAGCTCTGGAGATGTGTGAGGAGTCCAGGTTGTGAGAAGAGACTCTTTAGTAGCTACATTGTTTTGGACAAATTGGATCTTTCTCGTGCCATTATTGCTATCCTGAGCTTTGAAATGAGTTCAGAGAAGCAACTGCCAAAGAGTGAGAGAGTTCCTACCACCAGCATAGTCCCCCCCCCTGTAAGTAATGCTTAAGCGGGTATGAGTCAAAACCAACATTTTTTTATGGGAGTCAAACTGTGGGATATTGATGTTCTATCACACTGTAACCAGTGAGGTTCTTTGGAGGGGAAGAGAAAAAAAAACCAGAACAAATTTCAGACTCGCTTGGAACATGCAAAGGTGTTTTCACAATGGAGGAATTTGGAGCTTGCTAGAAGGGGGCTTCCAATATGGCAGCCTTGAAACTGTTAGTGGAAACAGAGATTGGAGTGGCAAAAGGGGGGGGGGGCTCTTTAGCTGAATGTATTGGTTTACTTAGAAATGGATGTGGAAGCAAAAGTTGCAGGGGCAAGAGTGTATGGCTGTCTATTGCTGTGAAGTAAACTGCCCAAGATCCAAAAAACGGTGCAGACATATTTTTCTGGGCATCTGCCAAGGCCCAGTTGACTTCAAGAGACAACTAAAACTCAGTGTGGTTTCTGCTCCTCTTCACTGTTGCAGCCTATTAATCTGCTTTCTTTTAACAAACAAGGACTTATCTTCTGTTAGTGACATATACAGTGTAGGTCCACCTTATGCTGCATATTTCTTTTATAGTTGTTGTGTTGGTATTCTCTTCTTCATTCCACAACAATTCAAGCCCCTGTCCTGGGCCTACGACTGAGTTGCTGCAGTGCTCTGTGGCCATTCTATAGCTTGTAGAGATCTGAGGAGAACCCAAGAAGCATCTAGCTGTGTCCCCTTGGGCAGATGTGAAATGATAGTATCATCTGCTAGGTCCTTCATGGTTCTCAGCAGGTGATGTAACAATTTCACTTTTGGCTATGGTGAAATAGCCAGGCACATCTCCAACCTCTCCCCTTTCCACCAGCCATAGAATGGCGGAAGAGGCTGCAGTGACATGATAATAATTCTTCAAATGTTGAATGATTCAGAGGGAATTGTTCCACATACTGAACTACAGGATTGTGGCCAAGCAGTGTAAAGACTGAAGAGGCGGAGCCACATTTGCCAATGGTCTTGCATCCTTTGGGGAAAGGTTTGCCAACAGTAAGTGATAGTGTCAATGATAAGGAATGTACAGTATATCTAGTGATTTAGGACAAGGAATATTGAAGGCATCTTGCTCAGTAGGTGTCTCAGATATGGAGTCCATATTAGTAGACCTCACCTGTCCCCCAGAGAAAAGACACAGGAATCCTTGGTGCCAATATGTACTCGCATGTACTGTGAGAAGCCTTTAAATCTAAACCCAGTTAATACTATATAACTAAATTAAACATGTTATAGTCCAAATCCTATTGGTAATCCCAATTAGAGTAAAATGAAACATTTATTCAGGCAAGTCTCTCCCATTTCTTCCAACCTAACATCTCTTTCCTGGATTTCAAAAAGAATTTGCATGTTGAGTACTATAAATGTGTGTACTGTGTATATTATGCATTTGATTGATGAACATTGCATTTAATTTTATGGATATAAGTGGTGTGTAAATATTCTCCAATAAAATTGAGTGGCCCCTTTCAGTTAGTGGGATTTACACACAGGCTAACTCAGCAGTTTATTCCATGGGTCTGTTCTGGTTAGGACTACTAATAGGATTCAATACAGGATCCTATATTTTCAACTCAGGACTGGTCTGCATTTGGAAAGAGTGAATCACTCCACTTCAGGTCCTTGCAACTTTCAGACTATTTCAGAAATATATCAATTCCATTCCATTTCTGAATTTACCTATAATTTAAAAGAAAATCTGTATGAAAAATGCATTTATAATGTGTTTTGGATAATATTCTTTCAAAATGTGTATTGTAGAATACGTTTCAATACACTTCTGCCACTGAGAATTATCTATCAACATACTGGAGGGCTAATCTATGGATAACTTTCAGCTGTCCCAATTGGCAGGAAAAAATTACCCTCAATCAGTCCACTTATTGGCTGTCTCCTCCTCCCACTCCCCCTTTGCTTTCAGCTAATTTCACTTGCTGAAAGTACTAAAGTAATCTGTACTCAATGGAATTGGGGTGGGGAGTTGAAGAAGAGGCAGCATGTTATTCTTCCCAGTAGATGCATGCAAAAGCAACCTGTAGAGGTCTCCCCAAGATTGGGTTTCTTATAAATAACTTTGGTCATCTTCTGTCCCAGCTCATCTGTGAAATGTTGGAAGATAGGTTAATTAGTTCCAAAGATGTTACTCAACTCAGTTTGTATCAGAATCTGCAGAAGGGTGAATCCCTCAAGGGCCCATAGTTTATATACAGAGTAGAATGAAGCACTAAGTATCTTGAGAGCCCACTAGGGTCGGAAAAAGTTAATTTAAATTAGCCAACCAACTAACATGCAATTCTAAGCATGTTTAATTATCTATTCCACTTGGGATCACCAGAATTGTGATAAAGGTTGCAGCTCTAGGCCTAAATCCAGTTCTTAGTCCCAACTGAAGTAGACCCATTGATCAGAAATGTTTATCGACAAATTTTCCACTGATTCAAGTTTGAAGCGAATTCAGCCAACCTTCCACATTTCCTAGGATGTGGGATGTGGGGCTCCTGTGAAAGTGAAAAATCATAAATAAAGAAAAGGCTATTTTTTAACCTGAGCAACCACTTCCCTAGGAATTGCTAGGTCTTGCTGCATTTAACTCCACAGTCAACTTCTTCTAGAAGACAGTCATTGAATTATATTAAGAAGACCTAGAGTTAGTTCTCTAGCAATCCCTAGATCTTCCATAACTTGAGGATGATGATCACAAAGTCATATTGGAGAACCTAGAGAGAACACTTTAAATCAAATCTCTGATTAGTTGAATACATACAAGTCAAAAGCAAATGTGGAGGAAAGATAGTTTGATCATCTGTTGGGTATTAATAATTGGGTTTTAGATATGGGTGACTATCCTGCACTGGTGGCACAGTGTGTTAAACCGCTGAACTGCTAAACTTGTTGACCAAAAGGTCACAGGTTCGAATCCGGGGAGCGGCATGAACTTCTGCTGTCAGCCCCAGCTTCTGCCAACCTAGCAGTTCAAAAACATGCAAATGTGAGTGGATCAATAGGTACTGCTCTGGCAGGAAGGTAATGGCACACCATGCAGTCATGCTGGCCACATGACCTTGGAGGTGTTTACGGACATCACCAGCTCTTCAGATTAGAAATGGAGATAAGCACCAACCCCCAGAGTTGGACACAACCCCCAGAGTTGGACTTAATGTCAGGAGAAAACCTTAACCTTTATTATCCTGCAACCATCAGTAAATCATTGAAATGCTCCTCCCAACATTCCTCAAAATTGCTAAGGAAGGGCTGCTGGGACTTGCAGTGGAAAAACTGCCAGAGGGCAGCTTGATTTCTACTCCTCTATATCCCAGATGTGGACCCTAGTATTTAAGCATATGGGATGGAATCAGAGTTTTTAAACAGTAAGGTGTGAATTGATGATTGACTCAAGTTTGTAGTAAAATCTGCTCATCATCGGCTCCAAGAGGCATATGTTGGAACACTTTGCAGGAATGCGTAATCATAACTTGCCAGGTCTGGAGCCATTTCTCCTGTTTTGTAAGGCACTTAACTTTTGGAACACAGAAACTGCTTGAGCAACTGGGCAGAGCAAGTCACGGAATTAAGAGGAAAACTCTGCAGGAGAAGTATTGCATTTATTTTCCAGTCCAGTGTGCCAAGATCTAGATATGCATCATGTTTCCTATAGTCTTGTTAAATGGAAACCTACTGTGCATTATTTTTGCCCAAAGGCTGAAGAGAGGTGTATCAAGATAACATTTATTTTTTAATTAAAAATAAAATGTATAAATAATGGAGTAAAAAAAGTCTCATTCTTTTCCAAAGTTTTGACAATTGGATACTTTTTTATTTTGCTGGTCCAAAAAGCTTGGAGTAATAAAAAGAGAGACTCTGGGATCCTATCTACACTGAACATTTTATGCAGTTTGAAACCAGTTTCAAACTGCTGTGGCTAGACTACAAAATCCCACACACATATGCAAAATGAAGCCTTTAATATGCATCAGTGCTGTAGTTTGTGTAACTACCATCCAACCTCATAATGGTTCCAGGATTTCCTATGTAATCATCTGGACAGCGAAACCATTTTCCTCAATACCAGTTCAAGAGTGCATAATCAATGTAGATGGGGTCTGGGGAAAATCGGAGGGTTTGGAGACTGACTTTCCTGTTTTATTGCCACCCTGTGGATAAGAAAGACACTGACTGCTTCCGCATGCACAATCCTGTGAAAGAGTTGCTGTTCCTATGTGCCTTCAAGCTGTTTCCAACGTATGCCAACCTTAAATTGCTGGGGGGGGGGGGGCAATATTTTTTTCTAAGGGGATTTGCTTATGGAAATCTTATATTTTTCAGATTCTCAAGGTTTTTGTGTGCATTCATAGAATCGTAATGCCAAGTAAGCAACTCGTTGGCTGACAGGGAGGACAGACATGCTCTAAATTGACATACAATATATGAAGAGATCAACCTACGGCTGTTGAGAACACTTAGTTTCTTGCACAACCAATGATGTCAGCTTTGTGGGAACACATTGCTCTCCTGAAATGATAGAGAAAACTTTCATACTAAACTTAAGACCTGAAGCATTTCTTAATGTGTGTCTAAGTTTAACAACTGGCTCAATGTCAATTCCCCACTCCTCCCAAAGAACATGAGGTTGAAACAGTTCCGCAGGTGTAGTCTTTGGCCCTGAAATATCATTTAGCCCTTGGAGAAAGCCAGCAGCAGTGTTATGATATGGGAACCTCTTAACAAGCCCGCACAAGAATGAACTGAAATTTTGGCTTTTATCAGCTCTGTTTAACGGAAGCAATACATTCCCCAATTCCAGTTTCCTCTCTCCTGTGATGGATGTTCCTTTGAGATGCTTTCTACAATCCAGAATAATGTTATTTACTGAAAACATTCAGGTTTTGCCCTATATACACTGGATGGCTTAGAGTAAAATAAATTTAAACAATATAAGCTCAAACCATTGATAATTCAAAGCAGTGATGTAAATATTCTAAACATCTAATTGTACTAAATCAATTGGTGAACGATTAAAGGCCCCCCTGGCATACCAATTGCCTGGCCTGGAAGGTAGAGAACAGCAACCACAATTGCTGGATTTAATCTACTTCCCCACTGCCATTGCCTTTTACTAGTAGTTGCTATATTTTTAAATTGTAAGCCTGAGGACAAAAAATTGTCAAATTAGCCATTTGTAAGCTGTTCTGGGGTCCTTTTTGGCTGACAGGGAGGACAGACATGCTCTAAATTGACATACAATATATGAAGAGATCAATACATCCATAGATAGTTAGATAGCCCTGCACAAACTTCAGTACTCCAGTTGTTTATGCCTCCAGCTCCCTGAAGACCTAGCCCAGTGGTTCTCAACTTGTGGGTCCCCAGATGTTTTGGCCTTCAACTTCCAGAAATCCTTACAACTGGCAAACTGTCTGGGATTTCTGGGAGTTGTAGGCCAAAACATCTGGGAACCCACAGGTTGAGAATCACTGCCCTACCCAGCTTGTCTAAATACACCTGGTTGAGTAGGCCTGATGTAGAAGCAGGTGTGGTTATAGTAGTTTGGGTGCTGTACTAGGACTCTGAAGATCCATCTTGGCCATAGTGTCCATGTAGTTATCTGCAGGAGCCCATTAACAGGTATTTAAGATATTCCCCATAAGGGTAAAGGTTTTCCCTTGACATTAAGTCCAGTCATGTCAGACTCTGGGGGTTGGTGCTCATTTCCATTTCTAAGCCGAAGAGCCGGAGTTGTCTGTAGACACCTCCAAGGTCACGAGCACCATTACCTTCCCACAGGAGCAGTACCTATTGATCTACTCACATTTGCATGTTTTCGAACTGCTAGGTTGGCAGAAGCTGGGGCTGATAGAAAAAGCTCACGCTGCTCCCCGGATTCAAGCCTGCGACCTTTCGGACAACAAGCTCAGCAGCTCAGTGCACCACCAGGGTCTCCTATTCCCCATAAGTATTACCTTAAATACATTCATGATATCTCTCAATTCATGCATGGGAGTCAATAGGGAATGGAATTATCATAAATATTTGTGTATAAATTGACCTCAAGTATAAATCATGGACATGTCTTGTGGTCAAAATTATGGTTTTTGATATGACCCATGAATAAGAAGGGAAAGTGCCAGTTCTGCCCCAGAGGGCCAACCATCCCTGGCTGCTCTGTCATTTTCACATCCAGGCATTCAGTAGAGACAATAGAGAGGATAAGTGTTTCTTCTAAGTTCAGACTAAGTTCCCAACTTTCACATTTCTTATCAGCAAAGAGCATTGACTCATGGATAAGTTAACCCAGTTTGGTGCCCAAGGGAAGGGGGGGTGTTCTAAAATTTCTAGTCTTATACATGAGTGTACAAAATTGGAAAATATCTATCACCTCCCCAGAGAAACTTTTTAATTTTAGCTGAACCAAGACTGAAACCACAAAGCCATATCCACCAAACAGATTGGCCACTTGAAGTAGCGTGCTACTCTGAATTCCTCATTGAATCACAACCTGTGTGTAAACCATTTGAGTCTGAACCAAATGACAGAAATAATTACATTTTTAGCCTGTAGCACTTAGGGTGAACCCAGGCTTGCCTTGGCTGATGAGATGTGCCCATGCTGCCAAGAGTGGAAGGTGTGCTCTCAGGTTGCTGCCAGACAAACAAGGTGAGCTAACCCCTCTGGTCTGTCCCAACATGTCCATTATCTGGTGGAAACACTGAGGCTATTGTTTTCTCAGGAGGAGAAGGAGGCCCAAGTTCCTTCACAGGCATTAGTGAGATACTCCCAAGCTCAGGGGGCAAATGGCAGACTTGGCGTTTCGCTTTGCCTCCTTTCCAGTTTTCGGAGACAACTCATTAGGCGAAGGAGTTTCCCCCGATGGGAGGTGTGCTATCATACAATGGCAATCTCAGAGTGTGTCAGAAAGAAAGTAATCCATAGCTGACAAAATAATTTTCCCTTTCTGCACTGCACCATGTACACCTATAGTTGGCTGGAAAGCATGGTTACAATAATTAGACCATATTCTTCTCATTTTGTGCTTGCATGTTCCTTGTGATCTTGGAATACTATGGCTTCGGGGTTACATCATACTGCCATCAAAAGAATGAATGATAAAGAAAATGTACTGTTCATGGAGGGAGCGGGGATAGTAGAAAAGGAATGGATACAAGTAGGAGATGAGAGTGATTACATATTACATTTTTTATCTCTTCTTTGTTAAACTGTTAAAATATATACTGTATAAGTCACCTATGTTATCTTCTAAACTTCCTCATGAGGAAAAGTGGTTATGTTATATTCTACTTGTTTGACCCAAATAAATAAACAACAACAACAACAATTTATTGTGTCAAAAGCAAATTGAGAGTACAGTTAAAATTAATTTTAAAACACAAAGTTAAAAAAAAGAACTTGGCATTATGCTAAATTTTCTTTGATCAGAAGCTGGCCACTTGTAGTGCCTCTGGTGTTGCTATATTTATTTATTTATTTCTTCGGTTTTATATTCCGCTCCTCCCTGCAGGCTCGGGGTGGATCACAGATACAAGCATACAATAAAACATTTGATAAAACATACAATAAAAACATACAATAAAACCACAGTACATAACCAAGGTAGTACAGGTCTACGATTATTTGACTGAGGCGAAGCGGACCAATTGCATTTGGATTTAACCAAATGCTAGCCTGAAAAAAGCCGTCTTACATTCCCTTTGGAAGGGAAGGAGTTCGGGGATCGCTCGAATGTGGTCAGGGAGCGAATTCCAGAGTACTGGGGCCGCAGCAGAGAAAGCTCTCTGTCTAGTACTGGACAAATGGCAGGAGCGGGACGATGGAACAACCAGCAAATTGTGCTCTTCCGAGCGCAGTGATCTCGGGGGAACATACAGGGTAAGGCGGTCCCTCAGGTACACAGGCCCTAGACCATGTAAGGCCTTGAAGGTTAAAACCAACACCTTGAAGGCAATCCGGTAATCGATGGGAAGCCAGTGCAGTTGCCGGAGGATGGGAGTGATGTGCTCCCTCACTGGTGCTCCCACCAGCAAGCGAGCCGCGGCATTCTGCACCAGCTTGAGTTTCCGGATTGTCGACAAGGGAAGGCCAACGTAGAGGGCGTTACAGTAGTCCAGCCTCGAGATGACCGTCGCTTGGATCACCGTGGCCAGGTCATCCCTGGACAGGTAGGGGGCCAGTCGCCTAGCCTGTCATAGGTGGAAAAACAACGTCCTGCTGACCACGGAGACCTGGGCCTCCATGGTCAGCAAGGAGGTTCACCATTCTTAACCAAGGATGACGGCAGGGCCATCCAGGCTGCATTATAGCCCAGTGATCTCCGTGGTTTGCACCTTCTGCACACTCACATGTTCCTATAAGACTCTCCATTGTGCATGGCCCCATTTCATTATAGTAAGTGATCTGTAGCTCTGCTCCATCTTGTGGTGCCAGAGCCCATTTCTTTCCGTTAGCTCTTCTTGTGGTGCCAGAGCGCAGCCTATACCCAGGAGGGAGTTATTTTTATCCAGTCTCAGCCACTGATTGAGGTGCTGGATTTTAGCCTACCACTTTTGCTGAGGTGTCCCTGCGAGTATCTCTGTAGATCTTAGGAAGCTGTTTCTTGATTTAAGGCATTGGCATGCTGACTAATATCCAAACAGAGGACGTGACTTGCAACATAATAATAATAATAATAATAATAACAACACCATCAGACTCTCAAGATCTGTTGCTGGCTGCTTAATTGTTTTAAGATTGATTGTAGCTGCTCCCCCTTTTCTATTCCCGGAATAAAATGCAGGTCTTCAGATGTTTTCACTTCAACCCCCATAATCCTTATTACTGGCCTTGCAGGTTGGGGTCTCTGAAAGGTGAAGCTGAAAACACGTGGAAGGCCTTTTCAATATGAGTCCTTTCACATTGCACATTTATAATGTAATGATGCCATTTTCACTGCCACCGTTCCTTCCATGGAGTCGTGGCTTTTGGAGTTTTCAGGCGCTTTTAAAATTCTGAGACATCCAGCATGGTGTAGTAGTTTGAGTGTTGGGTTGGGACTCAGGGTGGCCCAGGGTAACAAGCAATAGTAATAATTATTTTTTAAAATCTACAATTCTCTATCATGGTGTACATTACACCACTCCAATAGAAGTTCTAGGAAGCCTTGTTAGTGAATTGGAAAAATGCAAAATGCAACACCAGAAAGAGTGTACTGTTGTGTATTGGCACTACCTAGCTGGTGTTCTGGAGTACAATGGTCCCAATATTCCATAGTCCAGATACATCTTGGTCCCTTTCCCGCCTCCCCTATCTAGTAATGTAACAGCAACTCTTCACTGATGCAGATGTTATGAAACTGTCCAATTGTAATTCCTGCAAACTCAAATCCACTTACAGAGATGTAATAAGTCCTCAGCGGGACTCCAGCCGACAGTGCCAATCTGTACATTGAAATGATTGAAGCTTACTGTGTGTTCCATATTCAACCCGCTGGCCTTATTCTACAAGACCCACATGAATTTGAAATCCATCTAGTATGGAACAATTTTCAGACTGTGAACAAACAGGGGCATATTAGGCCTCAAAATTACCTCTGCTGAATTAATATTGATGCTTGATCAGAGCACATTGAACTATGTTCTCGTGGGTCCTTGATAATAATAAATAATATAAATAATCCATCTGGATTTCCACCAAGAGGTGACTCCAAAGACTCCACCCCAAGTCAGCAGCACATCTGGCACAAACAGGAACCAACAAGGCAGCATGATGGGCACATTTTGCAACTCCATAACTTCAGTTTTTGAGTCTGTGTCAACTATTTATCTAGGAAGAGATCAAACTATTGGAGCAGAGAGCTGATTTTGATTATTTAATTCACTACTCATTGGTCAGGTTTTTGTACCAAGCTCAGTATTGTCCTGATCACACAAATCATATACAACATGTAAACATATATTTAAACAGAAAATACTGTTGTTCTTCCAAATGTAGAGCCTTACATTCTGAACTATAGCTGCTGACATCCTTGACTATGGTCCATGTTGTCTGGGAAATATATAGAGTTGAAGTCTGTGATAGCTATCATCACAGGGTTGGAGAAAGACGGTGATAAGGAGCAGTACCAAAAGAATGCTACAAAGAATTAGCAAAAATAGTAAAAATCAAGGGCAAAACTCAGAAGTATTCCCTGATTTCGTTTATGTTGGAAATAGCAACCTTCTCAAGCCTCTACTAGTAATTTGTTTTGTATATGATTCTGTTTGCTTACTGTATTGTAGATGTATGCTTTGGTAAGCAGCTTTCCCTTTATGTTGCTTGAGGAGGGGCAGCAGACCACATGATCAGATCTGAGACTCGGACTCCATTTTAGAGGACAGATACCATTAGACTTTGAAGTGTTAAGAGCCATCTCATGTTGCTCTTGATTGTAAGAAAGATGCACTGTGTTATCTGCACAGAAAAACCACCAAATCCATCTGGATTGACAAGTTATGAGGGTTGAATGAAAAGTAATGCTTCATTACTTGGGTTTAGTGGGAATATTTTAATAAATCAAATGCAGAAATAATCCTTAGGATGTGTTCTTTAACTACCACTATTCACCTTTTCAAATAATCACCAGACAATTGGATACATTTCTGCCAACGATGAACCTGTTTTCTGAAGCCGTCACGGAAGAAGTCGACACTCTATTTCTGCAACCAACATCTCACAGTTCTCTCAACATCTTCATCAGAAGAACAATTATGTCCCCACAGATCTTCTTTCATTATCAGAAACAGATGGAAGTCAGACGGTGTTAAATCTGGACTGTATGGAAGTTGCCATATGGTGGTGAGATCCAGTCTCTTAAGTTCTGCTGTGGTGGCATGTGAAATGTGTGGCCATAGGATGTCCAACTCTTTGTTTGTCATGCAAGTCAGATGTTCCCACCTCAACATCTTTAAACTTACTCACCCAATGATGCACAGTACTCACATCAACACATTCACCATAAACAGCTTGCATTCTCTGATGAATCTCTTTTGGGGTGATACCTTCTGCTGTCAAGAATTCAATGACTGCACGTTGCTTAAATCACATTGATTGATTGTCTGCACAGGGTTCTATACCTCGCACTTTAACAACACAACCATTCAATGCTAAGGCTTCCTGCCAAAATGGAACTGTAGAGGAGAGTCTACTGAATGAGGCAGTACCTGCCATCTCTTGAGGAGTTAAGAAGCTGGAGGCATTACTTTTCATTCAACCCTCTTATGTACCTTTATGCTGAATACATGAAAGTTGTGAGTAAACCAGATATATTACTTTTAATGAAGTCTACTTTATTTTTGTCTCTTGAGAGCATGATATAGAAACAAGACATTTTAAGGGAGAGTAGATGTTTTTTGGGCACTGAAAAACACACTTCTAGTTTTCCAAAAGTTTAATACAGTTAAACTGATTCAGCTCTGTTTACCTCGCATTAAAGACTGCATGTCTCTGGACATTGTTTTGACATCCAGGCACAACTTCTGGATTATAGGGATGGTGCAGGCAAGCCTGAAATCTATGAGAACTCCTTATACTGTAGAAGTCAAAGAATATGAATAATTTATCTCAAATTATCTGGAGTTTTTAATGACACTGTACATTTATAGATGTTCTAACTGAATTCTTGAAAAATACTTTTGGTTTTTCATGCATTCCATTTCAAACATCAAAACAAAATCCAAATATTCCCTGTTCTCCCTATGTTTCAGATGCAATAGTATCCACATACCTAATGATTACTAAGAAACTAATACCAGCATTATATGGTCTTTCAGAGTATTAAAAAGTACTGATATTCAGCAGCGTTTGCAGCAACACTGACATTTTGCAGACTAATAAATAGTGCCCGATGCCTTCCACCTGCTGCATTATGGGAACTGTAGTCCAGCACATCTAGAGAACATTAAATTGAAAAAGGCTAGTTAGGCACAGATGTCATTCTAAGACATAACACATTGAAAAATCCTTTTTTTCAGTCTAATAGATTTATTTATTTATTTACAGTATTTATATAATGCTTTCCCACCCCTGGGGGTGAAGATGTTTGATGTGCCTTGTAAAGCCCATGCCTCTACTTGATGTTCAAAAAACAGTTTTCCCTCTGAGCATCCAAAGTTCACTTATGAAGCAAAGGAAGCCAAAGGGAATTCTCTCAATGTATTAGGGTAGAACAATGGGTTAAACACCAGTGCTGGCAGGACTGAAGACCGAAAGGTTGGAGGTTCGAATCCGGCGAGACCGTGGATGAGCTCCCTCAGTCAGCTCCAGCTTCCCATGTGGTAAAACAGCAAAACATCCGTACATCCCTTGGCCAATGTCCTTGCAGATGGCTAATTCTCTCACACCAGAAGCAACTTACAGTTTCCCAAGTCACTCCTGACATGAAAAAAAATTACAGTAACAATTTCCATTCAATCTACTTCCACCAATTTTCTCCCCCCTCTTTTCCTCCTCCTCTTTCTTTATTCATTCGTTCCATCTCCCACCCTACTTGACTTTTCTCTGTTTATTTTCCTTTCAGCTTTACTGTTATGTGTCATTTCATTTTTTTGTTTTTGTTGCAAAACTGTCATCACAGGCACTTCGTTTGGAGGATAATGCACTGACAAAACTATTTAAATGGTAAAAGGAAGAAGTTGAGGATGGGGGGAACGTAAGAGGAAAAAGAATTTACTGCCTCAGGTCAATGAGAAAGTCAAGATCATTTGAAAGGCAGCTATGTGTACCATGAATTTAGGAATGCCACGAGGTTCATCACAGCTTCCTTTCTAATTATCTTCACACATCAACCTGATTGTCACCCTGCCGGAGTTTATGTTTGGTGTCAAAATGGTTTCTTTGGTTTATAGCTTCAAGCAAGTGGAAAAAATGTCTTTTTTCATGAAAAGGTAAGACTAACCTTCAGAATAAAGAAGTAATCATGCACCTGCTAATGTGGTATGCGATTTATCTGGGATACATCTTGTGAAGATGTTTGATGTCCTTGGTAAAGCCTGTGCCTCTACCCAGAAGACACTTTTCTATACTAAGAAAAAGTGGGGTCACTGATGGGTGAAGGCAAAACTATCTGATGCAAATGGGAAAAGGAGACTGTTTCTTGCACAGAGTCCCCAGTTCTTTGTTTGTTTGACCAATACCTTGTAAGAGTCTGGTAATAAGGATTCATGTTATTGTTGGCTGCCTTGACTCCCTATAGAAATAAAGTAAGTGAAATAATAATAATACGTAACAACAACAACAACCACCACCAGCAGCAGCATTGAAGCGATAGTCCTCTGCCATCAACTCTGCTGGACTGACCATGTTGTCCGAATGCCCAATCACCATCTTCCAAAGCAGTTATTTATTTATTTCATCTATCCTATATACCGCTCCTTCCAGCAGGCTCGGGGCAGTTTACATACAGCCAGGTTAAAACAATTGATACAGCAATAAAACATACAACTTAATAAAACAATAAAATACATAAAAACAGTGGAGTATAAGCAATACATCAGTACAATGGAAACTGAGAGCAAT
Organism: Anolis apletophallus; assembly: GCA_030556195.1. NCBI lineage: Eukaryota > Metazoa > Chordata > Lepidosauria > Squamata > Anolidae > Anolis > Anolis apletophallus. The sequence goes on along the minus strand of JARBWK010000013.1, from coordinate 31,543,795 downwards.
AGGAGGATTTCAGCATCTGAAGGCTTCAACCAAAAGCAAGCCTGAACAGTGTGGTTTTACAGGCCCTCCGAAAAGGGATAAGCTCTGTAATGGCCCGGACATCATCCGGCAGTGTGTTCCATAATGCCGGTGCTGCAGCTGAGAAGGCATGCTTCCTTGTTGTAGAAAGATGGCAGGAGCAAATTGATGGTATCATTAAGAGGTTTCGCTCTTCCGAGTGTAGTGATCTCAGGGGAACATATGGGGTGAGTTACTCAATTTCCAACTCAAGAATGGAAAACAGAATGTTGGAGGACAGGAAAAGAGATTCAAAGATGGGCTCAAAGCCAACCTTAAAACTGTGGCATAGACACCAAGAACTGAGAAGCCCTGGCCCTTGAGCACTCTAGCAGGAAGTCAGCTGTGACCAGCAGTGATGTAGAATTTGAAGAGGCATGTACGGTGAAAGAGAGAAACGTGCCAAGAGAAAGGCGCATCAAGCCAACTCCGACCGAGACCGCCTTCCACTTGGAAACCAATGCTCTCAATGCAAGAGAACATGTGGGGGTCAAGAATAGGGCTCCACAGTCAGCTCCATACCCACTGCCAGGACACCGCACTTGGAAGGCAATCTTACTCGGAGAACGAGGGATCGCATAAGTAAGTAAGTAAGTGAATAGGATTTCATAACGGTGTGGTTTTCTAGCATTGTATATTTCTGTCGCTTCTGTGACTGTTCATTTGTATTTTGATTCTGTAGCCCAATTGTTGATGAATGTCCAGAATCAGCAGCATCCACTGAGGTCCTTTTTTTTTATCCTGGGCGACGACCGAGCCACTATAGACTTCATTTTGATTTGTTTCTCCATAGTGCTAATGTGTTAGGTGCTCTTAGTTCCTCTCCTCAGCTGAAACCGCTCTGATTTGGTTGGACCTGCTGGTAGTTACACTACAGCCAACATAGCTCTCAGCATTCTTGGAGCGGTTAAGCCCCCCACCATGACAAGGTGGTGCCCATCAGTGTAAACTTGTGATTCTGTAATATGAAATCCAGCATATATATCTTGTTTGCTGTGTAATACTGTGTTTTTTGTTAGTAAAATATTAATCTTTATTTGTACTTTGCCACCATCTTCCCCTGAAAAGCCCCCAGTGGTGCTCCTGACATGGAAAAAAAATCTCCCCAAAGGGACTCAGGGAGGCTCACAGAAGCACACCAAGTGCCACATGCAGATGACAATACATAAGTATAAATACAATGACATAAATATAATCAACTGCACATAAAAATTTCACTAATTAAATTATAAAAAATTAAAAAATATAGAATTCCTAAAATGCAGTGAAATGAAATTCTACTTGAAAGCACAGTATCACAATTTGCAAATTTCTGAAGTCGCAAAGCTAAAAATCATGAACGACCCATCTCTAAAGTTATTTATTTGTTTACTGTATTTTTACTTTTTTCTATCTCAACCCCAAAGGGGACTCGGAGATTACATATTAAATAGTAAAAACAAGCATCAGTCTAATGACGACGACGATGGCTTGGATCCCGTTGGGTAGTTAGTTATGATGTTGTAAGTTACACTTAATGACCTTGTGTTCACATGTATTGTTGTGGTGCCATTGCCACAACTGCAAATATTTTAGCCACAGTATTTTGGTCTGATCCAGGAGGAGTTCCAGGTGGAGGGCACCATGAGTTACTGCACTGGATGCCACCAACCCTAATGACACCATTGTTCTCAATGGGAATGTTGCCATAGTTTCAGCAAGGATAGTTTTCCCTCTTTATAATATGGAATACATTGAACAAAAGTGAACTAAATGAAATGTGGTGGAGCAATAGAGTTTTCAGTGTTAGCTCCAAACCATAACTTGGTAAAATGGAAATATAGACCTTCATTACTATCGCCATGGTGCAAAGAGCGTATGTGTGTATTTTAGCATGTAGTGGCTCGAATATTGTCTACTAGTGAGGACATGATAGCCATTGTATTCAGATGGAAGACCTCTTGATTCATTGATATGTGTCCCTCACCATTACTAAATATCACTTCTGTAAGGAGAGTCCAGCTTGCTACATACAAAGGTTGAATGAAAAGTAATGCCTCCACCTTCGTAACTCCTCAACAGATGGCTGTACTGGTATGCTGCAGATACTGTCTTGTTCAGTAGACTCTCCTCTACAGCTCCATTTTGGCAGGAAGCCTTAGCACTGAATGGTTGTGTTGATAAAATGTGAATTATAGAACCCTGCGCAGACAGTTGGTCAATGTGACTTAAGCAACGTGCAGTCATTGAATTCTTGACAGCAGAAGGTGTCCCCAAAGGAGATTCATCAGAAAGTGCAAGCTGTTTATGGTGATTGTGTTGATGTGAGTACTGTGCATCATTGGGCGAGTAAGCTTAAAGATGTTGAGGTGGAAACATCTGACTTGCATGACAAACAAAGAGTTGGACGTCCTGTGACAGCAAGTACCGAGTTTCACAAGCAAAAGGTTGACAGATTAATTCAGGGCGATTGTCATATCACTCAGAAAGAAATTTCAAGCATAATCGCCATTTCACAAGAATGTGTGGATCATATTATGGCTTTGCTTGGCTATCGGAAGATCTGTGCACGATGGGTACCCAGGATGCTGACACCTGCAATAAAAGCACACAGATTCTTCCATGACTTGTTCATCGTTGGCAGAAATGTATCCAATTGTCTGGTGATTATGTGGAAAAGTGAATAGTGGTAGTTAAGAGCACATTCTAAGGATTATTTCTGCATTTGATTTATTAAAATATTCCCATTCAAACCCAAGTAACGAAGGTGGAGGCATTACTTTTCATTCAACCCTCGTATATCATCTAGTTGATGCTGGACAGCGTAAGTGACTGATGTTGCAAACAGCACATACAAAAAAAGGTTCTTTCAGTGTAACAGAGCAGGACTCTTGCCCTCTTGATTTCATACAGTTTAGAGAGCAGAGTGAAAAGTAATTGTTAGGGCAAAGAGGCCTTTGGGGCCTCACCTTCCTCTGTCAGATTGGGTTTCGAAGGTATGTGAAGAAGCAAGGCTCCATGGGGGTTAATGGTGTCCATATAAATCGCTCAAATACCTTTACACAAATCTATCATGTAGGCAAGGGATTAAATTTAAATCTGGCTGGATTAGCCAAGGAGCTTTGCGCAGTCATTTAAAATTTTAAAGGGGGAAAAAACGATATGAAATTGTCACATTTGTCAACTTTACAGTACCATTTGATCCTCCACATATAATGATCTGTAAGCCAGGCAATAGCCCCAGAATCAGGTGAAGAAAAAGCTTTCACTAGGGAAAATATCAGTGGAATTCATCGGGTCATGATATCCCAGAAGTTGGGAGATGTAGTTAGTGCAGCCAAGTTAGGGCTATTTCAGGACAGCTTGTTCTATGCTGTCTTGTTAATTGTCTTTCCAGATCAAAATTCATCTCTTCCTCTGTTTACCTTCCTTTTGAAGAAGTTAAAGTTTCGTAATAATCATTTGGATTTTGAAAAGAGTTGAATCAATGTTGCTGTGAGAGGAAGAAAGAGAAATTGGGGCATGCAAAAAGCAGCATACGTCTTTGGGATATAGTATGAGAGTCAGCATGATGTACGAGTTTAAACATTGAACTACACTGTAGATTTAATGCAGTTTAACACTACTTTAACTAGATCATTGGAAATCATTGCGCCACTTGGAAAGAGTAGAATATACATATTTCTTCCAGGTGACTCCAAGAGTCAGGAGGTTGAATGTGGGGAGAAGGTGAGTTCCTCAACCTATGCTCACATTATAGCCACTCACTCCATGAAGCGCCATGCCTACCTCCTCCCGTCCTTTTTAGCATTCAGTTAATTCTATTTATAAAAGCAAAATTGCTAAGCAAAGCTTGCTGGGTAATGACACACATGCAATTGCCCAAGCCGGATTAGTGCTAACTGCATTGCAGCAATGCCAAGGCTTGCCAGCTGGGAACATTTGTGCCTGAATAGTGCCAGCTCTTGAAAGACCAGCAATGGCATCACTGATCAGAGCTGGCAAACTATGACCCTGTAGTTAAATGCTCAGAGCCGGATCCAGACTTAGTGCAGCCCACTGAATTCTTTGGGGCAAATAAGTCATGACTAATGTGAAGCATGGTTCTTTCTGTGATTCTGAAAGAATGACCAGCAAAAGTGCTAACTTACTTGATGTACGCGTGACCTTGGCCATCCAAATATTCCTAGATGCATTTAGTTCAGTTTTACTCTCCTTGCACTTTGTTCCTTTTTCCCTGGCTTACTTCAGTTACTGCAAACTGAGTTCCAAATAATTTGCATTCAGTTAACTCACTATGAGAGAGAGGAAAGGAACAGTAGAATCTTGCTCTTCTCAGTAGACTAAGGACCTCATCAAATGGGTTAAATTGTCCATCCTACGATGGTCCTACTCTACTTGCACCACAGAGCCTGCCGGCTCCCATCCCACATCATCAAACTACTTCCAACTGGGCTCTGTAGTGCAAGTAGAGTAGGAACATTGTACATCATGGCGACATCATGGGAGGCATAGCCAACAATGAGAAGAAAGCCAGGCAGCAGATGCTTCCCTCCATGGGATGGGGTAAAGGGGAAGCCGGATTATGTGGCGTGTTGGGCGACGGATAATGGGATGAGGTCATAAGGCAAAACCAAAGTAGTGCAGCCTTTCCTGGCTTGGTCTTCTTCATTTTTGGCATCATGCAATCACTTGCATAGATCCCACCTACAGCCCCATTGTGCAGAAACCCTAAGATGTTGTGATTTCTCTAAAGAAAATGAAATGGATATATTCAAATTAGCCAGCATCTGGCCTTTCCCCTCACTTGCTCTCTTTTCCCCCCTTTTGAAACTATTGTATTTAGCATGCTGATTTACATCTTGCCAAACATCATGCCTTAATGAAGAACAGGCAGTTGTTCTGCCAAACCATCTAATGTTCTTACAAAAGCCAAGCTTAAAATAGAGCTTTTATTAATAAACATGGCCAGACCAAACATAGCACTCATTCCGGGTTAGTCTGCTGCTCACAGACAAGCAGGCTGAGGTCAATATCATTGCACACATTCAAAAAATGCTGAAAAATTCTGTGGTCCCCTTGAAGATGATGGATTGTATTGTGAGATGAACTTTCACTAACATTCTGAGCTGTAGGAATCCCAGGTTAATAAGCGGAGGCAGGAGGGCTGTGTGTGCTACTCCCATCACCTTGCTTGTGTTTGGTGCAGCATTGACTAATGTAGTTTGAAGCAAGTTGGCATGGCTTTAATCTCTGGGATCAGATGAACTTTTTCATTAGTTCCAATTGCTTCAATGAACAACTGACAAGATGACAAACTAATATGTCAACAAAGCAGTCTTTACACATAACTGTTCTGCACTGAGCCCTGATTGTATCATATTTATGGGTACAACCTTGCTTGCCATGGATGAAGAGCTTGAAAACATTGGGGGGTTTTAAGCTACAGTTTCTTGAACCCTGCCCCCCCAACTAACATGTTGAGTGGAGCATTGCAGCAGCCATAGACCACCTTCCAAAAATATGTCATTTCCTGCTACCATTTTGAGAGGGACAGCAGAGGAAAATGTAGATATTTGGGACTGCTGTGGGAACAAAAGCTTAGGGGAGGGAACTGGTTTCTGGCTCTCATGCAGTTGCCTATCTCTGCTTTACTGACTCTAAGGAGATGCTTCCCATACTGGGGGGAATTGGCAAGACTGAACACTCTCCTAAATGTACAAAGTTTTCAAAATAACACTGTGATTGTTGTAACCCCCCAAAAAGTAACAATTCTCCATGGACCTATTCACCCCAACAGTCTGACACAAGCAGAGGGAGAAAAACATTTGGAGTCTCGGAGAGATAATAATAATGATAGTTTAAGGTGAAGATTTACGGCAAGGGTTGTTAGCGTCATTGCAGGTAGACATGGAAAGCTCTTAAAATATAGCCAGGGGTGGAAATCTATAAAGATGACAGAGAAGTCTTTATAGAGAGGAGCACAAAAGGTGGCTTGTTTTTCCAACGATGATATTCTCGGGTAATAAACCTGCTTCATTCTCCCAAACTCTGTTTTTCCTGCTCATTTTCTTCTTTCTTTTTGACTCCTTCTTTGGCACACAGTTCTAGACACATTACCAAATGAACCCCTCTTTGCTCTGCCTTTTAAAGAGCGAAAGGCAGTGACTGCTGGCAGCCACCTAAACTGCTGCTGTTTCACACCATGAGTAATTCACAGAACTGGGGGAATTGTCTGTTCACAACATTCGCTGGAGGCTCTTGATTCCAGCTGCAGATGTTTGAGAAAAAGGAGTCAGAGGGATTGGGTTCCCCCATCACCATTACTTTTGCTGCTTTAAGTCAGAAACATCTCATCTGTATTACACAATAATGACATCATGTTTTAATCTCACTGCTGGTGGTCTGTGGACTAAACATTGAAAGCATAACACTAACCTAGCCAGGTTTTGATATTCTCCAACTGTCTTGATTTTTTTAGGGATAGTTGAGTGTAATCCTCTACCACAACATCTTTTCAGCTGTGTTTAGAATGTCCCAGTTTTTCAGGGCGCTTCCAGCCAGTGTCAACATGCGGGTCAAAAAATCTCGGAACTGATAATAAGACATAGACCTGTCAGTTCTGGGAAGTGCTCCCCCACCATCCTCATGCCTTCCTTTGAAGTGGGTTTTACAAGTCCACAAAATGAAGGGGGAACGGGGACATAATGTAAAAATTCCCTCTGAGATGCCCTGGTCCTCATATGTGCTCATGTGGAAATCCTAAAGAACACACAAACAGATTTCTTATTCTCTCTCTTCACCCAATTATAAAGTCAAGCTCTGTTTAATATTATAAATATTAGAACAAAAGAATGGTTGCAGAGAGTTCTTATTGCTTCCCAGCAGTGCTTAGATTGAGCCACCTGTGTGTCTGTGGCTCCATTTTTTGACAGCAGGATCAGCTGTTTCAAGCTTTTAAAATGCACATGTGGGTTGGAGCAGTTCATACATGGGGGTTGGAAGGAAGTAATGTTTTTTTAATGACTGCAGGGATATAGGGTAATGCAAAGGTGCACATTTTTTGCCAGAATCAGGTTTTAAGTGCACTTTTTAAACACGTGCTTTTCAGCTGTTAACCTGATTCTGCACAGATTTTCCGTAAATGTCATTTAGCCACCACTCCCTTTTATCCTGGTTTCTTTTGGGTTTCTAGCCATGTTTAGAAGGTTCCTTGCTGCTTATCTTTGCACCTTCCTCATTTGTTCTCAGCTTATTTCAACTGCTGCAAGCTGGGGGCCCTTCTACACTGCAATATAAACCAGATTATCAAAGCAAATAATCCACATTATCTGCATTGAACTGGATAATATGAGTCTACACTGCCATATTATCCAGTTCAAAACAGATAATTGGGATTTTATGAGGGTTATCTGGAAAGTAAGGTTACAAGATTTTTTAAAAATACAAATAATGAATATATTTTAATAAAACTTACATGGATTATAGCATAGATATGACATTATTTTTCCCCACAATCACCATTCAGTTCAATACATTTTATCATCAGTAGGATGAGTTTTGATGCCTGTGTCATAGAAGTTTTCCTCCACCTTTTTCAGCCAGTTCGTCACTTCAATTTTCACCTCGTCATTTTTGGAAAAGTGTTTTCCACCAAGGTGTTCCTTCACTTTAGTGAACAGATTATTGTCATTGCGTGTGAGATCAGGGCCTTGAGAGGAGTGGCTTAAAACATACCAACCAAATGAAGTCAACAACTCTTGTGTTACATGAGCGGTGTACGAAGGAGTCATGAAGGAGACAGACTCCCGCCATCAGCATCCCATGATATTTGTTTTGGATGGCTCTGCAAAGTTTCTTCATGGTCTCACAATATATTCAGTACCCATTTTGTTACATGCTGATTGATGATTCTGGACAATTTTATCCCAGGCTCATTGTTATAGGTCCTTGGTCTTCATGCTGCTTTTCGTTTAGAAATACTTCTCAACAAAATTTTAAAACAGGTGTATTTAAGATGTGATCACATGGCACACAGATAGACTGTACTTAATGACTGATGTAACTTTGGGAGGCAATGGAATACACCAGACGTTGTCTAGGCATGTCTCTGTGGAAGGAATAAATATTTATGCAAGCAACAAGTACCAGTTTGTTTTTGTTTACTTCTGTGCCACAAGAAAAAATACTTTGCTCTTTGTCAAGTGTTGAGTATTTTTTGTATATGAAGTCATAACAATACCAATTAAATCAATTCCAATCCCAGTTTGTAAGACAACACAATGTAGGAAATAAGAGTGGGAAGGAAAATACTTTTGCAAGGCACTTTAACACTGTTGAGTATTGCAGGATAATTGTTATCTAATTTTATTAGAAAATCCTGGGAATAATATATCTGTGAGAAGGGACATGGAATCTCTAGTAGAGAGGTCTAGGCAGCACACCAGAATGAGCTGTCTAACTGCCTCTGAACTACAAGGAATAAAGAAGACACAGAACTGAACCTCTTCCATATAATAAGTAGAACATTCCTGGGTGGATAAGGTTCCCAAGGCCAATGTCTGGTTGAAGGCATAGAGCTGAGCCTAAAAGTCTCCAGCAATCACTCAATTCCATTGTACAGGGAGGTACAGGATTCCTCCTTACACAAAACTCTTAAAGGTTCTTGGCTTTCATTACTCATATACAACACAAAATACCCATTTAGTTGTTTCTTAAATTATATTTCAGCAAATGGCTTTAACACCATTACAATGGATTACAGCCACTCCTCGTAATTATTCTCTTCAAACATTGGGAAAGCTCCAGCTCAGCTTCAGGAAGTCATGTCTCCACAGTATTTATCTGAACAAAATCCCCGGCATGGTGTTCACGCCAAAGTAAATCGCAATGTGGTTAGAGCAGTGGTTCCCACGTTTTTTTTAAACCAGTGACCACTTTGACCAAGGACCACTCTCCAACATTAGTACCAAAATGGTTACGAATCAGTTTTTGGTCAACTTTAGATTCAGTTTGGTTATTTGGAGTGCTGATTCAGAAAATTTCATTGGATAGACCACATCAGCTCTAGTTTTTGATACAGAACATATGCCATCTAGTGGTCTCCATCTGTTCACTCACAGAAAACCATTATTTAATAATCAATGGTCTATCCAATGCAATTTTCTGAATCATCACCCCAAATAACTCCAGGAACAGGCCTAAAATGATGACACCATGACTTTTTTTGTTGGGTTGTGTTATTATGCATGGATTTTGTTAACACTCATGTTAAAAAAAGAAGGGGAGAGGTCTGAGTTTGAACAAAAATGCAAAAAGCAGAGTGCTAGACCCAAGAAACTGTCCCTAATGGCAACAACCACAATAACTTTGGGGAACTAAACAGGATCTTACAAAGGGCTGCTTTCCCATTACAATGTGTGGCAATGGGAACTAATAATAATAATAATAATAAGAAGAAGAATGCATAAATGCATAAATGCATAGATGCAGGCGAAACATTAGGAGAGAATGTTTCTGGAACATGGCCATACAGCCCAAAAAACTTACAACAATCCAATAATAATAATAAGAAGAATAATTTTGTGGGACTCTCCTTCTCTCTCTCTCTCGCTTGCCAAGTGAGTCTTCTCCACCCAGGCCCCTGGAAAGCTTACCAAGGCAGAGAAAGTGCTGGTGAGCACAACGGCCTTCCTTCCTTCCTTCCTTCCTTCCTTCCTTCCTTCCTTCCTTCCTTCCTTCCTTCCTTCCTTCCTGCCTGCCTGCCTGCCTGCCTGCCTGCCTGCCTGCCTGCCTGCCTGCCTGCCTGCCTGCCTGCCTGCCTTCTCTTCTTCTTCTCTCTCTTCCTCCCTCATGCCAAGAAAGCACTAGTGAGGGCAATGTGCTGGCGTCTCCTTCCTTCTTTCCCGCTCTCCTCCAATGGTGGCATGCACGCCCCTGGCACATGTGCAGTTTCAGTTTTCCCTCTCACGTCTCACAGATCTTATTTTTGTTCTCAAGGCCAACCCATGGACTGTGGCCCATGGGTTGGGAACCGTTGGGAACAAACATCCAAAATAACTTGTATTGGATTCACGCCTACCTTATACTTGCGTCCTTTACTCAGATGTAAATGTAAATCCCACTTGTTCAGTGAAGTTTCCTCTCTAGTAAAGATTTAATACATTTCAGTGCTAGAAAGGAACAATTTACATAGCTAAATTTTGGGAATAAAGTAAATAAATAAATCTATTGATTTACATTTTAAATTGCTCAAACGGATCTTATTTTATGCTACCCAAAGACCTTATGACATAGTGTGGGATAAACATATTTTAAAGAATAACATTTATTACTATTTATTTTAATAAAAAATAAATCAAGATGTGCTACGCAGTTTCCACCTAGATAGACAGATTATTATGAGTAGTATTATACCCTGCTCTTTTGCTGCCAAATGAGACTCAAAGCACACTATGTTGTAGAGAAAGATAATTGGAGGTGCCCATTAAATTTGAATCAATATAGACATGCATTCATTTAGGCAAATGGAGACAGCACACAATATAATATCCATAGAAGACAATAATGTGAAGGCTTAAGAGAGCTGTAATGCTATGTGCTGATTATTCGTTGGGAATTATAATCACAACGGCAATAGTGATTTAATTATGGCAGCAACTTCTCAGTTTCAATTGGAGTCTGGATCCTTGGGTGGAACCCAGTTTAGACTCCATCAAGACCCAACCAGACAGCCTGCTATGCATGATCCATCCCTGGTTGCCGTTTCTCTGGACAGATTTTAATATCTGAAATTTTAAAAGCATTAAATATAAATCCAAAAGGAGGAATAGAAAGCAAGATACACTAAAAAAGAAACTGCAAGACAACAACCAGCAAAATCAAAGGGCAGTTTAAGATTACCATGACAATACATAGCATAGTTAAGATTTCATAAAGACCCATCAAATAAAACTTATGGCACTGTTCCCCTACTTGAACTTGCTAGTAAGAGTTGTAACCCAAGAAAGTAACTTGAAAGAAACAAGAAAGAAAGCAATAGTGATCATAATAATCTTATGGTGATCATAATAACCTCCACCGGGACTGTGGCACAGCTGGCTGGGAGTCAGCTGCATTAAGATCACTACTGACTGAAAGGTCATGAGTTTGAAGCCAGCCCGGGTTGTAGTGAGCTTCTGACCAATTTGTGTAGCTTGCTGTTGACCTTTGCAGCCCAAAAGACAGTTGCATCTGTCAAGTAGGAAATTTAGGTACCACGTATGCGGGGGAGGCTAATTTAACTAATTTATGACGCCATAAAAAGGAAAAGGAAAGGAATCCATCCACACTGGTTAAAACCACTTCTCTCACTGATGCGGGAGGGAAAGGAAAGAAAGGGAATCCATCCACACTGGTTTAGAAGGCTTCTCTGGCTTGAACTGAGGCCAGGGAACAGAAGCGGGGAAACCTGAATGATTTCCGACTCATTTACTGATTCGTAAGAGAAATGGCGGAAAAAGCTTGGGAAGGCGAAGGGACTTCCGGTTTCCTTAAAAAGGAAATATTTCCAAATTTATTCCGAATTACGAAGATTCCGACCGAATAACCATGCCTATTAAATAGCCTCTGTATGTCTGTTGATACGTTGTGTGTCTATGGCATTGAATGTTTGCCATGTATATGTACATTGTAATCCTCCCTAAGTCTGCTAAGGGTGAGTGTAAATAATAAATAAATAAATAAAAAATAAAAAATAAAAACTTTGTTTCACATCATATTTGTTCATTGTCACCATTGGCCACTCATGGAATTTCCAAACTATATGTTCCCTTATTGAATTGTACATTGCAAATCTAGGTTGATCAAATTTTGGATGGGACTCAAGCCAGGGCTTATTTGCCATCAGCATGGAAACCCTGAGCAGAAGGGCTTGTTCTTCCCAGTCTGGATGCTTGAGGGAAATAGCAATAATTTTTAATAAAAGATCTGTCAGTCAAACCATTCAGAGCCATTAAAGAAAGAATAATGAAAAAGGATAATTAATTAGATACTCCTCCAAGCCAACTAGGTTGAAGTGACAAATAAGCAAAAAACACAGTCGAAGTGGGTGAAAGACATTCGATGTGATTTAGATTTAGCAGATTTTAGATGATATTTAGAAACCTTGAAACTATATCTGCATTTGAAAAGAAAACAAATCCCCAGAGGCTTTAATGATTCACCTCCAATCACATCCTGTAAAAATCTACAGAAGGGATTTTGCAATTTAAGCCATGCCATTTTTTGCTATTCATTTTCCTACCCCTTTCCACACCTGAAAGCAACTTTGGGCTATTTCAGGTTAGCTGCAATTGGTTTAAATCCCATTCCTTTCCATTCATTCCACTCTTCAACCTCTGTCTTATATATGTCTTCAAAGATTTCCTATACAGTTCAATGAGTCTTACTTCCATGTAATTGAGTACAGGATTGTATTCGCTAAGGGCTTTTGAGTACAGGATTGTAGCCTTTATGGATACAATCCATATGAGTTGCTAGGATCTCTTGGTCTGCCTTCAAATATTTCCATACAAGAAGAACACTACTTTTCAAATAGAAAAATATGAACTTCCTGGATGGATTGATTTAAACCAGTGGTAACCTTTTTTGACCAGGGACTATTTGGCCGAGGACCACTTTGACCAGGGACCACTCTCCAGCATCAGTACCAAAAAGGTTATGAATCAGTTTTTGATCCACTTGAGATTCAGTTTGGCTATTTGGGTGCTAATTCAGAAAATTGCATTGGATAGACCACATCAGCTCTAGTTTCTGATACAGAACATATGACATCCAGTAGTCACCATCTGCTTGCCCACAGAAAACCATATTTAATAAGCCTAATAACTATAAGAGAGTTTTTCGAGACCAGTCACTCTCATTGCAACGGTGTTGTAACAACGAGGTTGTGGACCATATTTTAGTTCTTGCGGACCACTGTGGTCCACGGACCACAGGTTAGGAGCCACTGATTTAAATTAAGAGTCTTTAAATAAATTGTAACAATGTTATAAATTATGGTTTCACTCAGCAATGGATGGAATTATTTCAATCAAGTTTCTGACCAATATTTTTATATACTTTCCGAAAATGAAAATCCAGCTAACTAACAATACTAGTCAGTAGATTTTTATTTACACCACATTCCTGCAATCAGTGCTTTTGACTTTTTGTCACCCTCTATTTTGCATATTCCCACCCTTTCTTTCTATTTTATCCACCTAAAGGACACATTTCATATTAATCTACAGTAGAGACAGCAAATGTATGGAGTCCAGCAGACAAATGTATGGACTGTACTCTCCTTGCAGAGCAAGACCCAAATCCATTTCCCCTCTTCTGACCCTCTCGAAACAGTAATAGGAAATCACTTTGTGTCATGTTGAGAAGGAATGAAGGGAAAAACAGGTTCAAGGGTTTCATTGAGTTCTGAGGTGCTCGTGGGGATAGGATTTTACACTTGTTGGACTTGCTTGGAGGTTTCCCATGCCTCTGAGAAATTTAGAAAGCCTCCCACAAGTCTGCTGCTGATGTTTCCACCAAAAAACATTAGTTATTTAGGATACCAGTTTTAATATGGCCTTCTGGAAATATTTTTGTGCTCCTTGGGAGAACAATTGTATGAAGCCATGAAAACCTTCTTCAGCAAGCTGCTACAATGCACCCTATTTGCACCAATGGCTAGTTGTTCACTCATGATTCCCAGTAGGATACTTGCTTTGGATTACAGTGCTCACAGTTTCCCAGTTGGCAGGATCAACTAAGAGTTGTGGTCCCAAAGAAGTATTTTCCCCACAAGGTCTGTTTGGAAGAAATGGGAAGCATGATTGCAATAAAATAAAATAAAAATCCAAAGGCTGAAAGATTTCCACCTGCTAAATTTTAAACCCTGCAGGATGACTCTTTCAAATGGCCATGGAATGCTAACCAAACCATATCCACATTTTTTAAGGGAAAGCTCACACAACATCAAATGAAGGCTTCAAAGGATTATTTTAAAAGGCTTCTTATATCATCATTTTAAAGCATCAAAAGGGGCCCTACAGCAAAAATAAATGGTAGGAATAATATTTTTGATGATTTAGCATCAGTCTGTCTGTCTGTCTGTCTGTCTGTCCGTCTGTCCATCCATCTATCCATCCATTCTTCCATCCATCCTTCCATCCATTTATCTATCTTGCAAAATAGACACAATTCTGATGGTTTCAGAAATGTCGGTAAACCTGTGTACCAAAGCTCCTGGACTCATTTCCAAGTTGCAGTTAATGAGTTGATGTATGAATAATTCTGGTGAAGTGATTAATGCTTTAAGTCTTCGTAATCAGGAACTGACTCAACAAGCCATTCAATTAAGTAGTTAATTTGATGTTCACCATCACATCTCAAGCTCTGAGGATTAACTGGGAAGGAACCTCACTGGAGAATTGCAACACACCAACATACCTAGGAGTTACCCCCGGACTGTGCTCTGACTTACAAGAAGCACTGCTTGACTATCAAAAAAAAAGTAGCTGCTAGAAATAATATCACATGAAAGCTGACTGGCACAACCTGGGGATCACAACCAAATACAGTGAAGACATCTGCCCTTGTGCTTTGCTACTCTGCCACTAAATAAGCAAGCCCAGTGTGGAACATACCTCACCATGTTAAAACAGTGGATATAGCTCTTAATGAGACATGCCACAATATCACAGGATGTCTACACCCCACACCACTGGAGAAATTATACTGTTTAGCCAGTATTGCACCACCTGACATCCGGCAAGAAGTAGCAGCCAATAATGAAAGAACCAAGGCAGTGATATCTCCGGCCCATCCCTCTTTAGTAGGGCTGTTTCCGAATTTCGGATACTTCCGAATTTCGGATGGTTTTTTGCCTACTTCTGACTTTTGAAGCAATTTCGAGAACAGCCCTCCCAACAGGAATTCCGAATTCCAAATTTTGGAATTCCGAATTTCGGATGTCATTTCTGAATTTTCTTGCTGATTGCTCATTGGCTGATGGCTAAGAGCTGACTCTCCCTTCTGCTGATTTTTTTGCCCATTTTTGAAAGCGGACGCCATTTCTGAAGACTTACAAAGACTTCCGAATTTCAGAAATACTTCCGAATCAATTCTGAATGTTTCCCAAAAAATTGGAAGTCTATCACATTTTAAGTGAAATTGCAATCAACATCTGAATCGACTTTTGAAACACTCTTTAAAATTTGGAAACAGCACTACTGTTTAGATATCAGCCAACACACCAATGCCTTAAATCAAGAAATAGCTTTCTAAGATCTACATAGATACTTGCAGGAACATCTCAGCAAGCGAGAGTCCAAAAGTGGCAGGCTAAAACCCGGAACCTCAATCAGTGGATGATACCAAACGAGAGACTCCCTCCTGGGTACACAGAAGACTGGGTGATTTGCAGAGCCAACCTTAAGAAAAGGGAGCTACAAAGTGGAGTCCATGACATGAAAGTGTGAAGAAGAGCAAACCACTGACCACCTATTACAATGCAGTCTGAGCTCCACCACATGCGCAGTGGAGGACATTCTCACAGCAACACCAGAGGCACTCCAAGTGACCAACTTCTGGTCAAAGGACATTTATTATAATGCCAAGTTTTTAA
This sequence comes from Anolis apletophallus, assembly GCA_030556195.1. NCBI lineage: Eukaryota > Metazoa > Chordata > Lepidosauria > Squamata > Anolidae > Anolis > Anolis apletophallus. The sequence goes on along the minus strand of JARBWK010000013.1, from coordinate 31,528,119 downwards.
TGTTATTTGTATTTTTCAATAGCGGTACATTACAACAGTTTCATGTGTCACTTAATACATTTGTACATGTCTTTCAGAGTAAAAACAAATATCTGAAAAGTTTCAAGGTCCCTTCTAAAAGTTGACAAACTACAGATTGGATCCAAAGGTGTTCACAGATCAGGCCCATAGAAAAGATCTAACATAGGACTCATATTGTGCAATCCTATACATATTTATTAAGAAGTGCACATCACTAAAGCCTATGGGATTAAATCAAATAGAAATGTGCATGAGCTAGATAATTAGACAGGCTCTCACCCTGAATTGTCTTATTTTACAGTTAAAAGGGAAAAACGAATGATTTAAGTATTTTGAAATCAGATCAGGTTGAACAGGATTCCTTAAAAAAGGCCAACATTTGGGATTTTTTTGTAAAAAAGAAGTAATTTTAAAATACAGTAATCTCTCATGAGAAAAGTTATGAATTATGACTGAGATGTGTACAGCTGATATAAAGAGAATATAGGTTAAAATATACCAATGGAAATCTTGGAAAATGTAGCATGGAAAAGTTGAGTCTTCAAACTACAAAGGGAAAGTTGTTAGAAAATCAGAAGATAGTATTAAAGGTCATCTTGGATAAGTCAAATAAATAAAATAACTCTCCTGTTTGACAGGAGTAAAAGTATTTCCATTCATGATAGAAAGTGTTCTTGGCTCAACAAACACTGACATAAATATTCAATTTTCCTTTTATATTGTAGCATGGGATCAGGTAATAAACTAGGAGCCCTTGGTGGTGCAATGGGTTAAACCCTTCTGCCGGCAGGACTGAAGACTGACTAGTCAGAGGTTCAATTCCGGGGAGAGAGTGGGTGTGCTCCCTCTGTCAGCTCCAGCTCTCTATGTGGGGACATGAGATAAGGATGGTAAAACACCAAAACATCTGGGCATCCCCTGGACATTGTGGGCAACGTCCTTGCAGACTGCCAATTCTCCCACACCAGAAGCAACTTGCAGTTTCTCAAGTCACTCCTAACACACAGAAAAAGTCATAAACTGGATGTACAATCACATAACTGCTGGGGATTAACATTTAATGTCCATGCCGAGTCCACCCCCGTTTCTGGAACAGCGCTGGACCTAGTGGAAACCATGGCAGCGCTAGGATTCTCACTCTGCAATACTGGGCCTACACATCATGCTGGTCACACCCTGGATTTGGTCTTCGGTGCTGGTATACAAGTGACCCTAACCTCTCTCACAGAGGTGCCATGGTCGGGGGGTGCGGTGTGTGAGCTCCAGCTGCCTACTCTGGATGGCAAGGCATTACACCCGTTGCCCTTAGTAAAGAGTCTGGGGGTCCAATTGGACCCACTGCTGACGATGGAGGCCCAGGTCTCCACTGTCAGCAGATCCGCCTTTTTCCACCTGCGACAGGTTAGGCAGCTGGCACCATACCTTACCGGGAGTGATCTAGCTACGGAGATCCAGGCAATGGTCATCTCGAGGCTAGACTAATGTAACACCCTCTACATAGGCAATTATCCGGAAACTCAAACTGGAGCAGAATGCAGCAGCTAGACTCCTGGCGGGAGTACCAGCCAGGAGCCATATCACTCCAACTCTGCAGCAACTGCACTGGTTGCCAATCGAGTACCGGATCACCTTCAAAGTGTGTGTGTAGTTGTACCTTCGGTTCCTGTGAGCCGCCGCGAGCCTCAGGGAGTCGGCGGCATAGAAACCCGAATAATAAATAAATAAAGTGTTGGTCTTGACCTTTAAGGCCCTATATGGTCTGTGGCCGGTGTACTTGAGGGACCATCTACTCCCATATGCTCCCCAGAGATCCCTTCGGTTAGAGGACCAAAACCTGTTACACATCCCTTCCATTAGGTCCTTTCACTTGTCATCAACCAGGCAGAGAGCCTTTTCCATCGTCGCACCAAGCCTGTGGAATGCCTTGCCGGCGGAAGTTCGGGCGATAAATGAGCTACCAGCCTTCCGGAAAGCGTGTAAGACAGCTCTCTTCCGGCAGGCACTTAATCTTTAAGCCATGTCAACCCGTATGCTGACATAAACATTGTTTTTACGCTTTTTAATGTTTTTATCGTTTTAGTGCTATGTTATCTTGTGCATTTTGTAACCCACCCTGAGCCAATTTGGAAAGGGCGGTATATAAATTGAAACAATAAATAAATAAATAAAATTTATTACATGAGCTCTGGATGTTGCAGATATCTTCTTGTGGTCAGTAATATATTTTGATATATGGGCCATAGTGAAGCTTGTTCTCCAAGTTCCTCCTCCTTTTTCCTAAAAAAACCAACTACTAACATAGTTTTGGATACTTTCTTTGCTGGGGGAAGGTCTGTGGAGGGAAGCCCTAGATGTAATTCAGGATGGATAAGAAACTGATTGGGTTTGCAACTTTAGATGATGTTACACAATTTTCAGCCTCCAGAGACAAAATACACCCCATGCAAATTGCAACTGGAAATCCATACATTTACATTTCACTGGGTTGGCAATTTTGTAGGAGCTTACACAATTCACAGTCCCAAATGAAAAATACAAATTTGTAATAATAAAACCATACACTTACAGGTATGTATTGTGATTCATGCAATTAGAGGAAATAATACTAAAATTAATGTCTAAAAACACTTATTTGGAAAATGTGTGGATGTGAATCATGGCGCACATGCACATGCATTCCTCAATCAATGGTAGAAAACTACAAAAATTGTAGTAATGTCAAGGAAATGTGAACAAAACAAATGGAATGAGCTATTCCCCAGCACTTCACAGATAAAAACGAGGATACATGTAGACACAGAATTATTAAAGTGTGGTCATGATGGCAAAACTTATAAAAGGAAAACAACACACAAGCTAGAAGAGGCTGCAGCAGTTTGCTTTTGCCTAAGCCTACTGGGAAGGGCACGGTTCTACCCAGAGGCACCACTGGGTGGTGCAGAGAATGTGACATCATTAGGAGGAGTGACATCAACAGTGGTGTTTATCAGAAAAGTAGGCAATGTGAGAGGAGCTAATGGCAATTAATGCTGAATGGCCATTTTGCACCCTTGGCTCATTGAAGGCGGGTGATGGGGTTGCTAGCTCTGTTTACTATTGGCTGGATTTCTTTACAGTAATTCAACTCACTCTCACTCCTCTCATTTACAGACAATTTCCCTATTTCACCATCTCTCCCATCCTGGCCACCCATCTGACAACTCCCTAAACAGCTAAAATGATGTATAACTCCAGCAACAGTCACTTGTGTTTTTTCCACTGTGTGCCAAAGTACTTATTTTTGTGTGCAAAGATAAATAAATATGGTCTTGATTTGAAACTCTGATTACTGAGAGACACATTTCCTGCTGCTGAATGGGCTAACCATGCATATTGAATTTATTTCCTATTTTTTCCATGCTCTCTTATAGATTGGCCATATTTCACTGTTGCTGGTCCTGCTTCAGTTCCTGGGTAGCATCAGAAGCAAGGACCCGATCACTATGTATGTATGTATGTATATGCATGTGCCCCCTGATGGCGCAGTGGGTTAAAGTGTTGAGCTGCTGAATTTGTTGACTGAAAGGTTGGCGGTTTGAATCAGGGGGAGGAGGTGAGCTCCTGCTGTTAGCCTCAGCTCCTGCCAACCTAGCAGTTCGAAAACATGGAAATGTGAGTAGATCGATAGGTACCTCTTCTGCAGGAAGGTAACGGTGCTCCATGCAGTTATGCTGGCCACATGACCTTGGAGGTGTCTACGGACAATGCTGGCTCTTCAGCTTAGAAATGGAGATGAGCACCACTCCCAGACAACTAGACTGGATGTCAAGGGGAAACCTTTACCTTTTATATGCATGCACACACAAATACACATACATGTACACAATCTCAAGATGCAGGAGGGGGAGGCAGGATATGAACATGAGAATTCTGGTATATCACCCACAATATAATCATCTGGTCTGGTATGGTATGGGAAAAGGTCCATAAGGGTGGCACCATGAGTTACCACAGTGGGTGACGCCTATACTTGTAATGCCACTGGTTCTTTCTGCTTCCCTCCTCTTCTTTGCAGAGTTCAGCAACTTTGTAGCAATATAAATAAGAGGGGAAGACAGACAGAAAGAGAAATAGACATTTTAGAAAGTTGAATAACAGAAGATTAATGGATATAACTCTGCCAAGCTGCGATAGTTGGAAGGTTTGAAAAATGCATACATCTCTGTGAAACTGGGGAGGAGGCATCACACTCCCATATGGATCTGAGCTGGAAAGAGCTTCAAGAAGAAGCCTGACTATTTTAGGAAGCCCTCATCCCAGCCTGTGTGATACTAAGAATAATCTGTGATTGCTTTATAACTATCTATTGCGTTTGCCATATAACCCAGCAATTAATCATCACCAAGAATGCATAGGAACATTATTGGGTACTCAATGCGCCTTGAGCACAATTCATTGTCACTCAATTTTGATTGAGGCTTATTGGGGGAAAGAACACATGCACATGTCTGGGTGGGGTTTTTTCCTTTTCACCCCTTGATGGTTCATCTGGAATCTCCTCATAGGGCTGGAAACGAGACATATTAGCTTGAGCAATGTTCCCCAGTTAAGTAAGTGAGCACTGGGAAGGTGGCCTGGGGCAGTTTCCACCAGGTGGGGAAAGAGGTTGTCTCTCATCAGGGCTGGCCCTTGCTTAGACAAGCACGCAGGACATACTTCAGTCATTTATTTATTTTTAATCTCATGATTTAATGCAACAGCGTTGCTAATGTTCCCCACCTCTTCGGGTTTGTGCTGAGAGGATCATTTGCTCATCCAAGGATATATCTGTCCCTGGTTGTGTTCCTTGTGGATGTATACGCATTATAGATTTTAGATATTCTTCATGCTTGGACTGCTAAAACCAAGTTCAGGCCTCAGTGGGGGACAAAATGCATCTTCTCCAATTACTTTTGCCAGTTTTTAGAATGCAGAAAAGTCTTTTTGACTGGCAGGCCAGTTCAATAATTACAAGGGGCCCTACCAAACAGCCAGAAAATCCCTCAGTATCTTCTTTGAAGTGGGTTATCTGAGCCCACACTGCCATATATTCTAGTTCAAGGCACAAAATGTGGGATTTCCTGCCTTGATATTCTGGGTTATATGGCTGTGTAGAAGGGCCCTGAGATACACAAGGAAGGCCTATGGAAAGCACAGTTCAGGTTGCAGGACTGTGGGTTGAATCACTGTATCTGTACTGCAGCTGTCCTCTTGCACACATTATCATCTAATGACTCACTATTTTCTTCTATATAATGTCCAAGTATGACAGCCTCAGTTTAGTTACTCTTGCGTTTAGTGGGAGATCTGACTTGATTTATTATCAGGCTTGTTTGATTTAAAAAAGGTTCAAAACTCGTTTCGCATGTAGAGGGCTCTGGTGGTTCGGATCTAAAGTCAATTCCAATTTTCACAGAATAAAAAGTTCAAAACTTTTCAAAACTTCTGAGACTTACGAATCCTTTCTTAATGGTTTCAAAGTGTTATTTCCTGTTTCATTGGGTGGTCTTTGCTTTGAAAGTAGTAGTTTTATTCCAGAAGGTGGGGGGAGGGGAAGCAAAGGGAAGAAATCCATCCACACTGGGTTAAACTGCTTCTCTCGCCCGGGACTGACACGGGAAAGCCAAAGGAAAGCCATCCAAACTGGGTTAAACAGTGCCTCTCACCTGGGACTGACGCGGGAGAGGAAGGAAACCGAAGGAAAGCCATCCAAACTGGGTTAAACAGGGCCTCTCACCTGTGACTGACGCGGGAGAGGAAGGAAACCGAAGGAAAGCCATCCACACTGGTTTGAAAAGCTGAATAATTTCCAACTCATTTATTGATTCGTAAGAGAAATGGCGGAAAAAGCTTCGAAATGGCAAGGATACTTCCAGGTCCCCAAATCACTTCGAAATAGCTTCAAAAAGGCATTTGATCTGAATTTATTCCAAATTATGATGATTCCGACGGAACCTACCAATGCATATTTATTATAACAGCTATTCTTATCCCACTCCCATTTATTATATGGCTTAGGTCCAGACTATCTCACATTAGAAGTCTGTCCAGTGACTAAGATCCACAGGAGAGACCCTTCTCTCCATCACACCGAAGCTTTGTCACTAAACCTTGTTTCCACAACACGCCACATTTTTCAAAAGCCAATGATCACAGGGACAGAAAGTGAGGTACAATCTTCTGAACGGCAGCACAGACAGCTAAACAAAAATCACAGGGGTGTTAACCCTTCCCTATGCAATCCAAAGCTAATATATCTATGTATTTGGCTGGAGTTAGACTTAAAAAGGTATCTGTTCCGACTTACAAACAAATTCAGCGTTAGAACAAACCTACAGAATCTCTCTTGTTCATAACATGGGGACTGCCTATTTTGTTTCAATTGGATCTTAGAAAACTTTCAAATTATTTGTGTTTAATGTGATTCTTGGTTTAATTAAGCTGTAATGCAACTTTTTAATTGCAGTCTTTTAATGGGAGCAGGCTTGTTTTCTGCTGCCCTGGAGACTAGGACGCAGAACAATGGCTTCAAACTGTTCAAAATGTTCATGTGAAAAGAGATTTCACCTGAACATGAGGAAGAACTTCCTAACTATGAGAGCTGTTCAGCAGTGGAACTCTCTGCCCCGGAGTGTGGTGGAGGCGCCTTCTTTGGAGGCTTTTAAACAGAGGCTGGATGGCCATCTGTTGGGGGTACTACAAATGTGATTTTCCTGTTTCTTGGCAGGAGGTTATACTGGATGGCCCACAAGGTCTGTTCCAACTCTAGGATTCTACGATCCTATGTGTAAACTGGTAGGAATATCAGACTTTGTGGGAAAGGTTTGATGTATAGTGGAAGAAGAAGAAGAAGTTGTTGCTGCAAGGTTTTCTTTCCGCACAGAAATTCTTACATATCTTGGCATACACTTTTTCCAAAAACGTACATGGCTGAACGTTCCCCACCTTGACTGAAGCAAGGTAATGGTAATGCTCTCCCACCTGCAATATATGTACTTAGACCCCATCTATTATTATTATTATTATTAGTTCAAACTTCCTATACCGCCACTCCCCGAAGGCTCGGAGCGGTTTCCATGTTTGACATAAAATACATAGTATACAAACAATACAATACAACAACAAGAGGGAGGTGACTACATCTAAGACAGGGGAAGGGGAGGCCAGGCTCATGACCACATGGGTCGGAGAGCTATCCAGCTAATGGCCATCAAACGAGGGAAGCCTAGGAGGGTCCCACAGGTCTAACAGCGTCCTTAGCGTTTCCAGTTCCAGAGGGAGATGGTCACCACACGCCCGTGGCTCCAGACTCCCCATCGTCGGGTTGTCAAGCCTCTTGGGGTGAGGGTTCGCCAGCAAATGAGCCCGACACCTGGGATTAGCATTCCAGAAGGTCCTGGGGGGGGGGACCCTCTGGGTGCCCCAGGCCCGGGCGTCGCGAACCTCTCTCGCTCCAGGGGTCCAGGGGAAAGTTCAAGGGTCCTCATGGTTCCAGGGGCATTGGGAGTCACCCTCTGCAGGCCAGCAGCTGTAAGAGGGGGTGTTGCTGGGCGGAGCTGGGGTTTCTTCTACACTGCCATGTAATGTAGTTTCAGAATGCAGTTTAGTTGCATTGAACTGGATTATATGAGTCTACATTGCACCCTGTATAGGGCGTTGTCCTGTGTTTTAATCTGTTTAATCAGTTTATTAATCTGTGTAGCTTTCACTACTAAAACCATTTGGGTCTTTGGACTGTCATAAAGCTTTGATTTAGGGGAAGATCAATATGGTTTTACAAAGGGAAGAAATATAAGCCATCCACTGAGAAATTTGATTAATATTATTGCCCAGAAAAGTAAAAAAAGGTTTGCATTTATCAAATTAGATGTATATAAAGCATTCGATACAGTTAACCACCTTTTTTTATTCAACAGAATGAAGAATTTTGGAATAGGCAAAGAATTTATTGAGGTCATAAAGGAAATATACAAAAAGGGAAGGCAAAAGTGAAAGTAAATGGGGATACACTAGAGAAATAGTTATAGAAAGAGGGGTTAAGCAGGGTTGCCCATTATCCCCAATGCTATTTACACTAGCTATAGAGTATTTAGCGGATAGAATAAGAAATAATGGTAGAATAACGGGATACAGAATAGGAAATGAAGTTGTAAAAGTAAATTTGTTTGCTGATGATTTACTGATAATAACAGAAAACCCAATAGAATCACTAAAAGAATTGGAAATAATATTAGAAGACTTTCATAAGTTTTCAGGACTAAAGATCAATATCACAAAATCAGAATTGTTGGGATTTAATTTGGAGAAAGGATTATTAGAAGATATTCAGAGAAGGGAAGACATTAAAATAGCAAAAAAGAAAATAAAATACTTGGGTATTTTTCTAACTAATAGGTCAGAGAGGCTGTGGGACTTCAATTATAAGAAAATATGGGGAAAAATACAAGAGCAAATGAAAAACTGGAAGGAAAAAAATTTAAATATATCAAAGAGAATTAGGGCAATTAAAATGTGCATACTTCCTAAAATACTGTATTTGTTTCAAACACTGCCATTAGATATTTCACAACAAACATTTCAAAAATGGGATCGAGATATTAGAAAGTGGATATTTGGGGGGAAGAGACCAAGAATAAGTAATAAGGAATTATATATGCCAAACAAAGAAATAGGATGGGGGATACCAAAATTACAAGAATATTATGAAGCTTTTCAACTGAAGACAATTTTAGAACTAGAAGAAGAAAATCAAGCAAAATGGATAAGAATAGAAAATGAAGTAAACAAAGGTCAAGGTGAATATGGAATTTTCACACAAAAATTGAAAGAGGTGATCGGGAAAACAATAGGCCCGAGGAAAATAGCTTTAAAAAGATGGGAGAAATGGAAAAGAAATGGATGCCATTTTTCTCAAAGGAAGCCCCGATAGGGAGTCTGAGAAACAAAGAGGATAAGAGCGTCATCAAGAAACTGGAACAGTGGGGATATTGTAAAATAAAAGACTTATATAACGAAAAGAATGTACTAATGGAATGGAGTCAGTTGAAAAACTTAGGAGGAGAAAGATTTTGGCTAACATTGAGAGGCATTTGGGAACAAATAAAAAGGAAGATAGCAATTCGGGTGAAAATATAATAGATAGGATATTAAAAGAAAGATCCAGTGGAAGGCAAAAAGGGTTAGGCAAAATATATGGAAGAATGCTGGAAGATAAGGAATTTATGTATAAAAGGATGGAAAATAGGTGGGAAAAGGAAGGAGGCCTAGGGAAAGAAAGAATAGATAGGATAAGGATTGGACTAAATAAAATAAAAATAGAAAAATATAGGGAACTAGAGCAGAAAGTAATAACAAAATGGTACAGGACACCAATCCAACTGGCACATATGATCCAGGGTCTAAATCCGAAATGTTGGCACTGTGGGAGTAGAGAAGCCTGGTACGCACATCTCTGGTGGGAGTGTAAGGAGATACAAAGGTTCTGGAATCAAATTTTTAGGAAGATCGAACTATATACAAAAATAAAAAATGATTTAAATATGGATATTCTCTTAAAAGGGATATGCGGGGATAGTAAAATCAAAGCGCAAGAACAAAAATTAGTTATGATGATGTTTAGAGCGGCACATGCCGTGATTGCCTGGGGGTGGAAAGAAAAAAAGAAATGGACCCTTGAAAAATGGTATGAATATGTGTGGGAACAAGTTCAGCTGGAAATTATGGATATTATAAGAAATGAAAAACTATGGACAGAAAAGCAGAAGAAAATCAAAGAAATATGGTTACCCTTCAAAAACTGGATACAGGAAGCTAAACCAGAAGATGAACATTGGGGGAAAAAACTGGACAGAATGCAACGATGGCTCAAATAAATGAAGGACTAACTTGTCAACGGGGGAGGGGAGGGTCAGGGGGAAGAAAAATGTATTGTAACTAAAGCAATGTAAAGTAAGAGTAAATGTAGTATAACAATACAATAAAAAATCTTTAAAAAAAAAAATAAAGCTTTGATTTGATTTGATTTATTCGGCTTCTATGCCGCCACTCCCACTGGCTCGTTGCACCATTCAATCTTTTGATTCAAAATTAGGAGTTGACCCTCAATGGTATCTTCTTCAAGCTACACACATCAAGTTTTGCCAACATTTCCCACAGAACTTGTATTTACCAGTGATTATCATTTGTTGGTGCCCCCTGGTAGTGCAGTAGGTTAAACCACTGAGCTGCTGATCTTACTGACCAAAAGATTGATGGTTTGAATCCAGGGAGGGGGTGAGCGCCCACTCTTAGGCCCACTTCTACCAACTTAGCAGTTCAAAAACATGCAAATGTGAGTAGATCAATAGGTACTACAGTACATCTGCGGGAAGGTAACGGTGTTCCATGCAATCATGCAGTCCACATGACCTTGGAGTTGTTTATGGACAGCGCTGGCTCTTTGGCTTAGAAATGGAGATGAGCACCACCCCCCAGAGTTGGACATGACTGGACTTAATGTCAGGGAAACCTTTACCTTGCTATCATTTGTTGAGTTCCTTTGAAAGTATCTACCACTAAGATGGACAAAATACTATTTCTCTGGGTAAAATGAAGAGCGGGTATTGTCACAGCAGAATTAAAAAGGCATTGCAATGAGAAGGAGAACAGTCAAAGCTGCCCGTGACAGAAAATACCAGTTCCTAACATCTTACTCTCTAAGGCCCCTTCTCCACTTCCATATAAAAATCCAGATTATCTGCTTTGAACTGGATTATATGGCAGGATAGAAGGGGCCTCAGGCTAAAGCAAACTGCTGCATCCTTTTCTAACTTGTGTTTTCATCCTCATTAATAACTTTTCCCATCTTGATTACACTTGATACGATGGATCACACATGTGAAACATTGGAGAGGATGGACCTAGGGAGCTCTTTTATTCTTTCATGGAAATAACATTTACTATATTGCCATAGGCTTGACCTATGCCAACATCACTGAGATTTGCACCAGAATAAGTCACCAAAAGCATATTGTGAGCACCAGTGATTCCGACTAAAGGATGGACATCTTCATTAGCAATGGATTCCTTGCTAATTGCAATGTGTCTGGATAATTCTCTCCTGTAATTATACCCCTTTTCACACACTCACACACACACTTTCTCGATCTGCCTGGCTTGCTGTATTTAATTGAAACCTTGAGGGTTTGTTGTAGAGCCAGTTGCTATAAACATCCCAGGTATTTGCATAAGTATGTGACATTGTAAAGTTCCTGAAAGATTTTATCAAGTTGATTTTGGCGGAATGCCCCATATTCACACAGAACTGTGAGGCAGCAAGGCAAATACATCTTGATGCATGTGAACATTTTCAACTTCCTAAAGTCCATCAGAGTAAAAAGTAATGGGATTACTTTAACCAAACAATTAAATGTGTTTAAATAAAACAAAGTCAAGCACAGTATTTCATCTTCAGGCTTTTTCAATGCATTCTCTGTTCAGAGCACACCAGGAAACAGATGCTCATCTCTGACTTATTGTCCTCTTCTTTAGAAGGGGATTTGATTAAGTATTAGTTTGTGTGAAGATATCACTTGGAGGCTATCTTGAGGTCATACCTGATGTCTGCTAAAATAGATATCAACTGTTCTTGGAGCACACCAATTGTGCCATACATTATATTTTACGTAATTGTATTTTACGAACTGTTGTGAGTCGCCCTGAGCTGTTGGGGGGGGGGGGGGGGCGGCAGACAAATGCGAAATAATAAATAATAAATAATTATAGACAACAAGGAAAGGTCTTAAGGTGCAACTACACTGTAGAATTAATGCAGCTTCATACCACTTTAACTGCCATGGCTCAGTGCTATGGAATCTTGGGATTTTGTAGTATGGTGAGGTACCAATGTCCCTGTGAGGACTGGATTTTGAAAAAAATGGCTTGTTGCAGATATAAGGATTGATGAGAAAGCTTCAGTGGAGACTCCTTTCAGGACTGAATTTTTCTTCCGTGGGGTAGGTTTGACACTTGATGCTCAGGTGTCGGCGGTGGCTGGAAGGGCCTTTGCACAGTTAAAGCTCGTGCACCAGCTGTGCTCGTACCTCACGAAATATGATTTGGCCATGGTGGTCCATGCCCGTGTCACCTCTAGGTTGGATTACTGCAATGTGCTCTACGTGGGGTTGCCCTTGAAGACGGCCCAGAAACTACAGTTGGTCCAAAGATCTCCAGCCAGATTACTTACGGGAGCTGGTTACAGGGAGTGGTCTATGCCCCTGTTTAAACAGCTCCACTGGCTTCCAATAAGTTTCTGGTCCCAATTCAAGGTGCAGGTTATTACCTATAAAGGTACCTTGAAGCCGTTACTGGATGGCTGTGAACCAGCACATTGAGGGTGAATCCAGCAAAGACGGAGATACTGTGGCTGGGTCGACTGGACAGTGGGGTGGTCCAGCTGCCTACTCTGCCTACCCTGGATGCGGAGGCACTATGCCCGTCACCTTCAGTAAAGAGCCTAGGGGTCGTCTTAGACCCCTTGCTGACAATCTATTTGGAATGCCTTGCCAACTGAAGTTCGTGCCCTGCGAGACTTGTCATCTTTCCGCAGGGCGTGCAAAACCTATCTATTTCGGCTGGCATTTGATTGCTGAAATTTGAAATTTTGATCTAGCCTTAACTGATGTTTTATTTCTGTTTTTATGTTGTTTTATGTGGATTGTGAGCCATTCCAAGCCCTCGGGGAGTGGCAGCATACAAGACTGAATAAATATAAATATAAATAAATAAAGCCCTAAATAGTTCGGGACCTGCTTATCTTTGCAATCACATCTTCCCCTATGAACCAGTGCATACCTTGCGATCATCTGGGGAGGCATTGCTCTCCCTCCCTCCACCGTCTCAAACACAGTTGGCGAGGATGAGGGAGAGGGCCTTCTCGGTGGTGGCCCCCCGACTTTGGGACTCCCTCCCTGGGGAGAGCAGACAGGCTCCTACTCTGCCCTCTTTCCGGAGACAACTAAAAACCTGGATGTTCCAGTGTGCTTTCAATTAAGCAGTCCACCAGTAATTTTCCCTGTCCCTACAAGTTCAGCAATTTACATTTGGCTCTCTTATCGTCCATCTCAACACTTTTGATGACACTATTCCCAGCTCTGTCTACTTGATTGTTGCATTTTCTTTGCGCTCCCTTTAGGATGTATTTCACGCATGGAGCGTGAACCTCAGCATTGTTTTCTTCTCAGCCATATTGTTTTGATATTGGATACAATTGTGATGGTTTTTATATTTTATCTGATGTTTTTAATTGGTTATGTTCTATTTGTAATTTTTGGGCTTGTCCCCGAGTCCCCTAGGGGAGATAGTTGGGGGGTATAAAAATAAAGTTGCTATTATTATTATTATTACTATTATTATTGGTTTCCCTCACTCCCTCTTGTCTCACCCCTGTTCTTAACTGTGACTCATTTGTAAGTTGGGTGTTTGTAACTCAGGGACTGCCTATATGTTCATCATCAATCATTATGACAGCCCAAAGCCTCAGTTTTGCTCGAGAAAAAGTGCACAGCAGATTCATAAACCAACAGGACCACTTAAAAACAGGAGGAGTGCCATTCTAGAGGCATATGAAAAAGGGTAAAACACTGCAAATATATACAAGACAAGATTGAACCTGATATGTTAATTCCAGATATTCAATGCACTCTCAATAATGAGGGCTGTCCCAGAAGATTTTGCTGCCTGAAGTGAAATGCAAGATGGTGCATTTCACTTCACTTACTTTTAGAAGCCATACCTCAACTATGGGAATGGGAAAGCAAGTGTTGCCAACTATGGGAATGGGAAAGCAAGCTGTCTAAAAGGCCCCGATCCAAATCAAATACCTGCCTCACCTCTACAGTTTACCTCAATTGACTCTGAATATGCAGTTCTCAGCTGTGTTGTTCTAAACAGAAAAAGGGCCGTTTTATATGTTATTTTAGCATTCTGGCTGGCCAATTAAAATGTGGTTTTAATATACGTATCCCAGTGTGTTTTTTGTATAATGTTTGGCCTAAGGTATTGGTTTCCCTCTTTCTTGTACAAGTCACAACTAAACAGTACATGCACGTTATCCTCTGCCTCTGACGCTCCACAGATACAAAATTTTTCATCATCAACCATGTTTGATAATTGTATCCAACTGTTCAAATCTAGTTCTGGTAAATACCCTTCTGAAGTGTTTAGGCATTTCTGTCTTTAGATATTGGGCTGCTCAAAAATTATGTTTAAAACAATTTAGCCATTTCAATGTCAGCTTTACCGAAGATAGCAATATTTTTCTGAGCTTCTATATCCAGTATCCGTCAACACAGCCAAGGAAAGTGCTATTAGCAGGAAGAGAGTTGGCAGGGAAGACTATGGGACTGTGAACTTTACAGACAGCAACATGGGAAAAATACCTACGATACCACTTCTACACACTGATTTCATGAATTCAGTCCAAACATTTGGCCCTCTGCTTTTAGCTTGAATCACTCTGGACGCACCAGGATTAAACGATAAATCAGGATATCCAGATCATTAAATGGTGCTCATAAACTATGTGAGAATGCACACCAGGCATCAAGTATCCAGATTTTAATTAGTGTAAACTAATATTCAGGGATTAGCAACAGCACACAAACTGGGTAGCAAATTACACTAATAAACTGAGGGATATGCAACACAAGTAAACCACCAAAGACCACAGGGAACTAATGTTCTATTGCGACCAAGATCTGTGGTGAGATTTGTTGCTGTGGGACCAGAATTGGTGGCTGCAGCCATGTTGTTCTGCAACAGAACAACAGATGCTAGCCAGAGCTGATCACTAAGCCACAACAGCATACTACAATTATATTTGAAATAAATATTGAAGCATATAAATATGATTTTTCAGAATACCTGCTAGTTTAAGGTTAATGTTAAGTGTGTCAAACATTCTAGAAAGTGAGGAAATTGGACATTGTTGACATGTCTAAAGTGTGTTACATAATGTAAAACGCACATCTGTTTCTTATCTAGGACTGCTACTGAGCATGGAGGAATATACAATGCGATAGTATCATGCCACAAGTAAAATCAAGTCCTGAAGGAGAAAAAAAGAGATAAGACTGTAGGAGAGACTAGGGCTCCTTCGAACTGTCATATAATCCAGATTAGCAAATCAAATAATCTATATTATCTGCTTTGAACTGGATTATATGAGTCCCCACTGCCAGATAATTCAGTTCAAAGCAGATAATCTGGATTTTATATAACAGTGTAGAAGAGGCCGCAGTTTGGCAACTCTTACCATCTTGTTTCACATGTAGTTTTGTTACCGAACAATTTGGAGATGGCCTGGCCCAGAGGGTTCAGAGGCCCAGAAGTACCACTAAAGCGAGGATTTCAGCAGATCCTTTGGCAAGTTAAAAAGATCCCTTTCCTAAATAATCTCACCAATGAGGTCCGGAAGAAGATGCCACTGAAGTCTTTATTCTCGTCAGCTGAGGTGGATGACAACCACAATATCCTTGTCGCAAAGCAGTCATAAAGTTACATTCAAAATACATGCCATTTTTATAAGGTTACAGATTCAAATTTCCCACTTCCCGCCCCAGACCAGCTTTGTGTCGATTGGCTGGCTGGCTGCATCTTCTTTCGGTTTCCAACCAATGGGGGTGAAGAGGTGAGTGCTGAGTAGAACAATGAAGGCAGAAATACATTTTGATGGGATTAAATATGTAGATCAAGTGGCCAAGTGTTCAGCAAGAACCCTCCTGTTCTCAGGCTGATTCTATTGTCTTTTGGTTGATGATCAAATGTCCTCATCTGTGTTTTTCTCTGTTTGATAGACACAGATTAATATATTGCTGCAGGGTCTCAGTTGTTTGGATGGTAAACAAATGAAGAAGCTGTAGCCATGTACCAGTTTCTGAGGCTGATAGAGGTGGCCGTTTATGAAATATAGAAATAGTTTTGCCTATTAATCAATAGCTTACGGTAGGCAAAACTTAGAGGCCTTTGTCTATTGATTAGCAAAAAACAGTTTTGGCCCAGGGGGAAAGACCCCTTTGGAAGAGCTGGCTCCTGCCATTGTCATGCAAATGAGGCTAGTGGAGGGATGATTGAATCACAAACTTGCAGCTGGCAAGCCTCGCCCAAGGTAAACAGTGGCACTGTCATATTTTTAAAATTACATACATTGGGAAAACATGAGGGGAGATACATTGGGGTTTATGGGGAAAATATACCATCCTGATCACCCCTGCCTACCCTCCAGAAAGATACACAGTTTATTAGATTCAGAAAAGATAGCCCAAGGGGTCCTAGACAGAACGGAAAAAGTATTTGAGAATGAGCAAAAGTCCATAAGAGTAATGCAAAAGGAAAATAACTGGGTGTATTAATAAAGTGTGGGTTACAGAGGCTTTGCCATGTGGGACCATGGGGCCGTGGGAAGAGCCTTGGGTTCTCATGTGGGGAGAGTTAGGGGATTATGGGATCACTTCTAGCCTGGTGTTCTTGGGAAAACTACAAATCCCTTGGTTTTAAACTGTCTTCTACAGAGCCTAAGAAAAAGGGGGTCACCTCCGATATCAGTTTGGCCTTTCCACATTTACATGAATAAATACATACTCATGTGCAGACCAGGCATCAAGCTATCAGTGGTCACCAGTCATGGTGGCTGGCTACCTATTACTTCCAGAATCAGGGATAATACAATTCTAGTTGTGAGGGACAACAATGAAGAAGTGCCATGGCACATCTTTCATAGTTTTCTGGTTGACTACTGCTGGAATAGACAAGATAAAGGTGCTCTTCGGTGTGATCAAGCAAGATTCTTCCTATGTTTTATGTCATTCTGGTGCCTTACTCAAGCCTGGATCCAGCTTTACTCATGTGTTTCCTCAATCCAGTCCAGGATCATGCTTGAGAGGAAAGTTGAATATCTTGTCAAATTAAAACAATCCAGCTCTGACATCTGGCATTTAGATATACCACAGGACCAAGCACATCTACTCTGCTAATTAAATACAAATTATGTATGATTTAAGGAAGATTAAACTTCCCATAAAATGGGGCCTCTATTATGCTATACTTTAAGCACATAAAGCAACTAACATAGTTCAACGGGAAGCCAATTTACAGCTAACAACAACTAATACAGGCAGTTAATGCTCATTCTGGTGTTCATTGTCTACTAATGAATTGCATTTGATGGGTAAAGTTTATGGAGAGCAGACACAGGCTATGAAGGGAAATTCTAATGTATCTTATGGAGGAAGGCAATTTCTGGGAGAAGGTATATCTCTGAAACAATGCATTACACCAGAGCATTATAGCACTATCATTACACTTTAATTGCCAAAGGTCTGTACTTTAGTGCGGCACTAATGGTCTCTGGCTTAGCATTCTAAATGTCCCTCCCTAAACTGCAGATCTTAGGATCCCAAAGGCCAGAATTGTGAAAGTTAAAATAATAATAGTGCTTTATTTCTGTAGCATGAATAGGCTTCTGCTTTCAAGGGAGCCATATCTTGCACTTAGGCCATTTTGTCCCTCTCTGAATGGGACAGCTCTGAGCACGACAAAATGTGAAATCTGTAAACTGCACTTCAAAATGAAAAGGAAGCCCCAGGACACAAGGAGGTGGAAAGGCACAACACTCTATCTTGGAAATGTTTAATAAACCCTTCAGTGCTCCCCTTCAGTGGTGCATCTTTTCTACGAGATGGAAGAGAAATGGGATGGAAAGATAAGTAATGCAAATAATTCCATGGGAGGGAGAAGATAAACAACACAAGTGATTAAATGTAGGCATCATTCCCATTTGCAGGATAATAAATTGAGGTCACAACTCATGAAAATGCTGGCTAAGAAACATACAACAGAATTACTTTCACTTCAGTTCTATATTCCCAATTCTTCTACTACAGAGCCAGCTATAGGGAGCACACAATGCCCCCAGTAAAGCAGCTCCATTGGCTGCTGATAAGTGTGCCGTTGCACCTGGACTATCAATACCTTGTGAAAGGGCAAGGACGTGGTCTATCTATCCCGAGGGATTGCTTTTTTGCCTCCCTTTAAAGGCTCAGGGCTTAAAGGATCAAACAGAACACTTTAGTTAACTCAAAACAGTTTATTGTCCATTACATGAGTTAACTTCACTCAGGCACTTTGCTTAATTTCCCCAAAATAACAACTGGTGACATAGTCTCCAAAATATGGTAAAAAAGAGTTCTTACTTTAAAGTTCCTTTAACTATTTTTGGTCCTCGAAGCTGTAGCTGAAAAGCCCTCTGAGTCCTTTCTCTTCCAATGGCTTTGAGGTAGGAATACTTGTTGCTCCAGTCAGATGGCTGAAGTCTTCCTCCTGAGGCCAGATGACTGGTTTGGAGGTGCTTGGAACTCCCCAGAGTTACTCAGCCTTCCGATATGCTGAGCCTTCTGCTTGAATTCCAAGGGATTAGTCTGTATTGGTATTGAAGGATGGCCTGGCCATGGGCCTGGTCTGGCGAACCTTCGGACACGTCCTTTCAGGAGAGATCCTGATAGTCAATTAAATGCAAAAGTAACATGTTCCCCAGATCCCTAGAAAAAGGGACGGAACAAACTCAACTGTGCTCTGCAAATGATGATTGGCAGGTGCTAAGGACCAATCAATGCAACTGAATCTCTTGCAAACTGTGCAGACTGTATAAAGACACTTTAACAATGCAAAACCTTTAAGAACTCAAGAGTTTCTGTGCAGGTGGTGCTCACTGCGCGGTCACAATAAGTTTCAAGTCCCAATTCAAAGTGCTGGTTATCACCTATAAAGCCCTAAACAGCCTGAGTCCTTTCTACCTTCATGACAGATCTTAGAACTGACACAAGTTCTAAGATCTGCCAGGGAGACCCTTCTCTCAGTTCTGCCACTATCACATGCATGATTGGTGGGGAAAAGGGAGAGGGCTTTCTTGGTGGTGGCCCCTTGGCTTTGGAACCCCCTTCCCAGGGAGATTAGACAGGCCTCCACACTGTCCTCCTTTCGTAGGGACTTGAAGACGTGGCTCTTCAATCAAGCCTTTGAGGATATTTAGCCTCTAGTTGTCCTACGCAGTAGGTGCACATCCTGCTCTTTATCTCATGTCATCTCTCTATTACTACAGCTGGCACTTATTTTATTCCAATGTTTACAGCCCAGCCATGCTGCCAGTAATTTACTGCCACGGTTAGAGGATCACAGCTTGATTGAGTCTGAATTTATGTTTTATATGTGCATGTGTTTGATTTTATTGTGTTTCATATTATGTTCACTTTTATGTTTGTTTTTAGGCACTTTCTGTTGTCTGTAAGCTGCCCTGAGTCTCTTTGGGAGATGGTGGCGGGATACAATAATAAAGTTGTTGTTGTTCTATTTTTTGATTTGTCTGTTTTTGCCTTGTGGAAACATCTTTAGTTGGCGGAACTGCTCATTCTGAACATTATAAAAACACCTTTCAGTTTGCAAGTGCTTCCAGCCCAATGGATTGTGGTGTGTGACTCCACCCTCTTTAGTATGACAATATGAGTGCATGGCATTGTTGCCAGGACTGGTGAGTAATTTACGATCACCTTTTGAAAATACAGAGCCACAATGAGTGTGAGATGCACACAAGAACACAAAGAAGCTTTTCAGAACCAGCTCAATTAATTTTTTCCTCTGCCTCGCTATCAAAAGGCTGCTCTGCCTGTCAATCCACTGTGGTCTAACCACAGTAGGGTTTGTTTTGACAGCGCATACAGATCGGACACATATGTGTAATAACATCAACACATTTCTACCATCACCTCCACCATCTATCTCATTTGCTTTTCTGCTGAGCTGCTCCACTAGTCCTCTTTGCCTCAGGGAACGAGGAGAACAATTACGCTTTGTGTGGGTTTTCTGAAATGACTGTCAGGCCTCCGCAGAACAAATGTGATGTGATGGGAAGGAAAAATGACTTTGTGGTCTAATGTAGCAGCAGGGCAGTGGGGTGGGGTGGGAGGGAATACATTTTTTCACCTCCACCTGTTGACATCTTTGTTTCTTCACAGAGAGATGGAGACACAGAAAGAGGCCAATTGCCAGAGGTAATTTAAACATTAGCTCCATCTTGTCCCCTCCCTCTGTGGTTCCTTGTTTAGCCGCTCATACTGTGGGGACCGGGTGAGAGAAAGGTGAACATTCCAGTAGGTTTTGATAAGTTGAACATTTTTTGAGAAGTTAAAAGGAAATTAATATTCTATTTGAATAGTATTTGTGTCGTCTCTTCATTATATTCCCCTTTCCCAGCCAAGTAGGCTCCCCTACAAGCCATGCCCTGGATACTTCAGAATTTGGGAATTTGATATTACCATGAGATCCCTCTCATTCTAGAATTTGATTTTTTTGGTAAACTCAATTTATATTTTAACTTTCTCCTATGGCTATGGTGCTCCATGTAGTCATGCTGGCCACATGATCTTGGAGGTGTCTATGGACAATGCTGGCTCTTCGGCTTAGAAATGGAGATGAGCTCCAACACGCAGAGCCGGACACAACTGGTCGATATCAGGGGAAAACCTTTACCTTTTTACTACCTATGGCTGATATTGAAATATCTTACTGTTAAATAAAACAAATACAAGCAGTACCTGAGTTACAAATATCTGACTTACAAATGACTCATAGTTAAGAACAGGGGGGTGAGACCAGGGGCGGTCCCAGCGATTCCGCCACCTACGCGGCCGCGTAGGGCGTCACCGGCTGGGAGGGGCACCACCGGCTGGGAGGGGCGCTGCCGCGGCGCCTCCGCATCCCCACCGCCGCACTGCCCTGCGCCGCTGGCCGCAAGCACGCGAGCACCTACAGGCGCTATAGCGCCTGTAGACGCTTCTGCGCATGCGCGACCGTCCACACACGCATCACTCTCCTAAGTGTGCCTGTTGCTTTGGAGCCAGCGCGCATGTGCAAAACCTGCACGCATGCGCACTGGCTCCAAAGCGGCAGGCGCGCTTGGGAGCGAGTGCGCGTCGCTGACGCGCCGCATGCAGAAACGCCTACAGGTGCTATAGCGCCTGTAGGTGCTTGTGTGGCGCCGGCGCGCAGGGCAGTGCGGCGGCAGTGCGGGCGTGGAGGCACGCGCAGAAAGGTGCGCTATAGCGCCTGTAGACGTTTCTGAGCATGCGCGAACGTCCGCACACGCGCACTCGCTCCTAAGCGTGCCTGCTGCTTTGGAGCCAGCGCGCATGCGCAAACCTGCACGCATGCGCACTGGCTCCAAAGCGGCAGGCACGCTTTGGGAGCGAGTGTGCGTGGCGCTGATATTTCCGCGCATGCGCAGAAAACGCCTACAGGTGCTATAGCGCCTGTAGGTGCTTCGCGCGCGCCGGCGGCGCAGGGCAGTGCGGGCGGCAGTGCGGGCGTGGAGGCACGCGCAGAAAGGTGCGCTATAGCGCCTGTAGACGCTTTGGCGCATGCGCGAACGTCCGCTGCACGCGCACTCGCTCCTAAGCGTGCGCGTGCTGCTTTTGAGCCAGCGCGCATGCGCAAAACCTGCACGCATAAGCGCACTGGCTCCAAAGCGGCAGGCGCGCTGGGAGCGAGTGGTGCGCTCGCTGATGTTCGCGCATGCGAGAAACGCCTACAGGTGCTATAGCGCCGGTAGGTGCTTCGTGTGCGCGGCCGGCGGCGCAGGGCAGTGCGGCGGCAGTGCGGGCGTGGAGGCACGCGCAGAAAGGTGCGCTATAGCGCCTGTAGACGTTTCTGCGCGTGCGCGAACGTCCCGCACACGCGCGCACTCGCTCCTAAGCGTGCCTGCTGCTTTGGAGCCAGCGCGCATGCGCAAACCTGCACGCATGCGCACTGGCTCCAAAGCGCAGGCGCGCTTGGGAGCGAGCAGTGCGCGTCTTGCGGACGTCGCGCATGCGCAGAAATGTCTACAGGTGCTATAGCGCCTGTAGGTGCTTCTGTCTTGTGACGGGCGGCGCAGGGCAGTGCGGCGCGGCAGTGCGGGCGTGGAGGCACGCGCAGAAAGGTGCGCCGCGGCGGCGTGGGCGTGGCGTGGCGGCGGCGGTGAGTGACGCGGCAGCGGGGGGGAATTTTCTTTGCGTACCCCCCCCAGATTAGGTCGGACCGCCCCTGGGTGAGACAACAGGAGGTGAGAGAAATCTATCACCTGGAAGGGAAATTCACTCCTGAAGGTGTTATCACGGGGGAAAGGTGTCTCCACTGAAGCTTTATCTCCAGACCTTGTTTCCACAGCAAGCAAAAATTTTCAAAATCCAGTTATCACAGGGACAGAAAATGAGGCGAAATCTTTTGGAGAGGGGCCCAGACAGCAAAACAAACACCAGAAGGGTATTAACCCCCATGCTATCCATGGCTGGGACCCTCCTCCCTCCCTCCCTCCCCTCCCCCTCCCTCCCCCCATCCTCCATTCCTCCCTTCCTTCCCTCCTCCCTCCCTCCCTCCTTCCCTTCCTTTTCATCCACCTTTTCCTCTAAACTGCTCACAAATATTTCTTCCCTCCTTGCATTTTTCTGGAAGACACACACACACACACACACACACACAACATATACACACACATGTTACATTATCTCTTTATTCATTCCTATTGCATCCTTTTTTCTATGCAGTACTAGCAGGCAATTCTATACCAATGTACCTCGTTTGTTTGCAGACTGCGCTCTTCCCACTACAAAAGGTTAATAAATGACTTTCAAAAGGATCACTTCATAATTTTAATCTATTTTAATCTAAGCAACTGCACTCATTGGTTAAACATACTACTTCCGTTCTCACAATACAATCTATCTGAACATTTCCCTTCATATCTCAACTTCTACAAGGACAAGGGACTTTTTAAAAATGAAAGCTGAGTATCTGCATCAACTGAAAAACCAGAGTAGGTCTGGATGATATATCTAGAACAGTGGTTCCCAATCTATGGTCTGCGGACCACCAGTGGTCCTTAAGAACAAAAATATAGTCTGTGGTCTCACCATTACTATGCCATTGCCTCGAAACCACGTGGCAACAAGAGTGACTTGTGTCATGAAACTCTATTATAGTGGTGAGGCAACGGGGATGTTGGGAGGGAAGAGACTGACTATCCACGAAAGACTACTACTACCACATCAGCTCTAGATTATTAAATATGTTTTTTCAGGGCAAGCAGATGGTGGCTACTGGATGGCATATGTTCTGTATCAGAAACTAGAGCTGATGTAGTCTATCCAATGCAATTTTATGAATCAGAACCCCAAAAAACCAAACTGAATCTAAAGTTGACCAAAAACCAATTCGTAAGCCTTGCGGTACTAATGGAGAGTGGTCCTGGTCACTTCGTATCTGGTCAAAAAGAAGTTGGGAACCACCGATCTAGAACCTAAGTAAAACACTGCCAAATAAAACCGTGTGGCAACCAACCACAGTTACAGTCACAAGATTATCCCGACCTTATCTAAGCTCCGGCATTTTATGTACTTATGACACTTTAATGGCCACCCTAGCAACCCAGCCCTCAAACTATTGCACTTTCCTTCGGCTCTCCCAAGGAATCATTGCACTTACTCTGAGCCCAAACCCAGTTTCCAATTCTTCAGCTACGGTAATGTTTTTATGATGTTAATTGATTTTAATGTTTTTTTAAAAAATTATTTGTTGTTATTGTTTTTACTGTGTCCAGGGAGATAGAGGCAGGGTATAAAAATAAAGTTATTATTATTGCTGTTATTATTATTATTAATATAAGATGTATAATTAAATTCAGCATGATTTGCTACATTACAGCTTGACTAGAGCATTTCTGTTGAGAGGGAATGTTTGCAAATGTAACTGAAAAGCTGTCTTTGGAGACATCAAAGTATTAACCAAATAGCTGACCATATTTCACCTCTTTCAAAATATCCTTTTAGTGCCTGATTTTTTTTAAAAAAGAAAAACCCTTTGCTTGTTGTGTAACGATTGAGATACACTGCACACAAATTGTTTCCATTCTTTTCCTAAGCCTTTGCTTTAAAATAAAAACAAGTTTTCTCCTAGATGTACACCCAGACACAGACGCATGTGCCTATGGAGCAACTGTTCAAGCAATCACTCAGCGTTGGAAGCATGTTTCCAGGTATCAACACTTTCTTTGCTAGCTGTGTAGAATACAGCTGTCTTCGGTGTCATTCATATTATTATTATTTGGAAAAAAAGATTGACAAATAGAAGCTCTCCAAGAATGGGGCCAAGCTGACTTCCCTTGGAAAGGCATTCCACATTCAAGGTGCAGCTACTTAATCACTTGGGCAATTTGATAGTAGGACACACAGCAGGGTCTCTGCTCTAGACCCCACATTCTAGGCACGTTCATAGAAGGTGATGCATACAAGCCATTTAGGGCTTTCAGGGTCAGAATTGTTAGGGCATGCAAAAGAAATCAGTTGGTGAGTGTGTTAACTGAAAATGCAAAGCACAAAGCTGATTGGTTGGGCTACGCTCAGGAGACTAAGCCTGGGAGTTTTGACAACAGTTACATTTTTAGGCTTGAGCTGTGCAGGAGCTCGCACAGAGACAGTTTGATTTCTTACTTCATGAGCTGCTGGAAGGAGATTTTAGACATGGACATCCAAAGACCATTTTAAATTTCTCTAAAAGGACATTGTGTGAGTTGATGCAACTGTTCACATGATTGTATATATGTTGTTCTGAATTACAAAGAACAAACTTCTTGGTTTTTTTCTGGTAAGACAGTGTGTAGGCTGTTTAAAGTACTGATTCTCAAAGTGGGCGATACCGCCCCCTGGTGGATGGTGAGACGATCCAAGGGGGCGGTGGGAGGCTCAGGGGAATTTGGGGGGCAGTTAACCCCTTTAAGGGGGCGGTGAACAATTAGCTATTTAGGAGGGGTCACGCGGCCCTCTTCTTTGGCCCCGCTCCCTTTGCTTTGACCTGCATATTAGATATTTGGATTAGAATTTCTAAAAGTAGCAAAATTATTTATGAAGTAGCAATGAAAATATGGTTGGGGGTCATCACAACATGAGGAACCTTATTTAGGGGTCATGGTATTAGAAAAGTTGAGAACCACTGCATTAATACATATATCTTTCTGTTTAATTGCTATTAATTTTTAAAAAAAAATAATTTCTAGGGGGGCGGTGAGTAATTTTTTTTTCTGGAAAGCGGGTGGTAGGCCAAAAAAGTTTGGGAACCACTGGTTTAAAGTGTGAACTTCGTGCGGTTTTCATTCTGCCACAAAAACTAATATTAGCCTATGTTAATTGGATAGAAAATAGAGTGGGATCATACCCTCTATGTCGATATCCAACCTCCACATCTTGATAGGAAGGCAAAAAAGAACCCTGAGAAACTGGAAAACGTTTGCTCTTCCAAATATTTTGGACTTTAACCCCCACAGTTCTTTTCTATTAGCCATTTTGAACATTATTTCTGGGATCATAAGTCCCGGGCAGGCATGTAGCCGGGGGGGGGGGGGATGTGAGGGGCTTCAGGGTGGTCTGCTAGAAGGTCTTACTGGTACATTATTTAAACTGTTATGCTTATTCATATCATGATCTGATCTGATCACCATACTCAATATATCCCATATGCAGGGGGTATTGGGATATCAATACAAAACGTTTGCTAGGATAGACCCACTCCCATGCAGACTCAGCCCCCTCCTGAATCAAACTCAGCCGCTCTCGAATCAAAATCCTGGCTACGGCCCTGGTCCCGGGGTTTCTCACTTCTGCTCTATTGGCTGCATAATTCCTGCAATTGCAAAACTTTTTTCTCCAATCTTCATTCACAGCCCATCATTCATAAGAAAGAGCATTCTGATCATTATTGTAATTATCATGGGAAATGTTTAAGAAAAAAACACATTATAATAGCATCGTTGTGAAAGAACATTTCTGTGTAATAACGAGATGCAAAACAGAGCTTTGGTGCATTCCTTTCCAATAACTTTGAAATGCTTTGCATTTTGACTAGTGTTTCTCAGACAAGTAGCTTAAAACACCCAGCAAACAGTAATTAATCATAGATTGCATTATTTCAGTAATTGCTAAAGCGGTGAATATATTAATGTAGTTAAGAGATCAGTTTAAGAATCTGAAAACGGATAAACACCTAAACACCTTGGAGACATGGAGCCCAGCGGAAAGAGACAGCATTAACAGCAACACATCAGATGTCTTAATTTTTTTTATCTTGGCCTCTCAGGACTTCATTTAGATTGCTGTGACTAACTCTGACAAATGAAGTATCCATAAATTTGCCTAATCCTTGGATCAAATTAGATGTATTTAATGTTAGAATAGACCTGTGGAAATCAAGGAATCATAAATTAGAGCCACTGGGTTTACATAAACATGAATAAATCTGAATCCAACTCACATTTTAAAAACTTTGCAATGCATTGGTCTTCGTAACACATGTGGTCATATTGTTTATAGAGTATGTAAGAAATAAAAAGGATTATTTTTTGTATGCAGGTTGAACATAGCAAATGGATAGTTTTGATGGTATTTATCCAGGTGCGTTTCAGCCAAACAATGCAAAGACAAGTCTAACGCCCAACAGTCAATTCTCTGAGTCATGTTTGTGGTTGTTGTGGCTTTTAATTGCTTCATACCACCCAAAATAATAGTATCAGAATCCACAAAAAAAAACCAACTGAATGTTTTTCCAGGTGAAAAGTGAAATGTTGCCCTAGCCTATTTGTGAAAGGGCATTAGGGGCTATGCAAGTGTCTAAAAGGATGGATTAACCATAATCTAGTAGCACTTTACGCCTAACTGATATATATTTTAGCATGAGCTTTTGTGAATATTAGTCCACTTCTGCAAATGCACTGAAAAGGTGAGCTTAAAGTCATAGGTTTTTCAGTATAGTTATACATACAGTCCTCTGAAACTTATCTGTAGAACAGACTGGACTCCTTTGGATGGGAGAAAGGGGTGGGGAGGGTCGGTATTTATTTCTGTAGTTCTCAAGCTTTTTAAAAATACTCCAAAGAAATATTGTTGCCCCACAATATTTTTAGATATAATTCCTGGCGTTATCTGCAACATTTCATTTCTATACTCTTCTTTTTAATTCTGAGATGGGTCAGGATGGTATGTATCATTCTCTTCTCCTCTTTTCTCTGCATAGTAAATTAGTATACAGTATTCCTTCACTACTTTGCAGTTTGCTTATTGCAAACTCGTTGTTTCACGGATTAAAAAAATATTAATTTAAAATATATATCATGGTATTTTCACTGTTTTATGGGGTTTTGCCACCGCCGCTCTCCAAGGCGGTTTCCCTCCTCCGTCCTCCCTCCAGCCTTGAAGGGCCTTTCCTTCCTTTCCTTCACTTTATTTTACGTTGATAAAGACTTAAAATAGTGTATGACTACTAAAGTAATTTATAAATATTAAAATAAACAGAGCATCCCTACATCACTTTTTTTCACTTATTTCGGAAGGTCCTGGAACCTAACCTCAGCAATAAGTGAGGGAACACTGTACTAGGGAAAATATAGTTTTATACAATACTATGACAACTTTGGGAAGAAAAAAAGGGAAATATTTGCATTTTACAGATCTAGTTGTACCTGTCAGGTTAAGCACAGTAGGTTAGTCACCAGCTGCAGCTGCAGTAAATATTGCCAACTGAATGGTTGACAGTTCAGTGTGAGCTCCTGACTTTCAGCTCAGCTCCTCCGCCCACCTAGTGGATTTGAAACAGCAATGTGAGTAGATGAATAGGAACCACATTAAGCAGGTGTATTTTAGGCACAGTGTTTCAGAGGAAAGTTTACAAACAAAGACAGCTCTTCGGCAAGGAGATGGAGTGACAGCACTCCCCTGTGGCCAAAACTGAGCACAGGCTCCAAAAGATGCTGAATGATGAGAAAAAGCCTAAATAACAAACATACTTCTATCTGTTGTCTGTCATGTCATTGTATAATCAGCATTGAATGTTTGCCGTATAAGTTCCCTTCGGGGTGAGAAGGATGTAATATAAGTACTGTAAACAAACAAACAAACAAACAAATAAATAATATAACCAGTTGAGCATTTGGGTTCAATTTGGAAAGCATTGCACATTATAACACTCCACAAAACTCTCTCCGTTATCTCAATTGTTGGGGTGCGCCAACACAGACTTGTGGTACCAAGGATTTTGTAGCTGCATCATTTGAGCACTTTTTAAAATAAAAAAGATGTTTCATGTGAGTAAGACCAGCTTCTACCTTTATGCACTAGAACAGAACTTTCCAAAGTGTGTGTTGTGACACATTCGTGTGTCACCTGTAGTGAATTGCATGAATCTAACAAGAAACCTTTGAGTCTAGGTGAAATAAGAATATATTTAAAAAGATATAAATAAAAGGTTTTAATGAATGCAATTCATGTATGTGTCCCTATCTCTTATAGGGGAATGGTTTTAACCTCTGCTTTGCTAATAAAACTGAATTACTGTGTTGCAAAATGATGCGTGAACAATATGAAATGTTTGAAAGCTCTGCACTAGAACTTTTCAGGAGCTGCACAAACTACCAAACAATACGAGATAAAAACTAAAATGGTCAGAAGTCAATTTCTGGTTCTCAAAAATTGTGCTTTCAAAATGCTGATAAGGATAAGGGACATCCAAGTTGCCCA
This sequence comes from Anolis apletophallus, assembly GCA_030556195.1. Taxonomy (NCBI): domain Eukaryota; kingdom Metazoa; phylum Chordata; class Lepidosauria; order Squamata; family Anolidae; genus Anolis; species Anolis apletophallus. The sequence continues at coordinate 31,499,461 of JARBWK010000013.1, read as the reverse complement.
ATCCTGGTTTGCCTTTGGAGAAAGGATTTTGCCTTTTAGGATTTTTTTTGAGCAGAAAAAGGTTGGTCTTGGGATTCTGGAGATGTCAAGAGCCACAAAAACATCTTTTGAGAGCCACATACCTCTTGACAATGTGGCCATATAGTTTAGGGACATAGATTGTACATGCATAAGATCTCCCACAAAAGTGATTGGGCATTTGCACAATCTCATGCACAACATCCGCAATCTGTCTAAGGTGACACAAATGAAATTAGGCATTGTCCTGCATAAGTGGTTTTCCATTGGAGTGCACATCCAACTGTGCATCTGTCTCACGATCCAGCGGCACATGACATTGTGCACCATTGTCATTCATTGCCAGGGATGTGTAATAAATTCATTGCATTACTCTGCACATGAAGATTTATGCTACACAGTTCTGGTGGAGATTCTTGGCCATGGTGCCATTCTTCACATCTCCTTCTCTCATGGAGTAACTAGAAGAGAGCGGATGCTAACAATGCAACGTATCTTACATTGATAGCTATCGGCAGGACTTGCATAATTGCCGCCTACAAGATGATGGGCTCTACCCACCCTCTTCTTCCTGACACATTTCATAAGTACTAGACTTGCCTCATTTTAAATAACAAAAGAAAATAAATATCTCTTAATGATCACTTGTCTCCAACTGGAAACACAGAAAGCCAGTTGTCTGCCTCGCTTGCATAACCATTGTATACTTACCAACCGATTATTAAAAGAAAACATTTAGTATCTATTTCATCTGTTGGGTTACTTAATGACAAAGGAGAGACTCAATAAAATAAAACTTGCCTGCATAAGAATATGGATTGATTTCCCCCCCTGATGTAACAACCCTCCCGCCCCATTTGGTGTGTGTTGTGTCCTCCATCTCCCCAAAGCAGGAGTAGATCCATCCACACATCATAAAATAAGAGACTTGAGGTGCTTTAACAAGAAGCATGATGAGTCCTCAGGATTAGTTTGGATTAGTCTGTTGCTAGTGGCAGGGAAGGTTGGCTCCTGGCCATGTATTCACCTCAAAAACACACAGCTAATTGGAAAAGCACCTGTGATGAGGTGTAGCTCACCACCTGCACTTTACTGAAATAAAATAAGCCTACATAATTGAGTACATTACATATTAATGTTGCGAAATCACCTCCGGGCCCTTTTTAATTATTATTCATTTAAAATAAAAAGAAAAGGTTTTGCATCAAAACTATATGTCTCATTTTACCTTTCCAAAGGGCTGTGCAGAACACCAACCAATCCTGATGAAAACAACTTCTACGGTGACACAAGAAACAGAACTTGCTGCATTACTTTTTATACGTAATCTAGTCTTGATTCCTTTTAGATGTGTTCTTTAAAAAACAATACATTGTTATTACTATTTCTGATTTTTTTAATTAAAAAAATCATCCTTGAAGAAAAATGGGTTTTGGGTGGAGGAGGAATCTTTAGAAGCTGAAAAATGCAGATCTCACGGATCACATGTGGTCCATTACCTTCTTCACCCCTGTCTTATCAGGTCCTTTAAAATAATTATCAAAAGTAGTTATTTATTTATTTATTTATTAGTTCCACTTAATATACCGCTCTCTCTGGAGTCCAGAGCGGTTTACAGAATTAAAATAGCAATAAAACATAGCAACAAACATAAAACACAGTAAAAACTAATATAAAACTCCAATTAAAATCCCATTCCCCACACTGTTAGAAAACGTTGCTTGCTATACAATTAAAGTAACATCATCCCCACATATTCAATTACTTTTGAGCTTTGTCTTCCTGGAACAGAAATGTTAAAACTGGTGAAATGTGTAGCAGCTGTGGTGGTGGTGGTGGAATCCCGTTGGTGACATATGCAACAAAGTGGGTAATTATGCCTGTCTGGATCATTTTAGGATCAATGTGGATGGAAGAATCCAACATCTTCATCTGTAATGACCCACTCCTCCTCCCTCCTTGCAGTCTAGGTTTCTATCCCCAAACCACAAAGGCCCAATGTACACTGCCATATAATGCAGTTTGAACTGCATTGTGTGATCAGTGTAATCTTATATAATGGAGATTGAACTGCATTGAACTAGATTATATTCCAGTTAATCTACATTCTGAAACTGCATTATATGGCAGTGTAGATGGGGCCATAGCGGCCAGTGGAGGGAAGGTGGAGTGGACAGGTAGTACTCTGTTTCTGGCTCTGTTTCTGCCACTGGGTGCATGAAAAAACAGGTATCTTATAATACTTCCTGGGGTTTCTTTGAGGGTCCTGGAGTTGTCGATTGAAGGAGAGGCACCTAGAATTCTTGGCCAGAACACTCCAGTGCCTCTCCAAACTACAAATCCTAGGATTTCATAAAATGGATGCATGACAGTTAAATTGAAATGAAAACACTATAATTGCATAATGTGAATTGCACCTGAGAGAGCTCTTTTCTGCCCTACCCACAAGATTTCAACTATTATTTTCACCCCTTGTATAGGGTATGCACAGATGGCCAGGAGACAGGGTAGATTTCCAGGAATTTCCTTTCTACGGCTTATGGGCTTGTTGAGGCAGAATAGGGCATGGACCTTCTTTGGTATAAAACATTGCTACATTCTATCACTCACAAATCTTCTTCTGCACCAATGGCTCTATCTCATCTTGTTAGTCCTCAAACGTTCAATTGAAGTATCTTTAATCAATTTACAAATCAACACATGATCACAACAATTGCTCACCAGAATCCTAGAGGAAAAAATGTAAACTATTTTGTGTAGACTTTCTGCGCCTATTACGTTTGGCAGATGTGATCTCCTTGGAGGTAGGTCAAATCAAGTTTCAATTAAAACCAAACTTTAAACAAATTAGCAGTTTCTTTTAGCAAAATTATTGGGGGTTTTTTAAATTTTCATGTCAAAAATATTGCATAAACAAATAAGTTCAAGACTGATAAAACATAGGGAGCACAAGCAGCTAAATAGTTTTAGACCAAAAAAAGGAGGACAGCCATTACATTGTCTGTAGCTTTAAATAGTCTTTCCTCTTTGCATGAGGCAAGGCATTGTGGGCAAGCATACAGATGCTGAGTTGTTTGTTCTGCTCCATAGTCGCACAAGGTTGTCTTTTGATCTGATAATTTTGCTGACGAAAGGGATACTCTTGCTAGGAAACATTAAGAGGAGTGGTGGTTCTCATGAAACCTTTCCTTGATTTAAGTCTATTGGGGGAGGCTGATAGCAATACAGTGTGTGGCTTGCACAGTGTTCAACCTTATTTATCTCGCAGCACCAACTTCCCATCCCACTTTTTTTGGGGGGGGGGATGCCAGCTAGCTTATATAGTCTATCAGCAGGTGTAGGGAAATGCGCCTATGGCTGGAGGTACAAAGATGACGCCACAATGGCTGTTTCGCGTTGCTACGCTTCCTCAGGGCGCTCGGACTTCGAACCGCTCCTCACAACTTCAATGTGGTCTTCACATCAAGATCATCACAAAGGCGAAGTCCTCCCGGGCTGTAAGCAGCTGCTTTTGTGATAATATTGATGTGCTGAAATGCGAAACCTCTCGTGAAGACCACATTGAAGTTGAAGGACTACAATCCTAGTGAGGAGTGGTTCGAAGTCCGAGCGCCTTGAGGAAGCGTAGCAATGCGAAACGGCCATTGTGGCGTCATCTTTGTACCTCCAGGCGTAGGCGCCTTTCCAGCCGGCGTCTTGCCAGCCAGCTCATTCCCATCGGCTCCCACAAGGACTTGGTCTCTGGTTTGTGAGTTAACAGACTCCGAACTTGCTTACGGGTTCATTTGGACAGTGAGCTTGTGTCTTTTGCACCCATTTACTATGTTATGGGCTCCATGCTTCTCTCTTTGATATGTATATGAGATATGATATTTGATGTTAAATAGTAATGTGATTCTAGACCTGTTATTGTGTGATTAATAGACACTTTGAATGTTGTGATGATTTTTAAATATTACATATGGCACAATTAATACATTTTGATACTGTTTGCATATCGAGCATGGTTTATGATTACAGTGTTGTGTCACATGCCCTTCCAGCCCTGAAATAGTTAAAGGTACAGCGTAGTTTTGTTTGAGATGATAGAAATGTCCCATTAGAGTCAACAAAGGATGTTTTACAGACACAAACAACTATCAGGAATCTTGCCTCAAAATTTAAGATAAAGCAAGTTAACATGGAACCACACCAATTAAAATTTGTCCCTAGTGATTAAATCTGTCATTCGCTGATTAGTCTGCTAAACCTCCCATTGATTTCAATTCATTAAGGCTCCTGGAGGACAATAGCAGAGATAACAATCTGTAGTATAACCAGCATGAGAGATAATGTAATGTTTTCTTTCCCTGTTGGCTGATATCATCCCAATCTACCTGGAAATAAGTTTCCTGCCAGAAAACCAGCCATTGTAACAGTTCAGCCTGATTTCATAAATAGCCGTCTTCTAAGCATGGATGTCAAGGTGGGTTCTCCATTTTTGCTGAAACCTGCTCAGTCAAGTCTTCAGAGACTTGATTAGGCCTGTCACACTTGCCTGAGTTTATGTGTCAGCCACTTCTTGCAGACACTTGTTTGCCTCCAGATTCACCCATCTCAGTTTTGCTGGCATCACAAAATCTCAAGCTAGACCACAGAAAGCAAGAGATTTGCCCAGTTTTGGATTATCTGTGTACTAAATGGTCAATTGATTGGCAGCCAATTACAGATCTGTCACTGGGTTGACCCACAAGCAAGCCACTAATGCATGTAATGTTTATTCATATTAAATCAGTGCTCCTTAATCTAACTGAGATGGATTGACTGACCTCCCCCTCTCCCAAGTACCAGGAACTGCCATTGAATTTGTGCCCATTGACTGTAATGGTTTCTTCCTTTCTTAGAATTTTTCCACAGACCAGCTCTGGTCCATGGAATACCACTTTAAATATTACCCCATGAAATCATGTTCTCTGAGCATTTCTGTCTTAGGGCTCTTCTACACAGCTTTATATCCCAGAACATGAAGGCAGAAAATCCCACATTATCTGAGTGTAGACTCAGATAACCCAGTTCAAAGCAGATATTATGGGATTTTCTGCCTTGATATTCTGAGGACCCTTCCGCACAGCCATATAACCCAGAATATCAAGGCAGAATAACTGACAATATCTGCTTTGAACTGGGTTATCTGAGTCCACAGTGTCATATATCCCAGATCAAAGCAGATAATGTGGGATTTTATTCAGCTGTGTGGAAGGGGCCTGGGATATAGGGCTGTGTGGAAGGGCACTCAGAAGATAGATGCCTCCAAGCTGAGTATAGTTGGAGAGTTTCAAAGTCAATGTTGCTTTGCTCTGAGATCTGCCTTAAAAATTCTATTTTCTACAGAGAAGCTGCTTTTTCTGGTTACATCTCCAAGAAACACTAAAGGCGACTTGGCCAGTGACGATACTTACTTTGGAACTCTGCAATTGTACTTACCCCAAATCTCTGGTTTTCTGTGCCAGTATAAACAATAATTCATGAACTTTCTTACTATGTTTAAGAATGCCTCTATGCCCAAACTGCCACTATCATCAACTGTTGTCACCAGCTCTAAGAAAATCCTTACTTTCCTTATGCTCACTTATATCACCGTGTACTTGTGAAACAGAGAGCAGAGCCAGCAAGGCAGATGGATATGGTAACTTTTCACTTAGGTTAAGTGAGACTTTGGATAGCAGGCCTTGGATCAGGTGCCTAATTAAGTAATAAAGAAGAAAATATGAAGACTGGCTAACAATTTCCACTGCAAGGGCTGCATAAATTTCCCTGCATTTTGCATGTGTGGAAACACAAGCACATGAAAATCCGAAAAAGAACTTGGACTTTAATACCCTTCTCTTCAAATCCTTCAACCATTACATGGCTATGCTGCTTGGGGGATTCAGACAGAGGTATTGTATTGAGAATTATTTGCCTTCCACACAGCCTATATCCCAAAATATCAAGGCAGAAAATCCCACAATATCTGCTTTGAACTGGGTTATCTGATTCCAAAATTAGTTAATGTGGGATTTTCGGCCTTGATATTCTGGGATATAGGCTGTGTGGAAGGGCTCTTGATAGCTCTAAGAACCTATTAGATCAGTGGTTCTCAACCTGTGGGTCCTCAGGTGTTTTGGCCTACAACTCCCAGAAATTCCATCCAGTTTACCAGCTGTTAGGATTTCTGGGAGTTGAAGACCAAAACATCTGGGGACCCATAGATTGAGAACCACTGTATTGGACACATTCATAGATGTCAAATCTCTCACAGTATATACTACTCCTGATGATTGAATGATACATTGAGGACCAAATACCAATGTCTGTACAGGGCAAGGATTTTGATTCTTAGTTTGGTTCAGGGGGGCTGACTGGGTGGAAGAGGGTCTTAGCAAACCTTTTGTATTTTTATCCCAATAACCCCATTAATGCATGGTGATGATCATGATATGAATAAACATAAATAATGTACCAGTAAGGCTTTTCACAGACCAAGAATTTCGGGGGGCTGATTAGCCCCCCTCTGGCTAATGCCTGTCTGTAGGTACTATTTGCTCAGCAATGTGAAATAATCACTGAAAGCATTCCCTAATGGGAAACAAACCCATGTTGACTGTTTTTGCCCTGTGTTGGGGATGGAAAGCCCTATGCATCATCTGAATGACCAGGAGCAACTTCTCTCCTACTTCAGGTTTGAGGTTCATGTAGATGGGCCCTGAGTAAAGAAACAAAAATATGGAATTTCAATATAATAATAAATAATAATAATAACTTTATTATTTCATGAGTCGCCCTTTACCAGAGTGCTCCAGGCGACTTACATAGACAAGATAAAACAGACATCTACAACAATTCCATTAACAGTTAATATTAGAGTGATTACAAACCAAATGCTCTACTAAAGAGCCACGTATTAAGGGCTTGCTTGAAAGAACGAAAGTCAGGGGAGGCTCTCAATATAGAACGAGCAAAAGCCATCAGGGCAGAAGCTCTTTTAATTGTGCTGATTAATTAATGATGAGCTTGCTGTCTGGTTCTTTAGGGAAAAGGTGGTGTTCTAACATCAGCCAAAAATAATATCGCCATTGTGGCATTTATCACAATGTTGAAAAAAGCCTCATAGACAATGTCAACATCATCTCAAAGACCCCTGTGGGAAGGAGACCTTTTTTTGGGTAAAAAAAAGGCTTCCATTTTAAAGGTGTTGATTGAAAGAGCAATATAAGTCTGCTTGCATCAAGGCTCTGTAGAATGATGTGGAAATGTGGAGACAGAAAGGTGGAAGGATGTGCCAACTTGACATGTACATGTGGGACTCTTATCAGACAACAGTACTGAGATTGCCAGCCAGACAATACAACTACGGAGTTTTCTCCTATAAGGAAAAAAAACCACTGAGAAGAGATGGGGAGAAAGAGACAAGCTTTGGCCATCCTAAACCCTATGAAGTCCATGGTGTCTCCATAAGTTGACCAGCAACTTGAAGGTGCATTCACACACATTGCTAGTACTAGAAGAAGACAAGATAGAACTAGGAATATTAAAAGCTAAGGAATCTTAGCTCAGCAATACAGCATCTATTTTGCATGCAGAACCAGACATCTCTAGTTAAAAATAGCCCAGTTCTAAAGCAAAAAAAGCCAGGAATCCTCTTTGCTGTTCAGAGTAGGCATAAAAGCCCAGAGAGAGCTGAAGTAGAACTGTGCATATTTTAAAATGCTAACTATATTTACCCTATATTTACACATTTTTTCTAGTGAGCTGGATAACATCAAAAAGCTATTTCACTCTATTTTCTTATATGCAAAAATCTGCATTAAGCAATATTGGAATTTCAATGATACCTAAGCTACCTCCAATGGTGCAAAGGGTTAAACCCTTGTGCTGGCAGGACTGAAGACCGACAGGTCAGAGGTCCGAATCCAGGGAGGGTATGGATGAGCTCCCTCTATCAGCTCCAGCTCCCCATGCGGGGACATGAAGGAAGGAAGATAAAACAGCAAAACATCCAGGCATCCCCTAGGCAACGTCCTAACACACGGCCAATTCTCTCACACCAGAAGCGACTTGCCGTTTCTCAAGTCACTCCTGACACGAAAAGAATGATACCTAATTGTAGTCTGTGAGATCCTTACTGATTGGAATGGACTAAAATGCCAATCACCAAGTAAGTACTCCAGGTTTTATCAAAAATGTCGGATCATTATCTTTCACTGGCAGAAATCCCGATCTTAAGAGGGCTGCTTTTTTCAGTGGTGCCAAGAGACATTTCCCTAAATGCAATGAAAATGAGTTCAGAAACTTCCCCTGCCTATAAGAAAACAGTAAATCAAAGCAGCAATATTTTCCACTGTTCAGCCTAAGTACTCTTTAACGTTTTCCTGATTATATTTTAAATTGACCTTGGAGCCAAGAATGTTATCAAAGCAGCAGTTCAGATTACCAAAGCGATTATCTTGCCACATACTGAGTGATATATATTTTCTTCCCCCTGGTTTTTCCCTACAAAGGCAGCAGTTCAATAAATAATTAATGTGGTTAAATCCTTTGGCTATTTTCCCTCTTGTAAGAAAAAAAATTAATTGGTCTTCAATCATCAATTTTATGGCAGCCCAGTATTACTACCCTTGCTTATACATGCCCTAATCCTTTTCTTGCCCCAGTACAAATTTAGAAGTATGAGTGAGCTAATATTATACTTTGCCGTCACCTCAAGAAAGATTTACTGTAAGAAAAGCAATATCTCCGACACTTAATAGAAGCAACCAAATAGAAATGACTCAAGTTTCACAACTACTTTCACCAAAGTAGCTATGCGTGTTTCACTGATTCCACTACCATTTTCCCAAATTGAGTTCGGGTTTAGTGACACTGGTCAGAACAATATGGTGAAAGCAGAAGTTATAACAAATGGGGGTTCATCTACACCCGTGGTTCTCAAAGCGGGTGGTACCACCCCCTGGTGGGCAGTGAGACGATGGGAGGTGCTGGAGAATTTGGGGGGCGCTGAGCCCCTGTAAGGGGGCAGTGGGAAAGGAAATGTTTTAGCTTTTTTGGTGAATGAAGATGGCTGAGTTGGGGTGAAGGGTCCCCCCTCCCGCACAAAGCCCACTTCTTCTGCACCAGGAGCAATAATGGAGAACCCAATGGGCACATCATCTCCCCCTTCCCATTTTCCAGAAGTATGCAACATTGGTATTACCTTTCTATTCTAAGTTCAATAAATATCTTCATAATTTCAAACTTGAATGTTTCAAATTTACACCTTTCTTTACTATATTTTACAAGAAGGTAGAAACATTAATAAATATATCTTTCTGTTTAATTGCTATTAAAAAAAATTAAAAATTATTTCTAAGGAGGCGGTGAGCTTTTTTTTCCGTAAAGGGGGCAGTAGGCCAAAAAAGTTTGAGAACCACTGATCTACACCTACCAAAAAATCTGAGGGAAGTCTGGAGTTTTGTCTGAAACCAAATTGTCATTCTATTGCTACTGTCATTGAGGTAGTTGGTCAGAAACCTTTGGAGAGCTTTTGGGCATCACTGAATTCTTTGCTGACATCAGTTTAGAACAGTTTAGATTGGCACCAGTCATGCTGTCCACATTCATCCTGAAGTATGGAAAACTTTGCTTAATGTGGAGTTCAACCAACTCTGCCTGGTAACTTCCACATTAAGAAGTCTCTGGATGTTGCCTGGACATCTTCCATGTCCAACTTCTATCCCTCTTTGGGGTAAAGGACCAATGTAGAAAAGCATATGTTTGGCTGAGAGATTGCTTCAAGATAATCATATATATACAGTATGTGGGAATACCAGGTATTTTCCTGGACTTGATAAAGTTCAAAGAACAAGAAGTGCAGTAATATTGTATGCACTTCTCACTGGCAAAGTGTGTAAGATCGGCATTATTTATTGTAGTTAGAAATAGAATGCAAGCCAGTGTCTCTCATTTGAACCTGGCAAATGTGTACAATGTAATTTCTTATATAATGAGTGCTGCTACTGTGTTATAAAAATGCTGAAAACTGATATTAATCCCATCCATGGAACAATTTGGAATCAAAATTATGTGATTATGCCATAACAGTTGAACTTTCTGGCAGCTGCTTGAGGTTTAGAGTACAATCATATAGGCATGCTCACATGCAAACTGTATGACATTTTCCTGAACTTACTTCCAGGTAGGTGTTTAAAAGATTCCAATCTGTAGGAACTAAAACAAAAAGTAACAGATTTATGATGCTGTCTATTGAATCTTGGCAACGTTTGGAGAAGGGTGATCAAGGTGACAAAAGGTCTAGAAATTAAGCCCTATGAAAAATGACATAGGAGCAGGATATTTTTAACTTGGAAAACTGAAAACTGATACGTTGTTCTGTATCATACTGTAAATTCTATTATGTCTAACCAACAAGTCCATTGACTATCTTGTCTTAAAATAATGTGAGTTGTAGGTAAACACATTTGTAGGGCATCTGTTTCAGGAAGCCTGGCGTGAAGACTACAGGTGACTGGTTCTTTTGTATGCTCAGAGTTAGCTCCACTGCATGTTTTCTGCAGATGTCATATGCAAACAAATGGTGTGCACATCTGATTCTTTAAATTACATTTGTGTGAGAAATGACATGTAGGTAAATGATCATTTTAAAGGGAAAGAAATCTTTAGAGTATGGAGATTTTGCTGGGAACATGTATAGATGTTCCTTAATTCCATGTAAACGCAACAATACCTCTCTCCATAGGGCAGGAGTCAAATTTAATCATTTGCTTCTTATAAATACATACAAATGCAACATACCCCTCCACATAATTGTTATAATTACTGGAGGATTTTTTCCCATTCATTTCACAATTGTTTTTGTAGAGAAGAAGGGAAAAAAAATAGAAAGATGGTGGAGAGAGACATGAAAATAATAGGAAAATATTATTTTTCTTGTTTTTCTTTTCTCATTTTTCTTGGACTGGTTGATTCTCTTGGGGTATCTTTATACTAAGTTTGTGCGTTTTGGCTGAACCTTGATCTGTTTCTGCTCACTGGAATCCAATAGACACATGCACCTGTTTTTGCGCACTTTCCGAAAACAGGCTGGTAGCTGGATAGTCATCTTTGGTCTGCAGCTGAAAAATATGGGTAGATCTGGCCCATTGGCAGCAATAGGCAACTAACAAGGCTTACCTTTCTGTTCCCAGAAACCCTTTCTTTTTTCCCCTTCAAGGGAGCCTGGGTTCCAGCATTGAAGTTAAGGAATCTACCTTCCTGGGACCCCTTGCTTTCTTCCCTTCAAGGGAGCCTGGGTTTCAGCAACGGAGTTAAGGAAGCAGACACAGCTTGCATAAGACACATCATCTCTGTGCGCCATGTGATACCGAAAAAGGGAGGAGCAGATATTATTGGCTGCCACAAGGTCCGGTTATGGATGGAAAACTGTGATGAATGGGGCCTTGCCATTATGTCCATCTAACCAAGCCAAAGAAGCCAGATTGGAAAATGAAAATGGCTAAAACGGATCTGTGCACAAGCCTACTTTATACACACATTTGAGCAAGGGACATCGGTCATCAGTCACACTGTCAAGGGACTTTAGTCAAAGTGGCTCATCATCTGTGTCAGAGACAAATACATGTAGGTTTGACAGGGTGAGGAAAAGATACCCAGATGCCTCACAAACATGAATAGTGATAATATTAGCTGTAGTTCTTTCATCATAAAATCATAGATTTGGAAAAACTCTTAGAGATCATCCAAGTCAATTGGCTTTTCCTCCAGATGTCTGAGAGTTTTATATATATATATATATATATATATATATATATATATATGGCATGGTTTCGAACCCAAAAATGGCGATTCTAAAATCAAATGGGGCCCCATTTTTTTTGATTAGTAAAAGAAAGACTTACAAAAAAATTTCCAATAATTTCTAAAATGTAACTTAATTACTAACGAAATTCGTTAGTAGTTCGTATGCCAGAGCATGCGCATTCCAGATGGTTTTGGCCTACAACTCCCAGAAATCCCAGCCAATTTACCAGCTGTTAGGATTTCTGGGAGTTGTAGGCCAAAACTTGAATAAATCACACTGAATTCTAGATGGGACTCTCCAAATAGGAAGGAGGGAGGGAAGGAGGGAGGGAGGGGGGTATTCTATTCTTGGAAGCAGCAAAAAAAAAAGGAGGAGCCCCCCCCCCTCGCTCCTCGCTGCCTCTCTCTCACCCCGATCCTGAGGGAGCGAGGGCCCAAGTTTGCCCAGGCTGAGAGGAAAAGGAAGAGGCCTGAGGCTGTGAGGAATGGTGGGAGTTGAAGTCCAAAACACCTACCTGGAGGGCTGAAGTTGGCCCCTGCGATGGGGCAAGGCAGAGCAACGGGGAAGAGAAGGGAGGGGGGGAGAAGCATCTGAGAGAGCGCAGGGAGAGAGAGGAGAAGTGTGTGTGTGTGTGTGAGAGAGAGAAGTTGGCCCCTGCGATGGGGAAGGCAGAGCAACGGGGAAGAGAGGGGGGGAGAGAAGCCAGCAGGAAAGAGGAGGACTACACTTTCCAGAATGCATTGCCTAGCAGCAGCGTCACTTCCAGTTCCCCATAGAAATGCGGGAAAAAGAAGAAGCTGAATGAAGGCGGGAAGGAAATGAGGGGGAGAAGACAGGGAGAATTATTGTACGTAGTACAATAATTAAGAATTTATTACGATCATAACGCAAATTGTTGGCCTCAAGGACCGTAAAAGGAAGTCTACTTCCTGGTTAGCTGCCGTGATGCGTATAAACTAGAAAGTCCCATTACATACGAATCACTTACGATTTCTTTTGATTTTCATAACCTTTTCTTATGCCATATATATATATATATATATATATATATATATATATATATTCTATCATACTTAAAGCATAGAAGAAAACATAACATCGACCTTATCAAAATGCAAACCAAAAGAAGCAGAAACAAAATATAGAACATCGTATTAAGATTTCAGCTTCCAGCATTCCTGGCCTGGCTTGGATATCTGGCAGTTGATGTCCAAAACATCTGGAGAACAAAAATTGAGAACGGATGCACTACAATTCTAAATATTTTAGAAAACTAAAAATCTAGTAATTTCATAGGATCCATGCACCTCTTTGAAAATGTCAACTCTCTGGGTGGAATCGCATGTTCTGAACAGACCTCCAATAGGGCAGGGTACTGTAAATTTCTGGACAGAGTTTGCTATGCCAGCTCAGGTTGTTATTTAAATGCATACATTCCTCATGCTCTACCTGCTTCTCCTGAGATGGGGCCCTTTCAAACTTCACATTCTACTTGAACTGTATCAGTTGCATCCTTTGGGATCCCAAGATTTGTAGTTTCTTGAAAATTGAAAATGCCCCCCCCCCCCAACCACAAATGCCACAGAATTCAACAGGACAGAACCATAGATATTAAAGAAGAATGATAGTGCTCTACAGTGCAACCCCCATATCTGCAGAAGATACGTTTCCAGGCTGCATGGATATGCAGTACTGAAGGTAACAGTGAACCTTACTGAAATGAAAGATTTCCAGCCTGAGAATATCAGAGAGTCATGCTGGAGGAGTGAGAAAATTCCTTGAGAGGCCATCTTTTTTCAGAAGTGGATAAATGAAACTGTGGTTACTTGTCCTGCAGATACAGGTATCATATTGTAACTATAAAAGGGCACCATTATCACTAAGTGAAGTCATAGTCTATTGGCATCTCTTGCTTTTACTCACACAACTTCATATAAAGTGAAGCCTACCAAACCTATATCGTCCTTTCAATTGCATCAGAACACTCAGCACTGGAGGTTATTCCAGGACAACCAAAGTGCAGCTGGAAAGGGAATATGGCCCTAGGTAGATCTGATGTTGTATAGGATTTGGCGATCACAAAGTTGTTATGTCTGGCTTGCTTTCTGCTGACATCGTATAAATGGCATAGTAAGCTGGTTGGATATGCTTATGCCACTTAAATTAATTACCTGGCTTGAAAGCACTTGCGTGATTAGCAGACATGACAGCAAAACATTGTGATGGGGGCTGATTATAAATTCTTGCATCGTGTCAGACATTTTACATTCAAGGGGCAGACATGTTTGTTTGTTTATTTATTTATTTCCCGCATTTGTATCCCATCATTTCTCAGCCCCCGAAGGGGGACTCAGGGCAGCTTACATTAAGCCCCATTAAGAGGCTATTGCAAACAATGATAGCAATAAAATCATAAATTAAACATATCATTTAAAACAATACATAGTTAAAAACCATACATTAGTCATCATACAATTATTTATTTATTTATTTATTTAATACTTTTATATACCGATCTTCTCAACCTCCGCAGAGGGACTCAGGCTAGTTAACAGCAAGGATTCAATGCCAAATTACAATTTAAAACATAAAAGCAATAAAAGATTAAAATACAAGTAGATTAAAATACATAAAAATACACATAAACCAGATCTCCAAGACATAAAACATGTCCAATTTTGGTCCGCCATAAACCAGACTCATAATCATGTCGTCATTCCAGATCGACCCTTTAAAGTGCTGCTTACAACTATTATCCAAACACCTGGTCCCAAAACCATGCCTTTAATTTCTTTCAAAAAGCCAGGAGGGAGGTGCTGATCTTATCTCAGTTGGGAGTGTGTTCTATAGGTGAGGAGCCAACACCGAGAAGGCCCTCTCCCTTGTCCCCACCAGGCGCATTTGAGCTGTTGACAAGAGTGAGAGCAGAACCTCCCCAGATGATCTTAGATTTTGAGGTGGGACGTAGGGGTGGATGCGTTCGGACAAGTAAACTGGGCCAGAACCATTTAAAGCTTTATAGGTGAAAACCAGCACTTTGAATTGGGCTTGGAGATGGACCGGCAGCCAGTGGAGTGGTATGTTTCCTGTATGTTGCTCCAGTTGCTCCATTGTACTAGTTGAAGTTTCCAAACCATCTTCAAAGGCAGCCCCACGTAGAGCATGTTGCAGTAATCTATTCGGGATGTAACCAGAGCGTGGACTACCGTGGCCAATGGTACTACTGAAACACCCCATTTAGTAGACGGGGTATTTATGTTTATTTTATGTACAGAGAATTTGAAATCCATGAGCAACAACACAGCCTCAAACTGCTCACATATATGTGTGCTATCCTTTGCCATTCCTCTTTCAATTATCTTTTATGTTTGTAGAAATCTAGATTTCACTGACAGAGCAGGTGACTGAGGCAGGAAAGTCAATGGAAGCTGAAGGTAGACAAAAATAAAAGCATGGCAGGCTGTAGTTCTGTTGGGATACAGAATTTGCTAGTCTGGAGGAAGATCCAATCCAGCTGAAGTAGAGCATGTGTTGTTCATGCATAAATTCCCAGACACTAGTCATGCAAAAAGTCCCAGGTTCAATATCTTCTACAGTCAGTGAAAAAGAACTTGAGGTAACAGTCTGGGAAGTGATTTCTGCTGGAAAACGGGCGTGAAGAAATCTCTGAGTTCGTGAGATACTGGGCGAGACAGACTGTCTCGACAGATCAAGACAGCCAGCTGATGATCATCCAAACCTAGCAAGAGCTCTTGCCTCCAGCATGAGAGAGTGAGGCACCAAACACATTTCTGGTCATATTTTCTGCAATTTGCACTTCACATCTCTCACAGAAGAAGCATCTTTTCCCCTTTCCGTGCTGTGTGTTTTTAAACAAACCATGGTTATTGTTTGTACAGTTATTTCAGTTTGTTTATTTATTTACAGTATTTATATTCCGCCCTTCTCAACCGCCCTTCTCTGGACTCAGGGCAGATTATAATATACACATAAATGACAAACATTCAATGCCATAGACACGCAACATATACGAGGGCGGGTCAATAAGTCCATGACTTTTTGAATTTCCTGCCTCTTAACTTAAAGGGCAACACTGCTCCTGTCAACAGGCACCTGTCAGTTGACTCCTGTCAAAATTTGAACAACCTGCGCCATATAGTTTGTGTTTGACAGCCATTGATAGCAGATTATCATGTGATTTGAGGAGAAAATAGAAAAAAAGTGAATTTTGAGTGCTCATTAAGCATTATTATTTGTGGGAAAAAACCATTACTCAAACCAAGGCTAAGCTTGATAAATACTATGGGGACTCTGCACCATCAATTTCAAGTGATTTACTGAATTTTGTTGTGGCCGTACAAGCACAGAAGATGCTGAACGCCCAGTTGTGGTCTCTACACCCGAAACAATTGAAAAAATTCACGACATGGTGTTGTCCGATCAGAGATTGAAAGTGTGAGGGATTGTGGAAGCCATAGGCATCTCACATGGTTCAGTGGTTTCAATTTTAAATGATCACTTGGGTATGAGAAAGCATTCTGCAATATGGGTGCCGTGTTTACTCACAATCGAGGGTGCACACATGTGCAGTTGTCATGGCAACAATCCATGAATTGGGATACTAATTGCCTCGAGTGACTATTTCCTGTTTCCAAACCTGAAGAAATGGCTCGGCGGAAAGAGATTTGACTCCAACAATGAAATCATCTCACAAACAAATACCTATTTTGATGACCTCCACAAATCTTTTTTTTTAGAAGGGATAAAAAATTGGAGAAATGTTGGACAAAGTGTATAGAGCTCAAAGGAGACTACGTTGAAAAATAAAATGATTTTTTAAATCCAAAAACCTGTGTTTCATTCAAAAAGTCACTGACTTATTGACCTGCCCTCATTTAGACAGACAGTCAGAGGCTATTTAACATTCCAACTTCTGGCCACCAGGGGAGCTGTTGCTTCACTATCCATCTGTGACACTGATTGAGTACTTTCCACATTCCTCACACGCTTTTGCTGGAGAGTTTTTATGGCCTCATATTTTTTGTTAAATTAGCCTCCCCACACATAGGTGGTACCTAAATTTCCTACTTGACAGAGACAACTGTCTTTTGGGTTGCAGTTGGCAGAGAGAGCCAGGTGGGAACGATTCAGCAGCAGCATTTTTGTTCCTTCAGATAAGCCAGAATTCAAATGGTCATTTATATGAGGATAGTGATGCTCTAGGACATGTTCTAGGACAGAGCTCCAGAAGCATTCACCAATTCTGCACTCCTTTTCAGTGGTGAATCTTATACTTAGGTGATCCCTCATCGTCCAAGTATAATGGCCCTCCAAATGTAATGTCTTGGTGGTGGATACATAGGTAGCTGTGGAGACCTATTATTGAACCGCATGTTCTTCCACAGTGAGGACATTGGTTTCCAGGTGGAAGATGGTCCCAGTCATGGTTGGCTTGACATACCTTCCTCTTGGCACATTTCTCCCTTTCACCCTCCATTTGCGCCTCTTCAAATTCCGCAGCACTACTGGTCACAGCTGACCTCCAGTTAGAGCGCTCAAGGGCCAGGGCTTCCCAGTTCTCAGTGTCTATGCCACAATCTTCAAATCTCTTTTCCTGTCTACCAATGGGCACTACAAAAACAGGGTTTATTCCTAACTCCTTCATTATCTCTGAATCCAAACTAAATGATAATGAATAAGTTTTATTGTTCTATCCATAGGCCATGACAAATTAAGCGCACATATTAGCGACATCCAAAGTACACATCACAATATAAAACTTCAGTACAAATATTAAAACTCATTAAAACAGACTCTTTAAATTCCAGTCATGTCTACAACGCACCGTATCATCCTGTGCTATTTCTCATCCTTCACTAAGGATTTTACTAGTTGAGAAACAGCAGTGGTTACTAGGAAGTTCTGAACATGCTTTGGGTCAGAAAAATAATCTCTGCACCATAAAATGAGTTGGGAAATAATTTCATTAGGACTTTCTTGTCTTCTCATAGGCACAGTTTTCTCCTAATCTCTATACCTGTGTATGTTTAGTACAGTCACAAATCAGGTCTATTCGTCACTGACTACTGAGCATTACTCACAGGAACCCAAGGAAATGAATACACCTTCTTATAAATATCTTCAGCCCACAAAGTGCCTTTCATTTAAATCTAAATAAAGCAATTATTCCTTGCTGTTAATACCACAGAAATACTTAGCACATTAATGTCAGTTAGGTAAGATACTTTCCCATCACAGTTACAAAATAGTTAGTCATCGATACGGGTAGAGAAATAATCATTTGTGGTTGGATTTATAATTAAGCATCCATCAGACAATGACTTTCCTTTTCTCAGTCCAGATTGCACATACATTGATTCAGTGCCACAAGCCATTTGTAGAATAGTCGCTTTCATAGGTCGAAGGAGGATCTCACGGAAGTGGAGACTCATGGAGGGAGGGAGAGGATTAGGAGCTCCTACTGAAGCATTCAAAATTTCTGAGGACTGTGAAGATAACACCACAGTCTCATGACAGCAAAAAAGGTGAAGGATTTTATCATAGCATTGCACATACCCCCAGTGGAGGCCAAGCATATTACAAGTGAAATACAAGATCATACTGAAAATCTTTAGCTAGGAACATTGAAAAGAGGAAGAAATTACATTAGGATATATGCAACAAAGGATAGAAAGCAATTTCCAAAATGTGATACAGAGTCAAGGCAGAAGGTGGAGAGAAATATACCGGGAATGTGGCGCAGCTGGCTGGGTGTCAGCTGCATAAGATCTCTACTGACCAGAAGGTCATGAGTTTGAGGCCTGTCCGGGTCGAGGTGGGCTCTCGACCTATTGTTGACATTTGCAACCCGAAAGACAGTTGCATCTGTCAAGTAGAAAATTAAAGGTACCACTTAGTGGGGAGGCAAGTTTAACTGATTTACGAGGCCATAAAAAGATCTCCAGGAAACACTCTAAGGAATGGAGTGTGACAGCTCCCCTGGGTGGCCAGATGTTAAAAAATTGTCTTGTGTGTTTATGTGTCTAAATGTAATGTGTACATTTTAATCCGCCCAGAGTCCCCTGTATGTGAGAAGGGCGGAATAGAAATGAAGTAAGTAAATAAGTAAATAAATAAAAAATAATACTACCTTTTTGGTATTTTAGTGTTTTCTCCACCTGCTGAGGAAGAAGATGGGCAATTGAGATAAAACAAAGCATTAAAGTATGTATTTCCTACAATTAGCTTGCTTTCCCTCCCACAATGAGATTTCTTCAAAGATATGCGCTTCAACTATCAGGTTTGCAAATTATGTCCATATCTACCTTCCACTGAGCAATTCCAAAACAAAGCAAACTAAATGCAAGGGTGTGTAGGAGAAGAAAATTGCACACTATGACAGGTGTCTTTCGTCACTTGGGGAACACTTCTTCAGAAATAATAATAATAATAATAATAACAACAGTAAATGCATTATTGCCCAGCCCCTCCCGGCCGGCCAGAGCCCTGAGAGATCTGCTGCCATTTAGACGGGCCTGCAAAACTCATTTGTTAAGGCAGGCCTTCGCGAGTAGGCCTCGTCTATACTCTCTGGGCTGTGATATCTCCTGCTGCTCAATTGTTATATTGCATTTTGCTGTTTAATTGTTTTAACTGTTTTTAACTGTTTTTATGTTTTAACCTGTGGCGTTGTGCCACTGGCTCTGTGAGCCGCCGCGAGCCCCCGGGAGTCGGCGGCGAAGAAGCCCCAATAAATAATAATAATAAATAATAAATAAATAATAATAATATCAAGGTTGACCTTGGGATACTAAGGGAAACTGGGCATTTATGGAGGCTCAGCTGCAAGTGAGTGAGACTGTGGAAGTGTGCATTGTTTTGAAAGTATGAGACTGCAGGACGTTGTTTACTGTATACATTTCTCAGATGGTACAAACTGATAATTAAACTTGATGTTGGGTGTGGAGAATGTAATAGACTGTATGAGACAGGTCCATGCCTTTCCCCTTCCCTTCTGGGCACTGCCATGGATGTTTACTGGCTGGAAGCATGGATAACTAGACAGTGCCTGACTGCAGCCTGGAGAATACAAACAAGATAAGTTTTATCTTCCAACCCCCGAAATAACGAGACAGACAACAGTAATTCGATCAAATTTGGGCAACCTTTATTTTAAAGTTGCCAATTTAAGTTTAACCTCACTAAACTCAGGTGTCAAGGGAACAAGGTGTGGCCTAGCCGAGGTAGCGTCCGTGAGCAAATGACCCCTTGGCTACACTGGGAAACTTTCCTGAGTCCCCTATAACACAAAACTGGGCAACCTCTCAAGGAAAACACAAGAAAACCTCTCTGGAAATACTTAACCGGACTCTCAAAATTTCTGGACCAATGGTATTCCCCTCACCCTGAACAACTGTCCAGGTGAGTGCATTTGTGCGCTGGCCCAACCAACTTTAAAGAGGGCATGAGTGAATATGGGTCTATGGATTACCCTAAACTATTTATGCCACAGATTGAAGACGAATGTCCATTCAGTCTCCATCACCCATCAAGTCCCTCAACACCACCTAATGTCTAACTGTAAATGCATAAGAAATTGAATATTCGCAGTGCCAGACAATGAAAAACATTTTGGCTCTCTCCATTTGTCGCACATCACTGCCTCCCAGCCACTCAAGGTATGATTGCCAACCAAGTGAGACGAACCTGTGGCCATGTCTGCCACACCTATAAATATCCCTTCTTGCCTGAAGGAACAGGGCCTTACCTTTCAGTAAGCCCAAATCATTGCCTCCCAATGGAGGACCACACATCAGGAGGGGGCACGCTCCTATTATCCAACAACAAGGGAATCAAACCCTCCAAATGAAGGCCACTTATGCCCTTCCACTGAACGTGGCAACATTGCCAATCCAAATAACAAATGAACACCATCCGCCCGATACAATTGTGGGCTCTTATGTGTAATTAAATCATGACCATGTAGGATCCCCTAATATGCTGGAGGGTCGTAAGCACAGCCCCGTTGACCCGCTTATCTGGCTCTCTCAATTTGTCGCACATCATCGCCTCACAGCCACTAAATGAGACAAACCATGGCCATCTCTGCCACAGCCTATAAATATCCCTTCTTGCCTGAAGGAACAGGGCCTTACCTTTCAGTAAGCCCAAATCATTGCCTCCCAAACGGAGGACCACACATCAGGAGGGGGCAACAACAAGGGAATCAAACCCTCCCAATGGAGGCCACGCATGCCCCTCCATTGAACTGTGGCAATGTTGCCAAAACCAAGGTGCTGTCCAAAGGAGGTCCTCAGAGTCTGCCTCTCGGGCCAGTGAACATAACTGTGCCCGCATATAAGGATCCTCTGTCTCTGCACCTTCGCAAACATGTCTGAAATGAGAAAAAACTGGTTAGACTATCGGGTGAATGTATTGCTTAAAAACAAGGATTTTCATCTACCTATTCCTTTTATGATGTTCGTTTGGAAGCCCAACTGCGAGGCTGAGGAAGCTGCACCAATACTGAATGAATGGGTACCAAATTTATGATGCCCCAGGCCCAATTGCTCCACTGCATTCTCTGTTATCGCCCAGAATTGATATTTAGTCAATGGGGCCCCATTCTGACGACCAAAAAGGTGTCCTGGAGAATTGGGACACAATGCCGTAAAGTGTGCTACGGCTAAAACAGGGCATAATTTTGGATCGCTACACCTTGCTAACCTAACAATGCTGCCTTTAGCTCACTGATCTGTCTTGGAAGATTGAATCAAAATTGTCAAACCATCTTGATCCATCTGTATATCTGAATTTAACAATGCATGATGGGATTTGTCTTTCTTGGAGAAGGCAACTAACTCACTAATTCGCAAGACAGGGAAAATTGCTGTCAACACGGCAGCATGAAAACAAAGATGTTCATAGTAGGACTAGCAAATTCTGGGCCATGTTTGCTTCAAAACCTTCAAAATCGTGTGGGTCAAAGGTTCACGGTCATCATAGAATGGGCCCCGTCGACGGGGCCAATCCAACATCCCGAGCCAGCCGGGAGGGGCGACTAAGAAATCTAAATAATAAATAAATAAATAAATAAACATGACCTTGCGGATACGGAAATCATTAGTGGTGTCTGGTAAGCCCTGAGCTTTCAATCAATAGACTAACACTGCCAGTTTAAACCTGACGGAGCCTGGTGACAAACCACTCCAATGCAGGTATACTGAGGTATGATTTACGAGAACTCGGGGCCAACGCCCATGCCATATCATTCAAAGCATTGTCACCCCAACCTGCCAAAGATGGCCTGGCATACATTCCAGCCGAACGTCTGCGTTGGGTGCGAGAAGCCTGAAGCGCTCCAAATGCATGCAAGATAGGGCGTCACTAGGGTATTATCAAGACCCATGACGTGAAAGGATCGAATAATGAGTAAATTTGAGACAATAAGAATGAAGTGCCTAAGGCACTCATAACCCTGGGTGACGTGGACATTAGTGTGTGTATAACATGGACAGTTGAGAGGTTATCACACAGAATGCACCGCCGAATTGGCAGAGCTCCATGTCTACAAGGAGACCACACGAGAATGGGGAACAACTTGAAAAAATGTCAAATTAGTGGTAATCCCCTGGGTGTGCCATAACTGGGGGCCACTGTTCAGCAAACCAGTGGCCCTCCAAGTACACTCTGAACCAACTGGGCCGAAGCCTCCGATGCCACCTGAAGTGCATCCTTTAACATCCGTTCCTGCCTCCAACAGGATACACCATTAAAGCCAACAGGAAATTCCAAATCAAAAACCTTCCTTACCTGTGTAACCCTGATGCGGTGATGGGTGATATTACCTGATATAGCATCACACATTCTTCACAGGAAAAAAAGGGCCTGCCCGGGGCCACCACCTTGAAGGCAAAGTTCAAAATTCCAATGATCAACTGAAATTAGGAAACTAACTCGCTAATTCGCAGAGCAGCGAAAAATGCTGTCAACGCAGCAACAAGGAAGAACAGCTGTTCATAGCAGTACTGGCAAATCCTGGTCCACATTTGTTTCAAACCCATCAAAATCGTGGGGGTCAAGGGCTCCCGATCATCATAAAATGGGCCCTGTTGACAGGAACAACCCAACCTGATCCTGTGGATGCGGAAAACATTAGTGGTGTCAGGTAAACCCTGAGCCTTCAACCAATAGGCTAACACTGCCAGTGTAGACCTGATGGAGCCTGGTGACCAACCACTCCTACGCCGATATACACAAAACTGGACCAGGTGTTCGTAAGGTAGTGGACTAACCTCGGGTATACTGTATTGCTGCCACATTTTAGACAACAAAGAAAACCAAATAAGAAAAGAGGAAAAACCAGAAGTACAAAATTAGGACATATAAAACTAATCAGATTTTTTAAACTGTGAAGCAAACACAAGTGAAAGGAGAAAAACCAATCTCCGAAGAGATTGTGAATGTACCACATGCAATGACACAGGGAAGAAGCTTCTATGAGTTTCCAGGAGCAACCCTGCAATGAATAACTGTTTCTGTATTATGCTGTGCCAGGCAGCTCCTGGGGCGCAGGATTTCAAAAACTATATACACCCGATTACCAATTCTATAGAATTTATATATTTTCCTTATGTGGTTGTGGTTTCCTAGTGTGGATTATGAAAGAGCTGACCCACGGTTATGGACAGTGCTGTATTGAGTCATGGCACGTGCAGTAATCTACCAATCCTTTGTTCAACTCCCCTTAAGAAGTACCACAGTCTAATCATCAATGCACATGAAGACGTTTGGGGCCCCAACTAATTTTTTGTTCTCTTGGTAAGTGACTGATGAAGTGAAAAGTGGATATTTGGTGCCATTCTTCTGGCAGACAAGTCTGTGTCCGCAGACCACAGATTGGTCTGGCCCTTAACATCAACCAATCTCACTAGACAGGTTATTAAAAAATAATAATAAAATAAACATGGTTTGGGTTGCTGTGCTTTTGTCGCTAATCAATCCCCCCAACCCTACCAGAATTCAAATTTGGCGTATCGAGTATTTGTGCCAAATTTGGTCCAATGAATAAAAATACATCCTGCATATCAGAAATTCACATTATAATTCATAACAGTTGCAATATTCAAGTTATGAAGAAGCAACAAAAAATGATTTTATGGTAGGGGGGCACCACCACATGAGGAACTGTATTAAGGGGTCATGGCATGAAGAAGGTTGAGAAACACTGTTTATAGTAATTTCTCCAGCTTGCTCCTTAGCCAGAAAGCAAGACATTTCCATTAGATCCCTTTCCCTGCAGGATCGTACGTAGTGGGGTTGATTTACGTCTGCATTGTGTCTGCCAAGAGAGCTCCCCCACGCCTCTTTCCATGTTAAGAGTTTGGAAGAGAACCACATCTCTCAGGCAATACATTGTGCAGAACAGACCATGCCCGCCTTGGAACATAATTATGGAAGAACAACGTCAAGGTCAATACTTCTTCTGCCTTAGAATGTGATCTTTGCTGGGCACTGCCTGTTCAATGCTTGCTTTCAAAGGGGAATTCCAGACAAGAAACAATCAGGGCCAACTAATCACCACCCAACAAAGGATCCCCAGGCAGGAAGCAGCCAAGCGTTGAAGATGCAAGGCTATTCAATGCTAATCAGTTGATCAATTGCAATATTCACACTTGCCATAAGCAGACAAGAGTTCTTTTTCCTAGACTCCGACATTCCACAGATATATAAACCCCAGTTTTCCAGTTTCCAACAGACCTCACAACCTCTGAGGATGCCTGCAAAAGATGTGGGTGAAATGTCAGGAGAGAGTGCTTCTGGAACATGCCCATACAGCGCAGAGGAATATTTACCCTTAGATCATATCCAGGATATTTTTAGAGAAAAACTGACTCAGTTTCTCTGGGCACTGCCTCCTGACTGCCCCTCTGCTCTCAACCATTCCAAATATCATCTGTAAAGCAAAGGTTTGGCATAGAGAACTGAGGCAGCAAACCCTTCTCCCAAAAGGCTTTTTATCCTAAAATGCCTTTCTTAAAGCACCACGAAACATTATAAATATTTGTAAATTGAAGCCTTATATGAAACAGAAATTAATCTAGAATATAGTATAGCATTAATCCATGGATTCCATATTCACAGTTTCACATACCCATGTGTAAGGACTCAACCCTTTTTGGTAGGCCAAGGCCTGGTTAGCAGTTTGGCATCCCTGGTAAGATAGAATAGCTAGGAAAGGGGGAGTGGCTTGGAGCCTCTCCGAGAGAGAGAGAGAGAGAGAGAGAGAGAGAGAGAGAGAGCAGGGGAGAGTGGCTCAGAGTGAAGGGGAGGGGCCAGCTGACTTAGGAGGGAAAAAGAGTAGCTTTTTCAGTGAGAGGGGACTTGGCTCTTGTCACAGCAACATCGAAGTCTGTTTTGAGCAGTCAGCAAGACAGGGAGTGTCTTAGCTGACAGGAGAAGCCTGTGGAAAGCTGAGGACAGGGAGAATCAGCCAGCAGACTTAGATCTCTTAGGATAAGAGATTGGCTCACACTGGGGACAACTAACTAGGATTAGTTAGTGGAAGAAACTACTAGTTTTAATATTAGAGTGAGGGAGTATTTTGACAAGTTGTGAAAGACATTACATCGGTCTAGTCCTGTATCCAAGTTTAAAGATACATGTTTTATGAAACCACCAAGCTATTGCACCTTTCTTGACAACCACTTACACTTCTGTGCCTTTAAAAAGCGGTTAGTTCCAACAATAAACCTCTTCATTGTTAACTTTTAAAGAAAAGCCTTTCTTGTGCCTCATTCCATCTAGCAGTTAATTTAACAGCTCCAGTGAGGTGACAGTTCCAGCTTTTGGTGGATTTTATTTACCTCAGTAATTCTCCCAGCCCTTGTTAGTATAAGAGCCAAGGCTGGTACAGTGTGTTTTGATCTTTAAAAAATCCTAAAGGCTATCTTTAGGTTGGTGGCAGCGTTACCAGTGGCTTAAGCCTCCAGGTCATTACATTAATTGGTGGCAAAGGTGGGATCTAAAATAGGAGGGTCCACCCTGCCCCAAGTGGTCCAAGCCCTAGTTGTCACACAATGCTTGAAAAATAAAGGAGGAAATTGAAGAATAATTAGGGGAAAATAGGGTAACAGTTTTTTGCCCTGAAACTGGAAGGGAAAAACTTTTTGCTTTGAGAAGGGGCTAGAAGGGGGGTTGTCTCATTCACCATGCATGCCTTTGTGCACTCAGGAATGTAATCCCTTTAGAGAAACTAACTTCCTCTTTCAGACTGGCCATGCGGCTGCCTCCATTTTGACTTGTGGATCTGCAATCCTGTTAAATCCTATTAAATGGAAGTCAATCCTTGCTCACTGCATGTAAGTTTCTGCTGTTTATGACTTCTGCATTCTGCACTCTGTTATATTTTTGGAGGAATCATCCCCAGAGAGGGTTATTTTTGAGCCTAACAGCTCTTGATTCCTAACAGTAGGCCCGTAGATAAGGAGAAAGGGGGAGGGGATGCCCGGGCCTAAAGGCTGCCACACAGCAGGCCTGGGCCCTGCTGCCTTGGGCATAAACACATATATAATTTCCATACCCCCCCTTTTATTATGATTAAATATTTTTTTTAACATAAAACAAAAGAACCCTACAGAGGCTTGCAATGGGTAAGGGGCCAGGGCAGCCTGGAGGACAAACCTCCAGGTCCGGCTCCCTCACCAGCCTCAAAACCGACCTGATCCAGGCTAGGTAGGATGATCCAGAGGTGTTGTCTCTTCAACACCTCAAATGGGAATGAAGCAGGAGGCTGCCCGAACCCATAGGCAGCCTCCGCCCACTCCCCAGAAGGTTCCATCCAAAGAAACCAATTGCCTTCCTTCGTGGGAGGAGGTAATAGCCTTTCCCCGCCCACTGCGTAGGCAGGGAAAGGGCCTTTTGGATTTCCAGCAACATGCCGGAGAGCCACAAGAGGGACATCATTCAAATAATTTATATGGTTTACATTGTTTTAAATTTGTCACATTGGTCTTCCTATAGGCTTTCTTGATATCTTTCTTAAGGATTTCATTATTTTAAGTAGAGTTTCTCAACCTTCCTAATGACACAACCCCTTAATGCAGTTCCTCAAGTTGTGGTGACCCTCAACCATGACAGTATTTTCGTTGCTACTTCACAGTGGTAATTTTGCTACTGTTATTAATCATAATGTAAATATCTGATATGTAGGATGGATTTTCATGGATGAAATTTGCCCCAAATACCCAATGTACTAGTGGAGTGGGGGTGGGGTTGGTTTGTTTTTTTGGGGAGTTGTAGTTGCTGGGATTTATAGTTAACCTACAATCAAAGAGCATTCTAAACTCCACCAATGATGGAATTGAACCAAACTTGGCACACAGGACTCCCATGACCAAGAGAAAATACTAGAATCACCTATAAAGCCCTAAACGGTTTGGGACTCGCCTACCTTTGTGACCAGATCTCTCTCCATGAACCAGCCCAAACTCTCCGATCTTTGGGGGAGGCTCTTCTTTCGTCCCTGCCAATCTCACAGACTCATCTGGTGGGCACAAGGGGGAGACCTTTCTCCTCTGTGGCCCCCTGATTCTGGGACCCATTGACCGGAGAGATTAGGAAAGCCCACACCTTGGAAACCTTTTTTTAAAAACACCTTAAAACCTGGCTTTTTTCTACACGAGTTCTCCATCGCAAAGAATCTACTCCTCTTATCTCACCCTGAGTCTTTTAACATTTTATCTTGAATATGCGGCCCACTTTGTCATTTGTGATTTTAAATATTGTATTTGCATACTTTTATTTTTTATGTTTGTATTTTTATTGTGTTGTTGATGTCTTTGATTTTTATTTTATTGTAATTTGTTGTTTGGGCCTGGCCTCATGTAAGCTGCCCCGAGTCCCCATTGGCCCCATTGGTGGCGGGGTATAAATAAAGATGATGATGATGATTATAAGGGTTTGGTGGGCATTGACCTTGAGTTTTGGAGTTGTAGTCCACCTATATCCAGAGAGCACTGTGGACTTAAACAATGATGGAACTGGACCAAACTTGGTATGAACCCTCAATATGTCCAAATGTGAACACTGGTGGAGTTTGGGGAAAATGGACTTTGACATTTCGGAGTTGTAGTTGCTGGAATTTATAGTTCACCTGCTTTGCTCCCCCTGACTGCAGAACTACATTTAGTTTTGGCCTGACTGTTTTTCTTCCTTATCTTTTCCCTTGGTGGAGCCATCAACATCCATCCAAGTTGACATTTGTTTTGTCAGGTGTTAGATGATGTGTAAGGAGAGAGTGAGTGGCTCCTTATTAAGGAGTAACATCTCACACTAAGTCAAAAATTGGAACAACATATGCTTGAAGATCCCACTGATTTACTTTAAACATAAGCATTGTTGTTGTTATTGTTGTTATGTGCCTTCAGGTCATTTCTAACTTATGGCCATCCTAAGAAGACACTATCATGGGTTTTTCTTGGTATAATGTATTCAGAGGAAGTCTGCCATTGCCCTCCACTGAGAATGAAAGAATTTAACTGGTCCAGAGTCACCCAGTGGATTTCCATGACTGAAGGAGCTTTGAACCCTGGACTCTCAGAAAATGTTTCTTTGGGGATTGCTAAAGTGGAATCCAGAGGGCATGGGCAGTCCATGCACTATGCTTCCCCAGCTCTAATTTAAAGCCAGTTGTTCCCCATTTAAACTTAGAGAAGTTCATATCTAGCTATATGCTGTTTTTATATGCTGTCGTATGTACTGATTTTATATGCTGTAAACCGCCCTGAGCCTCGGGAAGGGCGGTTTATCAAATCGAAATAAATAAATAAATAAATATTTGTAAATCTACCTAGAATGAACACACGTATGCACATTTGTGACCATGTACACACACACACACACACACACAATTATTGATACCAAGTATTTTTATATACCATGCTTCAGATGTTTCAGCTTCTGCCTTCCTGGGTGATGACAGCTTTGAATGAAAGTAATGGCCTGTATTCAGTGAGAGTTATAGAATTCCTAGGATCTTAAGATAAGGAATTTATAGGGTAATGCTGGAGGCGCTGTCCTCTAAATTAAAGCCATAAAGTGCCAAGGTATTAACCTCATAAATTCAAATTTATGAAAGGCTGTGAAAACTCATGGCAATATTCCCTATAGAGAAACCCTCTGACCTAACAATGTTGGAGGAAAGGAAGAACTTCCCATTCCAGTGGATATTATTGGAAATACTTGGCACACAATTTGTATAAATAAATACCCTTTATCAATTGTTTTGTGAAATTTGTGATTCGGGGAGACCCTTCCATTGGTCTCATTGCCTTCATAGGCAAGTTTGGTGGGGACTGAAAAGAGAGGCGTCTCCATGGCTGGTCTTGGGCTTTGAAAGTCACTCCTGAGTCCCTACTGAAGCAGCAAATTTGGGAGTTATGGAACTCCGGGTGGCAAGTTGACTTCTTACCAAAAAGGCACGTAGACGTGCGGGCGCAAGGATGAGGAATCACGCAACAACTTCACTGCTCAATGTGAAATCAAAGAGATTTATTGCTTAACACCAGCTGGTGGGGTTGCCAGCAGAACAAGCTGCTATCAGGGGCAAACGGCCCCGGTCATTCTTAACACAAAGCTTTTATATCCCTCATGGCGGCATCTCCAAAAGCCCGCCCTCCTTCATGGATTTTTCACAAACATCATTGGCTGGTGTTACATACATACATTTCATTGATCCAATAAAACATTACATTTTCATTAGCATCACACTTCAAACCCCTCCTATGTGTTAGAACAATGAACATTTCTAAGTTAGTCTTTCCCACAGTACACCTATCAGTGGCTGGGACTTTCATGTTCCCAAGTAGCAACATTTTCACTTCTGCCTCCTTGCCAGTTCTGCAGTATTAGTTTTTTCCTGTTCCTCCATATGTCTTTTTATTTTTACATGTCTCAATATTTGTAAGCATTCTTCTGCTTCAGTATTGGGTCAAGGTCAGATAGAAGTGAATAAGAGCTTATGATCCATATCATCTTTTACTGCAGACTCCATCCTTTTAGGATCTGGGTTCTATGTGCTTGCAGTTCTGTTTTCCTGATGTTCTACATGTAGCCAGGTTTTCTGGCTTTCCATTTGAAGCCCACAATGACATTTGATAAGAGAGCCAGCTTCTATTGAAAACTCCCTGAACCAGAACTAAAGAGATCCAAAGATGACTGAGCTTAATGTGGAGCAGGATCCCAGCCAGGGAATGTGCTGTCAAATATTTGATTTCCTTAGGATTTATTTGATATGTCCTGGTTTATTTTCCTTGCACCACCTCCTGTTTGAGGAGACACTTGAATGTGTTTTTAGCTTTCCGCAGCGAGGCTCAAGGACTTCCTAGTGACATCAGTCCTCCCTTTCCAACTAGATTAAGGAACCAGAAAAACAGGAAGCTCAGTGGCAGCTGTTAACAAAACTGTACATTTTGAA
Source organism: Anolis apletophallus (assembly GCA_030556195.1). Classification (NCBI taxonomy): domain Eukaryota; kingdom Metazoa; phylum Chordata; class Lepidosauria; order Squamata; family Anolidae; genus Anolis; species Anolis apletophallus. The sequence goes on along the minus strand of JARBWK010000013.1, from coordinate 31,469,153 downwards.
AAGGTTTTGAAAAGTACTTTTCTTAGCTCCATCAACAAAATGCAGTTAGCCTTATTGTTAAAATAAAGATTGCCAATGGTGATGAGAGATTGGTTCACCAAGAAAGCTTGCATTGGGAACACTCTCAGACTAATCCAACACATGTTTATTTACATATCAGCATCACAGGTATGCATACAATGTCAACTTCCAGAGTCACTATGAGATGCCCTTTTACATTTCCATGTACAGTCCTAACTAAAGACCCACTGAACCAGCAGCCAAATAATGGATCAACTTAGAAGTAAACACAATGCATTCACTTGCACTACCCATTCAAACCAACATGTTCCATTGTCCAAGTGTGCATTTCAATTTTTTAAAAAATGAATTGGATAGCACCTTAATTAGTGAAGACCTGAAGGAGCTTGTTGCTCTCAGCATAAAATATCCAGACTGAGTTATAAATTAAATGGTGACACATTTTGGATATAAAAGCAATTTTAAACACAGAACATATTAAGTCATTCACATTCTCTATAATTAATCCATCTGTCATCAATGGACTCATAAACTAGTTAACTCCATGACAACACCGAAGAGGAACATGCCAACAAGTTTCCCTGCAGGCGTGGATCAGGGCAGAAAGCAAAAGCATCCTACCCGAGTCTAAGGAAAGGCAGGAAAATTGGGAGAGGTAACTAAAATGGGGCGATACTATGGAGAAATTGGAACAACCCTCTTTCTAGAAATGTTCTTGAGTTAGGTTGATGCTCCAGAAATCAAGAGTAGTGAGTAGACTTGTGCATTTCGGCTGAACCTCGATATGCTTCTGTTAACTGGATACTGGTAGACCCCAGTATTCATTTTCACATGCCTCCTGAAAATGGGTGGGTAGCCGGATAGCTGTTTGCGGTCCATATCTGAAAAATGCAGCTGAATTGGGGAACTTACGAGGCTCCCCTTTCCATTACTGGTGGACTTTCCTTTTTTTCTTCAAGAAAGCCTGGGTGCCAGGAACAGGGTTGAGAACACTGAATAGGGAAGGAGGAGCCAAGATTGGCTGCCACATGGTCCCATTTCAGATGGGAATCCATGATGGCTGGGCCCTTGCCATTATGGGCACTTAAACATACTGAAGAAGCCAGATTGGCTGAAGGAAACAGATAAAAATGGATCCGTACCCAAGCCTAGCGGTGAGGAAATCAGCATAATAAGAAGCTGGTTGTTTTGTTATCAGTCCATCAACTGTCCCTCTGCCTTCCTACTTTTCAGCTGCTTTTTCAAGTTCCATTTTCTCCCTCTTCCTCCCTTCTTTCACCTCCGTAGGGCCCGACGGTTGGCCCCCTATCTACCACCAGAGGTGCTGAGGACGGTGATTCATGCCACCGTGGTCTCCCGTCTTGACTACTGCAACGCCTTGTATGTGGGCCTACCGTTGGCCAACGACTCGGAGGTTGAGATCATCCAGAATGCAGCGGCCAGACTCATCTCCGGGGCATCGGCCAGGAGCCATATTTCACCAATTTTAAAAGATCTTCACTGGTTACCCATTGAGCTTAGAGCGATCTACAAACTCATGGTGATAACCTTCAAAGCTCGGCAAAAAATGGGACCAGCCTACCTGGGTGATCAGCTGACAGACCAACGCTGCGAAAGACCCGCACGCGTAATAAATGGCGACCGGTTAGCTATCCCTGGGGTGAGAGGCCCGGCTGACAGAGACCCGTAGAAGAGCCTTCTCAGTGGCGGCCCCTACGATCTGGAACTCGCTCCCGCCTGCGCTCAGGGCCACACTGGCCCCGGCCAGATTTTTGGCTGGCCTGAAAACCTGGCTCTTCCGCCAGGCTTTCGGGGACTGAACTGGATGGATGGCAGAGCCTTCTACGGCTCATATCTGCTGTTTTAACTGATGTATCTATGTTTTTAATGGATGTAAGTCGCCCGGAGCACCATTGGTGGAGGGCGACTCACAAGTAATAAAGTATTATTATTATTATTATTATTATTATTTCCCTCTTTTTCCTCAGCTGACTTCAGTTGCTGCAAACTGAGTTTGAAGTACAAAATGAGTTTTGCTCTCAATTCTGGAAAGGGAAGAGAAGAAGAGAGGGCAATATTTTACTCTTCTCAGTTCGCTCAGGCAAAGGTAAACACAGTATGCATTTTTCCTCATTAATAACTTTTCCCAGCTTGACCGCATTCGGATGGGGTTTGTCCTTCACGTGTGCTTCAGTTTTTTACTGTGAAATTTCAGAGGAAATGCAGCAGAGAGAAGTGGGGCACATATCCTGGATTATTTATGTATATTATTCACACTCAGATTAAATTATACCAGTTCCCAGACAGTTAGTTGTGTAATTCATTAGACATATGTATTGTTTATAGAGAATATAGTATTTGTTGCTGACCCCCTTCTGGTTTTGCACATATCCTGGAACAGGCACATGTTCAAGGTCCAAATAAGTAATAAGGAAAAGAGAGGAAGCTGTGAGGCAGTCAGTCAGCTTAGAAATGACTCTCAATGGAAAGGTTGTGCATGCCTTCTCTCATGGCACGGTAGCCCACCTATCCTATTTTCTCTGCTTTTTGTGGAGAGAACTATTTTAATGTGGACATTCTCAGTTTACAACAATATTGACCATCTTGGATTAATCAGGCCAGATAAAATATGTCAGATAAAATCAGGGTCCACAATCCTAGGTTGTGCTAGGGGACTATAAAGCACGTGACATTGTAACTAAACCCACCCTGTTTCTTGGGATCATTAACATTTAATGGATGGGAGAGCCAGCATGGTGTAGCGGTCTGGTTGTTTTATTAGATCACTATGAGAACAAAATATTGCCTCCCCAATGGACAGCAGTTTTGTCTTGTCTTGTCTTGTCTTGTCAGGGAAGCACCCAGCTCTGTGATGGTTGCTGTTGCTTCCATGGCTTCTCAGCCCACAGATGAGCTGCTAAAGAAATGTTCACGCGACTTATTATTATTATTATTATTATTATTGCTTCAAACTTGTATACCGCCACTCCCCGAAGGCTCAGAGTGGTTTACAACAGTTTGAGTTCACAAAATACAGCAAGAAACATAAAAAAGAAAGAAAAGAGAAAAGAAAAGGCTAGCAAGGAGGGAAGGCGAGGGGTGGGTGGGGAAGAACACAAGGAAAGGGATAAAGAAGTCAGAGGCTGCGATAATCCTATTAGGGTCCCATCCTACCGTCAAAAGAGGGAAGGTTGGGGAGCCCTGACAGGATCGCCGCTGACCGAATGCAGGTGAAAAGAGGGGTCTGCATTCTTCGGCATGACAGCCTGGGGAAAGAGTCCCGACCTGCCAAAGAGGTGTCCTTATAGTCCTTCTTAGATCCTGGATAAGTCCCCGGGAGCTCACGCTGCTAATAGTGCGAGACCCAGAACGTCCTGGGTGGGAAGGTCTTCTGGGTGGGAAGGTCTTCTGGACTTAGGACCACATGACACTAGAGAATGAATCCACTTTAAATCTGGTTTCTGCCTCCTGTAAAATTCTGGGGTTTGTAGTTTAGTGAGGCTATTAAAAGCTCCTTCCTAAACTACAAACTCCAGAATTCTGCAGGACGCAGGAATCAGATTTAAAGTGGATTCATTCTCTAGCGTGATGAGGTCCTTAAAGGTGGCTTCTGTCTGTAAATTTGCTATTAGCACAGAAGCCTCATGATTTCTTGGGTGTCAGCAGTACAGTATTATTTAACTTATATTAAGTCTCTGATTTGAGCTTTCCTGAAATGCTGAGTGTTTGCTTTTCACCTTCTCATATTAGCTGTCTTGAGTGCTTTTTAGCAGGGACTGCCAATGCTACTAAAAGCCTTCTCTTCTTTTCAATTATATCTTAATATGTAACAGTTGAATGATTAATCATGGCAGAGAATACAAAGGCGATAATTGGAAAGGTGTATCACTATTGCTTGGATCCAGATAATTCCACATTGGTTAATTTGATTGATTGATTGAAATATTTATATCCCAAGGCAACTAACAACCATAATAACAAATCAACACTTGATGAAAAATCCAAAGTGAATAATCTGAAATAGCAATAGCAGTGAACACCAAAAATTTCAATGGGACTCTCTTTAAAAGTGCATCTAAACATGTATATTTATTTATTTAAAAATTGTATATCCCGATTTTCTCAACTTCCATAGAGGGACTCGGACCAGCTCACAGCAAGGATTCAATACAATAATACAATCTAAAAACATCATACAACAACAAAAGATTAAAATACATGCAGAATAAAATTACAAATAAGCTAAATCACCAAGTTAAAATCATGTCCAATTCAGTCTGTATGTGTGGTCAATAACTTTGTTCTGTGGCTGGCCTCAGACATTATTCTGGGAATGCTTCATTCCATAGCCAGGATTATCTGGCCTCCTAAAAGACAGGAGGGAGGGGGCAGATCTGATCTCAATCGGGAGAGAGTTCCATAGCCGAGGGACCACCACAGAAAAGGCCCTGTCTCTCGTTCCCGCCAGACGCGATTGCGAAAATGGCGAGACTGAGAGCAGCCACCCCCCCCCCCCGAAGATTTTTATAGCCTTGATGGATGGTTCATATGGGAGAATATGTATAAAGGGCTCAAAAGTGGATGTTGGAAATGTGAAGTATGTGAAAGTACCTTTTACCATATCTGGTGGATATGCGACAAAGCTGACACTGGAAACTGATGCAGAGGCAGCTGTAAGAAAATTTTCTAATAAGAATACAATGGAAGTTTTATTTATTTTTTATTGGGATTGAGAAATGATCAAATTAAGAGTGTTAAATTTAAGGTTATGTGTTTAATGATTCTGGCAACAAGGCTGTTGTGTGACTAGAACAGAAGTCAAACACAGAATTACACTGGCGGACCTAGAGGTTCCTTGAAAAAATATATATAATATAATATGATACAACTTGCAAATGTGGAGGGCCAACTGTAATTGCCTTGAATTGAATTAGAGGAAACACAGTGAATCTATGGCATTTGCAATCGATCCCAGTTAGCACTAATAGCTAGATCAGTGCATTGTCAAAGGCTTTCATGGCCAGAATCAATGTTGTTGTAGGTTTTTCGGGCTCTATGGCCATGTTCTGGAAACATTCTCTCCTGATGTTTTGCCTTCATCGATCGCAGGCATCCTCAGAGGTTGTGAGACCTTACAACCTCTGAGGATGCAATCCCTTAATACAGTTCCTCATGTTGGGATGCCCCCCAACAATAAAATTAGTTTTGTTGCTAATTCATAACTGTAATTTTGCTACTATTATGAATTGTAATGTAAATATCTGATATACAGGATGTAGTTTCATTCACTGGACAAAATTTGGCACAAATACCAAATATTTAAATACTAGTGCCCAAATTTGAATACTGGTGGGCTTGGAGGTTTGATTTTGTCATTTGTGAGTTGTAGTTGTTGGGATTTATAGTAAGCCTACAATCAAAGTGCATTCTGAACTCCACCAACAATGGAATTAAACCAAACTTGCCACACAGAACTCCCATGTCCAACAGAAAATATTGGAAGGGTTTGAGGGCACTGACCTTGTGTTTTGGAGTTCTAGTTCACCTACATACAGAGAGCACTGTGGACTCAAACAATGATCACTCTGGACCAAATTTGGCACAAATACTCAATATGCCAAAATGTGGACACTGGTCGAGTTTGGGGAAAATAGACCTTGACACTTGGGGTTGTAGTTGCTGGGATTTATAGTCCATCCACAATCAGAGCATTCTGAACCTCACCAATGACAGAATTTGGCCAAACTTTGTACACAGAACCCAATGCCTTGAAGGGACTCACTGGTGTGAACCTCCTTCCAGCCTCACATGCTCTCCCTTGCCTGCATGTGTGCACCGCACTGCCATGCACTGAGCACACCTGCTCTCCCCTCCTTGCTTGGAGTCTCAGAAACAGCCCTCCCCTTGGCTGACAGGCCGGATGAGAGGCTAGTCAATCACAGTGGAGGAGGGCTTTTGATGGGAGGATTTGCTATCTGTTTCCAAAAAGGAAGAGAAAGACAGGCAGAGATCTTCAGTCTTCTCTGCCAAAGGGGTTCCTAAGACCAGCAGAAACATTTGTTTTATGGTGGTCTTTAGCAACCCTCTCTGAAACCCCTTCACAACCCTTCCAGGGGGCCCAACCTCCAGGTTGAGAAACACTGAGGTAGATGATCCACCCTTCTCCCAGTAACTTTTTAAAGCTGGGCACACAAGTATAGACAACACATTAAAGAATCTTATTGAAATTTAAAGAAAAAAAAGAATAGTATAAAAACCTATTGTGGTTTTGACTCGTTGCCAAAGAAGTTATCTCAATTCTTAGAGAGAGAGAGAGAGAGAGAGAGAGAGAGAGAGAGAGAGAGAGAGATTAGGCAAATGCTCTTAGAGGCTTCTCGTGTGGACAGTGGCCCTGGTTTTCTGAAGTGGAAATTGTAACCCAGACAGTATAGATGCAAAGGTCTCACAAGTGATTCACTGTTCTCGCCTCCCCCAGACTAGCGGTCTTTTGTCTTGAACTCCGATCGAAACAGCTGGGTTACATGAGCCAAAGCAATGCTTCCTTTTAAACCCAAGAGCAAGCCTAGCTTTGAAATATTTCCCCGGTAATGTGCGGTTGCCAGACTGTAAGCTCTGGTCTTGAACGATTTGCTCGTACAGGGTTTCATCTGCTGCTTAGTGAGTGCTAGAAGGGTCAAAGCACTTGAATTCTGAAGTTAGAAAAAAGAGGGGCAGGAAGGGATGATCGCTGACTTTCTTAAAATGGAAGGACAAGAGGAAGGAACAGGGAAATGTGCAGCAGGTCCAGGGTGACTGTGGATTGCATAGTAGAAACAAATTGGAAGCAAAAGGCAAAGATATTTCATAGAATGCATCCTCCCAACTGTACAAAATTGGCAGGGGCAGTCCTAGGGTTGCCACTTTTTAATATAAGAAATAAGGGACATTTACGGGATTTTTCACAAAAATAAGGGACACTTCATTAAAAACTTGAAATTCAAACATTAGGTAGAAATAGTTTTATTAACAGAATAAGATAATGATTGAAACTCACAAAAGAAACTGACTTACACCCTCTTAACAGTACGTGGTATGTTTCTGCATGCTTTGTCATGCAGAAAAAACATTATTAGAACTACCTTATTTTCTCCATCTGTATTTAGTACTTGACTTTGCCGACTTTAAAAGTGCACTGTCTAAACATTAAAATAAAATAAATTTTATAAAACAATACATCTTCATGATTATTATGTCAATAGTTAATGGTATAGTATGGGATACACAGCATTGTATAGTATTGGGATGCACAGCTAGGGCTATTTTAAGAGTAACTCTCAAGCAACCAGAAACTATCTGTATCCAACATGATCCAACATTCCCCTTGGGTAACGGTTAATTAGTCTACTGTACTTTGAAAAAGTCCTGTATCGCCTCTTCTTTCCAACAGGGACGCAGGCTGCCCTGTGAGTTGGAATCCCCGGGCAGGCATTGCCGTGGAAACCACAGCGCGCACCTTCCTCTGGTCAACTCCGCCCAGTCCTGTCCTGCTAGTCAAAAATAAGGGACAGGGCCTGAAAAAAAGGGACACAAATTTTAGGACCAAAATAAGGGACGTCCCTTAGAATAAGCGACATATGGCAACCCTAGGCAGTCCTGATGAATTCTTTATCATCCCACTTTCTCAAGTGTTTTTAAAACATCCCAGTTTCTCTCTCCTCTTCCCTCTTTCCTCCTCTTTGTCCTCAATTTAATTCAATTGCTGCAAACTGAGCTCAAAATGCAAAAGTAGTTTGTGCTCAACACAGTAGTGGACAAAATGGAGAACGGGATGAAATCTTGCCCTTCTCAGTAAGATCACGGAAAAACTTTTACAGTCTCACCGAAATTGTGTGTTCTTCCTTATTAATAGCTGTTGCCATCTTGATGACACATTCTGATGTTGTTTGGCCATGTATTATAGGGTACGTTGTTGAAGCTGGCACCTTAAATGGCTCTTATACATTCTGATTTCCCTCATCATTTGTGGTATGCTTCTATATGAAAAAAGGACATATTCTTTTCCTAACAGAAGCATTTCCGCTGAGCAGGAAAACAAACCTCATGTGCAAAATGGAATTAGGTTCCCACGACATTCTGTGGGCATACAGGTACATCTGGTGGTTGAGTGATGAACTGCATACCTTGAACACCACATGATATTCACTCTGATTGTGAAGGCCTTTTACAAAATGTTAAGCTAAAGGAAAACCAAGTCATTTCTGAGTGATGCTGACCCTTACGTGGATTTTTTGCAGGATTGCCAGGATTTGGCCATGACAGGGTTGCTTTCAAGGATGACTGCCATAACTGCTGGCGAAACGTCAGGAGAGAATGCTTCTGGAACATGAGCATACAGCCCAAAAAACTTACAGCAACCCAATGATTCCAGCCATGAAAGCCTTCAACAACACAAGTCTATGGTATGTTTCCACCAGAAGTCACCATAAAGTTGACTTTGGCCATGGAACCCTACTGGGTGACCTTGGGCACATCATCATATTTCTTTTCCCCCCAATTTTTTTAATTTTAACATATATAAAGTGAATATTATCAAGGAAAGAGTGGGAACAATATATGTATAGAAAAGTAGGAAACGCTAAATAGGAGAGAGTAAGGAGCAAAAAATTGTAAAAAAATCAAAAATCAAAAGTCAAAAGATATTGGGGAAAAAAATAAAAAAATAAAAAAATGTGACTTCCATTCCAAACTTTTGTCTTCTCTTAATTTATTTCTCTTCTATCTCTTTGTTCCTTCCATATTTCATTAATCTTTTCTATTGACATTTTTTTCATATTCTATCAACAGGCCCCAATTTGTACTTTTTATTGGTCTTCCTTCATTTCTCTTTAACAAGAAAGTTAATTTGTCCATATCTTTTATTTCCTTAAGCTTATTAATCCAGTCCTCTGTATCCGGGACTACTTCTTGTTTCCATAATTTTGCATAAGAGATTCTTGCTGCAGTTACTATATAAGTGAATAGTCTATCTGTATTATCGTCGAGACTGAGGTCAGAGTCCGTAATTCCCAGTAGATAATATTCTGGTTTCTTCTTAAATTTTCTATTCAAAATTTTCTGAGATTCTTCATGTATCCTTGTCCAGAATTTACTGGCACTCTTGCGAGTCTACCACATGTGGAAAAAGATTCCCTCCTGATCGTGGCATTTCCAACATTTGTTTGATGTATTTTTATACATCAATCCTAGTTTCTTTGGTGTGATGTACCACCTATGGAACATTTTTAGCCAATTTTCTTTCAAATCCGATGCGTATGTATATTTTAGTTTTTTTATTCCAAATCTGTTCCCACTCCCTAAAATGGATCGGTCTTTTCAAGTTTTCTGCCCATTTAATCATGCATTGTTTTACTTCTTCAGTTTCAGTTGCCCAATCTAATAGTTTATTATATGTTTTGTTATTATTATTTTCTTTGTTTGCAATATTTTGTCACATATTCCTTCTTCTAAGTTAAATCCAGTCTTTTTATCTTTATGATAATATTCTTTGATTTGTAAATAATGCAGCCATGATATATTTTTAAATGATTTTTTCAGTTCTTCATGGGACTTTAACTCTGTTGTATTTTTCATTAAGATGTCTTTGTATGTGGGCCATATTTGCCAACCTAGTAGTCTCCCTTGGTTGGCTTCCATTGGAGAAATCCATAGGGGAGTTTTCGTATAAAAATATATTTTATATATTTTTGCCAAGTTTTCAATAAGGATGATCTCACAAAGTGCTTGCCAAAATTCTTTTCCCTTTTCTCTTTTTCATACCATAAATAAGCATGCCAACCTACTCGTAGATCAAACCCTTCTAAATTTAAAGTCTTTTCTTCCTTAAGGGTCCTCCATTCCCTAATCCAAGATAAAGCACAGGCTTCATGATACATTCTTAAGTCCGGGAATCCAAATCCTCCTCTTGTTTTTTTGTCAATTAATGTTGTAAGCGTAATCCTTGGTTTTTTCTCTTTCTAGACAAATTTCAACAAGTCTTTATTCCATTCCTTAAATTTTTTTCTCCGTTCAAATTATTGGTAAGTTAATTACTCTGGGCAACTTACACAATTAAAATAAACAGGTTACATAGTCACCGCTTGTTAAAGGCACACATCAGCATCATAATTTATTTGCAAGGGCTTCCTAGGACTTAAAAATAACTGCAAGGGTTCTCCCAAGGCAAGAAAGACTCAGAAAGGCAACCACAGAACTCCCAAAGACCATGCTTGTATTACCTGCAAAATAGGATAAAAATTATTTCCAGTATCTTTTTTAGACGGAATGATTTCCTAAAATGAGTTGTAAATGGCACATTTAAAAGAAACTCCCTCCCTCCCTTTGATATCCCACCTTTCTTCTGATGAATACATTGTGGAGAATTTGGGAGGTGGCTTGAAGGCTTGGAGACCACAAAACCATCTTTGAAGCCTCTTGTGGTCCATTGACCATATTCCATATATACCAACTTTTGTTCTAGGTTCATAGGTTTTCCCCCCACATTGAGTTTCTAAATGGATGTTAACAGAAGAAGTGTAAAGAGAAGAGCAAAAATATAAAACAAAAAATGAGAGAAGCTATGGTTATGTAAGAATACACACACCTATGCAGTTGGCCCTCCACATTTGCATGTTTACCTTTTGCAGTTTTTCATTCAGAGGATTTACTATGCATTTTACTCATTATCAAGGTTACTGTGTTTCATCATGGTTGCATTAATGCATATGAATGTTACAGTCATCATAGCTTTTAACTGAATTTTAGTTTTTATTGGTCATTGAAAACTGTGCAAGTTAAAGGATGGTACATCCAGGGCATCTCAACTTCTCTAATATGTAAATATCTCCAACTTGCTGTCAGCATGTTGCAGCGGAAAACCGAAGCCAAGAGGACATTCTTCAGCTATGACGCTGATTTAGAGCAGATAATGCAAGGAGATTTGAATGAAGGCCTCTTCTGATAAGCAGAGTGTTTCCAAAATGAGCAACCAAAGCTCTTAATGCAAAGGGATTGCATTTCCATTACTCACAAATTATTTTCTTCATTGAACCAACAAGGAGGCATGATGTTTGGACCCAAAGGTTAAAATAACATAATTATTCTGATTATTATGATCATTACGCTGTTAGTTACATTTGCATAGCATTGCCACTGGGTAGAGGAGGGTTGGGCTATCTGTCCCCTTTCCTACGGATTGCAGCAATGCCTTGGGGGATATCATGGGGTGCTAGACCTGGTCAGTAGGTAAAGCGGATGGCGAGAACTCCCTTTTTATCTTGCTGGCATCTGTTCTCTTCTCCGTTCTATAACTTTTCTCAAAGAATGATAGAGTTGGGAGGGAGCACAAGAGCCATGTAGGAAAAGCATAATCCAAGCCTTCCCAATAGATGGCCATCCGATTTCTGCTTTAAAATCTCCAGAGAGGGAGAATCTCTCCTTCCACCAATTCTTCTCTTTCCTTCCCTTTTTTCTTGTACTGCATATTTCCAACAACATCAGAAAAATGGTAACTCCTGCCCAGGATTTTAATCTGAATGTCATGAAATCTTTCCAAGGGTCCAAACCTATTAAACATCTGGATTAAGGAGCATCCAGTGGCGCAATACTTTAAACCCCTGTGCTGGCAGGACTGCTAACCAAAAGATCATGGTTTGATTCCAGGGCGCAGGGTGAGCTCCCATCTGTCAGCTCCAGCTTCTCATGCAGGGGCATGAGAGAAGCCTCCCACAGGATGGTAAAATATCCAGGCATCCTCTGCGTTATATCCTTGCTGACAGCCAATTCTCTCACACCAGAAACAACTTGCAGTTTCTCAAGTCACTCCTAACACCAAAAAATATCTGGATGAAGACCCTGCCGCAATGATATAAAAGCATTTGCAATTCTGAAAACCCTACCACTAGGCAAATAGGAACTATTTATTTGACTTCCAGTATTTGCATGTGTGTGTGTGCTGCACATATAACATGCTGGGCATATAAATCAATATCTGTGCATTGGGAAAATGCATGTAGAAACTAGTCATTTCTTATTCTCCTTGTTGGTGATCTATTTCATTTTTTCTTCTATTTATTTATTTATTTATTTATTATTTGCACTTGTTAGTCGCCACTCCCGGTGTGGCTCGGGGCAACTTACAACAGTGGAAGCACAGTTTAAAAATACAGTATTACACAATAAAATGCAATAAAAACACAGTAATATACAATAAAAACACAGCAAGCACAATAAAATACACAGCAAAGCACAATTCATCAGGGTTGCATCCAGCGCGGAATGGATAGCCAAGAAACTGCAGTCTTAGACCCCAAAGGCCTGCCAAAACAGGAGGGTTTTGCACGCCTTCCGGAACGTCATTAGATCTTTAAGAACACGGACATCGGAAGGCAGTGCATTCAACAGAGTAGGGGCGATCACCAGGAAGGCCCTTCGTCTTGTGGCCATAGGGTGGTACGTTTTGAAGCTGGGAACCTCCAAAAGTTGGCACAACTCAGAACGTAATGGCCTAGTGGGACAGTATGGGATGAGGCGGTCCCTAAGGTACACTGGCCCCAGACGGTTCAAGGCCTTAAAGGTGAGTACCAACACTTTGAAGGTGATCCGGACTTCCACTGGCAACCAATGCAGCTCGTGCAAAATGGGTGCTATGTGGCTGTATTAACACAAGTGGGGAACCGTGTGTATACACTAAAGCAAACGCACTACGGAAATTGTAAATAGTATCTATATATTAATGCACATATAATAATCAATATCATGGAAGTATATATTTCAAATAACAACACGAATAATCCTGCAAGCTTGCGCACAATACCCCGAGCTGGAGTTCCTACCGGTAGTGTGAAGTCCAAACAAACAGTGAATATACTCCCAGTGGGATATAACAGTTCTGTCCAGGCAAAATCCAAAAGGTGGAGAAATTAATTTTCGTCAAAGGACCATTTGTAATCCATCCCCGATGGGAAATTGTAATCCATGCACGGTAGGAAGCCCTCTAAATAAAGCCCCAATTGGCGGTAATGGTGACACAAGCCTCAGTTTAAAGCCCCAATGGGCAGAAAAGCCGCTGCAACAAAGACGGGCTGCTCCGATAGTATTCAGGTGGAGTCAGTCGGCGTTGCAGAGTTTCCACGTTTCAAGGCGGATCAACAAGCCTCAGTTTGAAGCCCCAATGGGCGGGAAAGCCGCTGCAACTTAGCGGGCTGCTCCGGTAGTGTTCATGCGGAGTCAATCGATGTTGCTAAGTATCCACATTTCAAAGAGGGCCGACAAGGGAGTGGATACCCCGGAATTCCTCTTCTCGTTTCGACCTCGCGGTCTTTATCAAGGCCAAGCGGAAATCATGAGATAATGTGCTCAAATACACGTATTGGTGGCAAATACATCAATCTGTAACATCAAAATGAATAGTAGTGATACAATATACCATAAACACGGTGTTAGATTCTTACAAAATGTAAATAATATATATAATATTAGAGTAGTCAGTAGTTACCTTCAGTCTATGGCTCAATTGTACAAACACAAATGCGTCATAGTGGTCAGAGCAAAGTAAACCCTTTGCTGTCCATGGAGACTCAGGTCTCCATGGTCAGCAAAACCTCGTTCTACCATCTACGACAGGCTAGGCGACTGGCACCCTACCTGTCCAGGAATGACCTGGCCACCCTGATCCAAACGACGGTCATCTCGAGATTAGACTACTGTAACGCCCTCTACGTTGGCCTTCCCTTGTCGACAATCCGAAAACTCAAGCTGGTGCAGAATGCCGCTGCTCGCTTGCTGGTGGGAGCACCAGTGAGGGAGCACGTTACTCCCATCCTACGGCAACTGCACTGGCTTCCCATTGAGTACCGAATTGCCTTCAAGGTGTTGGTGTTAACCTTTAAGGCCTTACACAGTCTAGGGCCTGAGTACTAGGGCCTTACCCCGTATGTTCCCCCCAGATCACTATGCTCAGAAGAGCAGAATCTGCTCCTTGTTCCATCTATCCGCTCATGCCACTAAAGCAGAATTGATGCTTTTAGCAGAAGTGATGTCAGAGGAGAGTGATGCACAGCAAAGGTTTTAGAATAACTGGCCTTAGTATAGCTAGATAGCTTGCCAGAAATCATGCTAGCAGCCAGAGACGAGAATAAGAGGCACAGCATAGAAATGTTGCAATTCAAGAACACTTTGCTCATAAGGCAATAACATAGAACAATGGGACTAAATAATTAATGCTGCGACACAGCTCTTAGCAAATAGAAATGTAATGCTGAACAGTGCTTTGTTTAATTGGGTAATGAAATGTGGTTTCATGAATGCCAGCCTATTGCAAGTTATGAAGATGGGCAGGGCCAGGGGTTTGCAGCCATTGAATGTATAAAACTTGAATGCTGGGTCTTGTTCGGAGCTCTGCCATGGCAGCCTTATGCTAGGCAGACTCCGTCAGCTGATGTATCAATAAATTGGCTTCATTTGGACCAGTATCAATTGTTGCGTCCTTCGTTCCTGTGCCCGCACGAAAGTCGCCGCCTGAGAGTTAGAAGTATTTGCCTGGGAATTTTGGGACTCCAGATATCCGCTACATCTTGGTGACCAGTCCGACGTGATGGAAAAGGCAATCCAGACGGGTCTGTAACGTTGGTGACGCAATCCTGTTGGCAGGACGGCCCTCGCTCGCAGGTGAGGCACTGGGACGACTCAGGAGGGCTGAGAAGGGGGGGGGCCCCAACCCAAACGATCGGCTGCCTGATTCGCCCCAGGGCACTGCTTACTGACCCCGAGGGACTGCAATTATAATATACGGCCAGTGAAGCCAAGGAAGAGGGAAGACCGGGGGTGCAGCTTGGTGAAGCTGTGTCTAGTGAGTAATCCGGCAGTAGAAAGCGCACAGAGAAAAGTCGGGGTGGCGGAAGTCCGTTGCACCTAGCGAGTAATCCGACATAGGGGACACACACACGCCATTTAGGGGGGCAAGCACTGAAGTGTCCCTAGCCATAGAGAAATGGGTGGTGGGAGTTCCGGAAAGCAAGGGGACGCCCTTGAGTTGTGAGGCCTTTCTGGTCTATAAGAGGGAAAGATAAAATCAAATCCTGTGTGTATGCATGAGCTAGTAAATGTTTGTTCAAAGGAAGTGCTGTGGAATTGTTAAAAGTGTGAAATTGCTTTATGTGACTGATTAAGCCAAGGCAAAGGACTGTATTTAGTTTTGAAAGAAAGAAACTCTCTTCCTTGGAGTAGAGTGTACCTAGAATGCTGATAACAGATAAAGAAGGAAAGTTGGCAGGAAGAGAGGTCATAAAGAGTCTAAGAAATGAGACTGCATATTAAAATACTGGGCTTGAAAGAAATGCCTTATATTAAATGTTATATGTTTATGTGAACAAAATGAAGTACATTCATAGGAATATATATATGTGTGTTTTAAACCTGTAAGAAAGTGTACAAAAGAATGTAATGAATGTTTTACCATAAGAAATGCATGTGTGGGAAAAATGTGTCAGGATGATGAATACTCAGAGATGTTGCATTGTAAAGATTATATATAAGAGTGTGGGTTGTGTGCCCCTGCGAAAAGATGGCGCCCGCCCAGTCCCCCTTATCTGAAAAGAATGCTTTCTCGCATACCAGTGGGGGGTGACTGCTAAGCATATGCATTTCTTAATTAATACACCAACGTGTGTGTGAATGAGGCTTCTCTCTAAATCACTAACAAGCATCTGTGGGTATGAATGATTCTGGAAAAATGAATATTTGCTTATTTATGTAAAAATCCTACTTCACTCTGTGCCTCTGTGGATAATGGAAATTTACTTGTAAAAATGTGAGATTTTACTCATTGGCGCTGTGCCAGGGCTTGGGAACGGAATGTTCCAGAGATAGAAAGAAGAGCCTGGAAGAGATTGAGATGTGAGAAGGGACCCTATTGTTTTCCAAATGTTGCAATGTGAGAAAGGACACCATGAACGCGATAGTGTTTTAAGCTGAAGGGAAAAAGAAGGTCTTTTAAAAATGCTATGAATGACATTTGGCCTGGAACTGTGTGAGAATTATTTTACAGCAACCTTTTGGAAATGAAAAATGACATTTTGGAACTATTTCTGTTTAATAACTGATTTAAAAGGAAGGCCATGATTCTCACAGCGAAATATATTTTATGGGAACAACCCTAGACATGATTTTTAGTGTGAATTAAATGCTTCAAAGTTTGTTTTCAAGCACAAGACAACTTTAAGATTTCCTTTGGATAATGAATTGTGTACTCTGAAAAGGAGATGATTTACATTGGAACAGATAGGGCTGCCTGCCCTGGAAGTTCGCCAGATTTAAGAGACTGTGTTGTTGCGTTGGAAAAGCAAGTCGTAGATTGTTATTAAACTGAAAGTACATTGGAGAAAATCTGAGAGTGAAAATGAACGAGGGATGGAATTGATAAAGGCGATTACAACAGCGACACCTAGTGTCCTTGGGAAAGTAAATTAAATGGAATATGATGTCATGATGGAATTGATAAAAGCAGATGGACAGAGAAATGTGAGATAAACCGTGGAGAGAGATTGTGAAAGCAAAAGATGTGATATCGATGGAAATCAGAGGAGGATCCTGCGACTGGGTAATTAGCTCCCCCTCTCTCTCCCCCTCTCTCTTCACTATCTTTGCTTTTCAGGTCTCAGGCCTGGAAATTATGTGGAACCCTGCTTATAAATTGATATCCATAAGAATTGGCCGGATGAGTGACTTTATTTACAGGCCTTCTTATACAGAGACTTATTTCAGAGACTACAGATTGCAGAATATAGATATTTTCCTCATTTTACTTGGAATCTAATAGACTTATTTCTTCAATCAAGGATGACTGAGATTGTTTTCTTATGCCAGAGATCAAAAGAGATAAAAGTTGGACATGAGATGGCCATCTGAGCCTAAAAATAACCAAGGCCGAACCTGCTTGGGATTGTACTAAAGGCTATATCCTTTTCAAGTTAAATGATTTCTCTTGTTGAATTGTTAAAGTGATCATTACCACCATTTAGTTTGGACTGTTAGTTTGATAAAAGATTAATTTGTTTGTGCCCTTTTAGTCAAGTGTTCAGAATCGTGTCTTTAAAAAAGGAGATGAAGATGATGTCTTTCACAGCTGGATGCCACGCCCCATTACAATGGAATGGGAGAGAGATACCATCTACCAATTGATAAAAATTCGATTGCCAAAAGATTGCAAGCTCAGGACTGTGGATATGTTGGTTGCAAATGGTCCAGGTATTGTTCATTGGAGGATTCCATTCCCTGGGGATGACTTGGAATGGGACATTGAAAGGAACTTTAGCGAAAATGTGTCAAGAAACTGATTTGAATGAAATCCAAATTCTTCTTATGATATTGTTAAAAGATTAGATATGCACCTACACTGTTTGAGATTGTTATTTATGAATTGAGATATGAAAAACCATCACAGAGAGATTCCACAGAGCTGAAAAGAAAGGAAAATGAAAAGAGGTGCAAGTATTGGTTCCAAGGGGTTTCTATTTGTTTAAAATGATGTGCTGTGTTTCCCTGTTACTGTTCTATTTATGTTTCCTCAGGTAATTTATGTGGTATTAAAACAAACAAGCTAAAAAAAATTAAAAAAAATGGAGACTTGACCCAGAGCAGTATCGGAGTAAAAAGAGCAGTGTGATGTGATATGATGTTTTCCTGTTTCCCCAAGCGAAGAGATTAAGGCCTTGGACCTATATATCGAAATCCAAAGAGATACAGATGGAAATAAGCCATTGGATAGCAGAGATGTTATTATCCAGGTGGACGATGACCAGAAAGATATGCCTGACCAAAGTTCCGGCAGGCGCGCCAAAAGGAGGTCTAAAGGAAAAGGAGAGTCAGCATCGTGGGGGGCCACTCTCCTGGGGACAGGCTGATCGAAAGACCCCCGAAGAGGAGGATAGTCATCCGAGAGTCGCCCAAAGACATGACCTTGGGACTTGGGGGTGCCAGTTTTGGGTTTTTCTGTGTATTGTATAGTTTTGTGTGTTTTGGCTCTGCTGGTGGTGTAAGACGATCCTTTGTAGGCCTCCACCAGAGAGCAGAAGTGATAAGGCTGATCAGTAAAGTGTGTTATTGGGACTGACAATTGAATCAAGATACAGATACAACATATGTTTCAGATAGTACATTGATACATGCATAAAAGAAACAGTAGGGTCATTCTCATCCCTACTTTTAAGAAGCAAGGATCCTCAAATAACGCTTGGAGGATTGCAGTTAACAAATTTAATGTCATCAGCAGTGCTGGAGGAACCCAATTACACTTTGTTTGTTTCAAAGTTAAACTCATTGCACAGATCACTATTTATGCAAAGGCCACAACTTCAGTGATGTCAAGACTCAAAATCTGTCTGACATGAGAGAGCGAGAGCTGTATCCTAACTGACCTTTGTTTGAGATAAATGAATACACCGGTGACAGTATCTGTTCAAGTTGGCAGATAAAGAGGCCCTAACTTGGAGTTCTCCTTTGTCAAATGGGCGAATAGCTACCATCCTGGGAGGTGTCAGTGTGTTGGTGTGGGCTTTCTAACCCTACCAGTGTGAATTATCAAAGGAACCCAGAGAGAGGCAGAAGAAGGGGGTTCCAGCCGGAGGAATGGGTGCTGGGTGTGATGACACAGTGACCACTAAGGATCAAATGTCTGACACCAAAAGCCCCAAAGGGTAGAAGCCGGAGCCACCACTGAGATCCTGTTTTTAGGGTCATACCCAGGAATAATAGCCCAGGGCAATCAGAAGAGCATTGTGAGGCCCACCTGTCGGTGCCACTGAAGCTGAAGAGTTAAGTCAAACGGAGATACAGCAGAAATGGCCTTAAATTAACTGGTGACAACAAAGGAGGATTTTGTGATTTTGTGCAATGAACAAAAAACAACTGCTAAATACAATCTCATAATTTGCCAAATGTGAAATGGTTAAAATCATTAGCAATGCTAATTCTTGTGATTTTCTGTTCTGTAACAATCATTTTGTTGTTTGCCATTGTTTTAAGATATTGTGCATCTACAGTGAAGAGATCAGCAGAGGCAGTCAAAAGTGTGCAAATGGTGGCAAAACTTGATTGGAAGGTAAATTGGGCTGCCCCTTGAGTGGTCCAAGCATGCTGTGTAAGTAACTCCTTGCAGCGTTACTTACAAAGAAAAAAGAGAGGAATAAAGCAGAATTGATGCTTTTAGCAGAAGTGATGTCAGAGGAGAGTGATGCACAGCAAAGGTTTTAGAATAACTGGCCTTAGTATAGCTAGATAGCTTGCCAGAAATCATGCTAGCAGCCAGAGACGAGAATAAGAGGCACGGCATAGAAATGTTGCAATTCAAGAACACTTTGCTCATAAGGCAATAACATAGAACAATGGGACTAAATAATTAATGCTGCGACACAGCTCTTAGCAAATAGAAATGTAATGCTGAACAGTGCTTTGTTTAATTGGGTAATGAAATGTGGTTTCATGAATGCCAGCCTATTGCAAGTTATGAAGATGGGCAGGGCCAGGGGTTTGCAGCCATTGAATGTATAAAACTTGAATGCTGGGTCTTGTTCGGAGCTCTGCCATGGCAGCCTTATGCTAGGCAGACTCCGTCAGCTGATGTATCAATAAATTGGCTTCATTTGGACCAGTATCAATTGTTGCGTCCTTCGTTCCTGTGCCCGCACGAAAGTCGCCGCCTGAGAGTTAGAAGTATTTGCCTGGGAATTTTGGGACTCCAGATATCCGCTACACCACCTTTCCACAACCAGGCAGCGAGCTTTTTCTGCTGCGGCCCCTGTGTTGTGGAACTCCCTTGCGGACGACACTCAAGCCATTCCAGAACTAGCCCCTTTCCAGAGGGCTTGCAAGACAGCCCTTTTTAGATTGGCTTTTAATTAAGTTGGCCTGGTCTGGCATGTAATGTATGTGACTTTTATATTGTTTTAGGTTTTATTGTGTGTTATCTGCTTTTATTATACGCTGTTGTTTTATTGTATGCTGTGATCCGCCCCGAGCCTGCAGGGAGGAGCGGAATATAAGATTGAATAAATAAATAAATAAATAAATCATGAAGTAGGTAGGTTTTATAGAATGGTTAAAGTGACTCACGTGAGTAGCGCAGTGATCCCTAATTTCTCATTAAGCCCATGAGGCACACCTGTACAGAAATTGATTATTTGGCGTGTTTATGCCCTAATTAGGGCCGAATTAAGGTCGCCCTGGGAGGAGATAGTGACTTTTTTGTCATGTGGCTGGCCATGGGAGCGCCACCCAGCAGTCGGGCTGCTGCATTCTGTACCAGTTTCAATTTCCGGATCACCAGTAAAGGAAGGCTAACATAGAGAGCATTATAGTAGTCCAGTCTCGAGATGACTGTGGCTTGGACCACTGTGTCTAGGTCGTGGCGGGAGAGGTAGGGAGCCAACTTCCTTGCCTGCCATAGATGGAAGAAAGCAACTCTTCTGACGATGGAGATGTGCGCCTCCATCATCAGTTGAGAGTCCAGAGTGATGCCTAGACTTTTTACTGTTGACGACAGACGTAGTATCGCGCCGTCCAGGGAAGGAAGTTGGATCTACACCCCACCCAGACGACCCAGCCAGAGGATCTCCGTCTTAGCTGGATTCACCTTCAACTTACTGGCTCACAGCCATCCAGTGACGGCTTCAAGGCACTGATGGAAATTATCAGGTACGGTTTCAGGCCTGCCCTCCATCCCCAGAACGAGCTGGGTGTCATCCGCATATTGGTGACACACCAGCCCAAAACTACGGACCAGCCGAGCAAGTGGTCAGACATATATGTTAAATAATAGAGGGGAGAGGATTGCCCCCTGGGGCACCCCACAGTAAAGTGGGGAGCCCCCAGAGACATCCCCGCTGCTCTTCTCTTGCTGCGAGCGGTTCCGGAGGAAGGAGGACAGCCAATCTAGTACTGTCCCCCTCACTCCGGCTCCGGCAAGGCGGTGTGTCAAAAGATCGTAATCGACAGTATCGAACGCTGCCGTGAGGTCCAATAACACGAGCAGTGCTGATCGGCCCTGATCGAGCTGGCACCACAGCTTATCTGTGATGGAGACCAGGACCGTCTCCGTCCCGTGCCCCGAACGGAAGCCGGACTGGAAGGGGTCTAACCAAGTAGCGTCACCTAGGAAGGACTGCAACTGCTCCATTGTTGCCCTCTAAATTACCTTGCCCAGAAACGGTAGATTCTAAGCTGGGCAGTAATTGGAGGGGACCGTAGGATCTAATCCCGGCGTTTTCAGCAATGGAGTGACCACAGCCCTCTGGAAACACTCCTTGCTCAAAGGAGGTGTTAATTAGTCTCAACAGAGGGTCTCGTAACCCCTCCAGGCAAGCTTTCACAAGCCAGGAGGGGCACGGCTCGAGGGAGCATGTGGTTGATCTAGTTGCAGTCACTACCCTATCGACGGACTCTGCATCCAGTGGCTGAAACCGGTCGAAGGTGGGCCCAGCAAGAGGCCATGGAGTCTCAAGCTCACTGACTGTATCAAGAGTGATCGGAAGGTCCTGACGGAGGACAGAAATCTTGTCCACAAAAAAGCTCTGGAAAACCTCGGCGGAAAGGGCCATCATTGTTTGGGATGGTAGGGACCATTGTTAAGGACCTAATTACTTTGAACAATTGCGCCGGGTGTGAGCTGGCAGACGCTATCAAGGTTGCATAGTACAAATTTTTAGCTTCCTTGATAGTACGCTCATAAGTATCCATGCAAACCTTATAAGCTGATTTCAGGCCTCCGTCACGGAGTTTCCTCCACTTGCTCTCTAGCCATCTCTTCGCCTGCTTCATCGACCGGGGTTCTTCGGTAAACCAAGGAGATCGATTCCGGCGGGGTCTGAGAGGACGTCTAGGGGCAACCTCCTTTGACAATGCACAAGCAGCGTAAAAACTATCAAAGTTCCCCCAGTCATGTATCTCTAGGCCAAGAAAAACTTTGCATGATACATTGTTGGAACTGTAGATATCTTCCTGAGGACTCTGCATGGGCTGCTAAAATTGTCCTCACACCCAAAAGCAGATAATAATAATAATAAACTTTATTTATACCCCACCCTTGCTCTCTCCCTTGTTCCCACTAATCTTGTCTGTGATAGTGGGAGAGGCAAGAGGAGAGTCTCCCCGGAGGATCAAAGAGGTCATGCAGGTTGGTGGCAGGAGATGCGGTCACGAAGTTGAACGTTTTTATATCAAATGGCAAAGTGATGTTAAACTCTGCCATCTAAATAGAACAGGGGTGGGATTAATATGTGATTTTTTTTGAAAATGGACAGTGCCATTATCCTGGAATGTTTTAGAAACCCTGGAAGGTGGACTCTGGCTCAATAAACATTTGCACAGTTTTATGAAAAATCTACATACAATCTAGGAGGTTATTTTAGCACAAAAACAACAAGAGCAACAAAAGACTTTCTGTGTCAGATTGTGCTGAAAATAATGTCTTTGTACAAAACTGTTTTGTTAACACACAAAAGTCATATATAGACATTGCCCAGAATAACTCCCAAATTTGGAGAAGTCTCCTGAAAGTGCAGTTTTGGAAAAATGTTGCTAAAACTATTTGATCCTTCCAATGAGAATGAAATTAGCAAAGAATTACATTCTAATTTAGCGTATGGATCACCATTACTTTTTGGCCAGAAAAAAGGAACTGTCTTATATCACTGGGACAATCCCAATTAAATTGTTGTTGTTGTTGTTTATTTATACCCTGCTTTATCTCCCCAAAGAGGACTCAAAGCGGCTTGGCATAAAAGCATCGGTATCCAATTTAACATATATAAATATACTAACATTAAAACAGAAATAAACACAAACAGTATTTTTTTAAAATCAGTTAACATCCATCAGACATATTCAAAGTTCAAAACCACAGAACCCCGACTAGATCTCAAACACTAGTCAGATTTGTTAGTGCTGCATGTTTTAATTCTGTTTTTAAAATGTTTTGTTTTAGTCCACTGGCTCTTGTGACTCCCCGGGAGTCGGCGGTGTAGAAGTCCCAAGAATAAGTATAAATAAATAAATAAGATTTGGCCATGATAGTCCATACTCTAGTTACATCCCAAACAGACTACCACAACACGCTCTATGTGGGGCTGCCTTTGAAGACTGTATGGAAGCTCCAAATGATCTGACGGGTGGCAGCCAGATTGCTCACCAGAGCGAGGTACAGGGAGCTCACCCCTCCCCCTTCCCCATTACACTAGCTCCACTGGTTGCCAGTCTGCTACCGAGCACAATTCAAAGTGCTGGCTTTAGCCTATAAAGCCCTAAATGGTTCCAGCCCAGCTTACCTGTACAAATGTATCTCTCTCTATGAACCATCTTGGAGGTTAAGATCGTTCGGGGAGGTCCTGCTTGCAGTCCCGCCTCCTTCTCAGTGGTGGTCCCTTGGCTATGGAACTCCCTTCCCAATGAGATCAGCGCCCTCCCTCCTGACTTTCAGGGGGAAAAAACCATAAACATGGCTGTGGAATCAAGCATCTGGGCAGTAAGCAATACAAGGAACGAACATGTGCGATTGTTATTTGATATTGGAATGGCCTGGACTATTCTTTTGGATCATGTGATTTTAATGTTTATATTAATATGTTTTTAATTCTAGGTTTTAATGTGTAGATGTAGTTAAGTTTTATTATTTAACTGATAGTTTTATGTTATTGTGGCTGTATGTTAGGTTTTCATGTTTTGTAAGGCATTGAATTTTGCTGTGAACATGTTGAAAACTGTTTTGAGTCTCCCCTGGGGTGAGAAAAGTGGCAAATAAATAAATAATCTTTAAAAGCCTGTTTGAATAAAAAGCTTTGAATAAAAATTAACCCTTTGCCATCATATTTCTGCACCAGTTTCTCTCTTGTCCTCCCAATTTCCCCTTTGTCCCAGACTTACTTCAAATGCTGAAAAGTGAGTTCAAAGGGAAAAGGAGATTAAAAAGTAAAGGTAATTTCAGTTGTGTGCAACTCTAGGGGTTGGTGCTCAAATCAATTTTTAAGCCAAAGAGCCGGCGTTGTCTGTAGACACCTCCAAGGTCATGTGGCCAGCATGACTGCACGCCCACATTCATTCAGTTAAGTCAGATTGCATTCATTTAAATCAGTGGTTCCCAAACTTTTTTGGCCTACCGCCCCCTATGTATTAATATTTCTACCTTTTTGTAAAATATAATAAAGTTGTAAATTAGAAACATTGAAGTTTGAAATTATGAAACTATTTATTGAACTTAGAATAGAAAGGTAATACAAAAAAAGTTAAAACATTCGAAATCATCTTAATGAGAAGGATGAACCTGGCATGCTGCTACCAATCTAGTAATCCTCGGCTCTATTTTCATCAGCAGTAATCTCAAATCATCGCGATTGACTATTTTGTAATTGGTTTCTTTTTTTGTTAATAAATTGGTTACCGCACTGAATCCACGTTCCACTAAATGTGTTGAAGGACATTATTATTAGTAAGACTCAACCAGTTGGAAGGGAACCCCAGAGGTATTATTATCCCTTGCTTGGCGAGAGGAGGAGGAGGGAGCAGGAGGAGGGAAAAAGAGACACACACACAGAGATGGATGGTAGCCTGTCGTCTGGCTCACGGCACCGCCTCCACCGCCCCCTTACAGGGGTTCAGCGCCCCCCACCAGGGGGTTGTACCGCCCACTTTGGGAACCACTGATTTAAGTCAAGGAGGGGGCAGGAGCTTACCTTTCCTAATAAGCAAAGGCAAATCACTCCTAGTTTGTGCGTTCTTCCTCACTAATAAGGTGGGGACGAGAGAGAGGGCCTTCTCTGTGGTGGCCCGTCGGCTATGGAACTCTCTCCTGAGTGAGATTAGATCTGCCCCCTCCCTCCTGTCCTTTAGGAGGCTGGTAAAATCTTGGCTTTGGAAAGAAGCATTCCCAGAATAAGGATCGGGATTGTTTTTGGAAAAATTGAATAACCATGTATACTGGACTGAACTGAATTTGATTTTATCTGGCGATTTGGCTTGAATGTACTTTATCTATAGGTATTTTATTTATATGTATTTTAACTTTGTATGGTGATATGATGTTTTAATTTTTATTGACTGCATCGAATTCTTGCTGTGAGGCCAGTCTGAGTCCCTCCTTGGAGGTGAAAAGATCGGGATATAAAAGTTTTAAATAATAAATAATAATAACTTTTGCTGTCTTGACGACACTTTGATGTTGCTTTGGTCACATGAACTTTCATATGTGAAATGTGGAAGAGCATGTGGAGTTTTTCCGGAGACACGAAAACCATCTCCGGGGTCGCATGAAACCCTTGGCCACTCCTTGCTCACCCCACTGTATGGAATCAATTGAAAAATGATAAGGTTGGGAAGGAGCTTCTTAAAAAGAAAACCAAAGCCTTCAACATGTGTTCTGGGCTGGCCGGATTCAAGAGGAAGGCTTTAAACTTCCCGTGGGAGTACCCTTTCACAGTCCCTTCCTAATCCTCTGGAAATCGCCTGTTCTCTACAGCTGTTGAGTTTCCCAATAAACAATTTGTTCAATTATTCTTGGCAGGGCTATCATGGGCTGCCTCAAAGGCCCCCACCCCCAGTCCTTTGGCCCACTTCAATAGCCCCAGACCACAACAAGATGGCCAACCGAGGCCAAAGTCTATTTGAAACCTACCATACTCATCCCACAGTTGCACATTCTGTGCCTACAGCCATGTTTTATCCCCCCCCCCCCATCTCATTTCTATTTGGTTTATGTTCCAAAGTGTTTAGAGGGGCTTCAGACCAGTGGTAGAGGTGCAATGAGGCTGGGGGAGACCGGGAGACCAGAAATGCCATTGCAGCAGCACCGGAGTGCTTGTGCGATAGGATAATTGTAAATGAAAGAGAGATTAGCCAAGGCTGTCGGGACAAATGCTTCCAAAATGGTTTCTAAAGTGCTGGCGGTGTGTTCTAACAGAAAAAGTCAGCTGCAGCTGCTGTCTCCATGGCAATGGTTGGCAACAAAGGCCCCGCTGGGATCCCATTATGAAAATGTAAGATCTGACAAGCAGCTAGTCAGAGGGACGAGATGACAGACAGGGTCAGATCTGCGTCATATAAATGGACTGGTAATTAACGCAATTTCTTTCCACATTTGTCTCCCTCCGCCGTCTCTGCCCACCCAATGGGGCCTTTGCGGAAACATTAAAACCCAACTAATAAATGGCTTACAGCTGCTGAAAGATGAGCCCTGTCTGGCTGCAGCTCTGACGGTCACCTGCTGTCCTGTCCTCGCCACCACCCCGTCATTGATCTTCCAAAGGGTCCGGGCTGCGGCTCTTCGAGAGCATGGCTAGGAATCCAACACTGCGCAGAAATCCACAAATTGTCCAGATTCCAGGAAGGCATACCCTGTCCCAGATCCCAAACAGTGCGACCATTGTCTTGGCAACAATGCAATACAAGTGCATCTGTGGTTTCACCCAGAGCACTCCTATATGTTTAATGCTTATTTCACCTGTACTGTTTACATAGCACACATCTGGAAAAAGATAGCAGATCGGGCACATCACCCCTGAAAGGCTTATTTCCACATTTCAGAAGCTACTAGTGTAGAGACAACAATAAGTGTGGGATGAACCAGCGGGAACACCACAATCGCCATCTATAGAAAGCAAACTGCTTCGGCATCTTCTAGCTTGCATGTTATCCCTCATTAATAAACTTTGCCAACTTGACTGTATTCTGATGTTGCTCAACTTCACATGCCCTGGTTTTTAATCTGTGAAGTGTTAGAGGGTATGTGACAACAATATCGATCTACATAGGCATTTTGGCATAATGTCTATTGTTTACTCATGGTCATCTTCATTACTTTTGAAAGTTTGCTTATTGTTTCAATACTCTTCTCTTTTTTTTACTTTAGGCATTGCCAATTGCGGTTTTTTGGCCATTTAAAATAATTTATAAGAGAGAACCTATGAATGCGAGAGCTGGACCATAAGGAAGGCTGAGTGAAGGAAGATAGATGCTTTTGAACTGTGGTGATGGAGGAAAATTCTGAGAGTGCAATACACTGGAAGTCTATACTCCATGAAATAATGCTTGACTCCTCATGGGAGGAAAGGATATTAGAGCAAAGATGAAGTGCTTTGGTCACATAATGAGAAGACAGGAAAGCTTGGAGAAGATAATGATGCTGGGGAAAATGGAAGGAAAAAGGAAGAGGGGCTGACCAAGGGCAAGGTGAATGGATGGTTTCTTTGAAGTGGAGCCCCTGGTGGTGCAACATGTTACAGCTGAAATGCTACTAGACTCACAGTGTGCCCCTTCTCCTTTAGTGTCCCCCACCAGTGTTTTCAAACTCTCTCATCAATCTCTCCCCTCCCCCTTCGGCTCCATACCTGTTACAATATCCTGTCTTTTAAAATATATTATTATACTAATTTCTAATCTAATTTTAAATAACTGCTTACTGGGGAGTTGTCCTTCCCCTCTCAGGGCGCTTGTGCCCGCTTTGTGCTGGTCAGTGACCGTAATAAAGTTTTGTTGTTGCTGTTGACTCCTCATGGGAGGAAAGGATATTAGAGCAAAGATGAAGTGCTTTGGCCACATAATGAGAAGACAGGAAAGCTTGGAGAAGATAATGATGCTGGGGAAAATGGAAGGAAAAGGAAGAGGCGCTGACCAAGGGTAAGGTGGATGGATGGTTTCTTTGAAGTGGAGCCCCTGGTGGTGCAATGGGTTAAACTATTTGTAATGAAGTCGATATGTGTATTGCGGGGACACTGTGGATGAGCTCCCTCTATCAGCCCTAGTTCCCCATGGAGGGACATCCCACAAGGATGGTGAAACATCAAAACATTTGGGCGTCCTCTGGGCAATGTCCTTGCAGACTACCAATTCTCTCACACCAGAAGTGACTTGTAGTTTCTCAAGTTGCTCCTGACATGAAAAAAAATTCCTTGAAGTGACTGGCTTGACCTTGGAAGAGCTGGGGGTGGCGACAGCTGAGAGGGAGCTCTGGCCTGGGCTGGTCCATGAGGTTACAAAGTCAGAAGCAACTGAATGAATAAACAACAAACAAGAGAGAAAAGCAGAGTGGAAAGCTGAGGCTGACAGAAGCATGTTAATGACATTTGGCTCGCGGTGTTTACAGTCCACTGAATTCCATAGCACTTCCATGTTGCCATAACGTCCAGTACACAAAACAGTTTAAAAATTAAACATTATGTTATTCACTTCAACCCAATGCCCTAATTTTAAGGAGTTCATTCTGATGTAGAGGGTTTGAAAAAATAGCTCTTCCAAATTCACTTTCATTGGATAGAAGACGGTTGTACCTTCAGCCCCTGATTGTTATACTGGATTTGAACCATCTCACTGCAGTGGAATTCAAAGTGGATAAAAGTGATTCATTGCCATGTTTCGGACATTTGGACCCTTCCTCCATTCATCATTTTAAAGCACAGATGGACGTTAACACATTCCATATTCTTCCGATGAAAACCTGGCAGGAGGAAGGCCAGCGATCTCATTTCACTCTCCCAGTGCTGACTTTGATGCCCAAACAGCCCTCCTTCGATTTCCAAGGTTCCGTTTTTCCAACAGGTTCTGCATCTCTGGACGCGCTTGCAACTTCAAAACCCACCCGTACAAAGCTCATGGCATTTGCCGATGGGGGAATAGGTCGAGATCAGACAGGCCATGTTGATGCCAGGGGGCTGCATGCTGGAGATTGCTCCAGCACCCTTTCAGAATGGGGACCTCCACCTGGCAAACTGAATTACTGAGCAAGACTTCAACTCTCAGTGACCTCTTAGAAGTGCACTCACATTTAAGCCAACCCGCCTCCAAAATACGTATAATCCCCTTTGTCTAATGCAACCACTCACAATACCATCTTCACTGCAAGTATAAGGCACATGGGGCTTCTCTCAAAAACCACCTTGTTGGTAGATATGCTCCTTGGGTTTCAGATAGCTCTAAACTCTTGAGTCCAGTGACACTTCATATAGGAAGCAGATGATGGGGTGAACACAGAAAGCATTTCTTTCTGGAGGCAATTGCTCTTTGGAAAGGACTGGTGGCATGACAGCGGTGGGTTCTTGCCCACCACAACAATGCCTTCGGGATGTACAGAGCCAGCTCCCATTAAAATTAATAGGCTGGATCTTCTCCTTAATGTTATAAAAGGTTTTCCTTCTTCCAGCTGGTCTTAGGGGAGTATGTTAAACTTGATGAAAATATGCCCTGAGGAGGTCAAATTCGGTTTGCATTAAAATTAAAAGCAACTTGTAACTGGAGAGAGGGTCAACTTTAGAATGGTTTGTGTATGTAGGCATGTGGTGGGAGCAAGTGACCCTGGAAATGAAACAAACCCTATTATGTGGCCCTCAAAGGGTTGATATAAACAAAACAGAGAAAAGATTCCCCAAAGTACATGGACAAGAGGCCACTATAAAAAATACAATAATATAAACCATAAAAATGTTTTTCATATATATGCTATGGTAATAGAACATTCAATGTACAAACAAGGCTTATTGAAGTTCAAAGTATACTTAGTAATGAATCAAAATACAAGTCTCTTAACCAAAATCTTACTTACAGATGATTCCTAAAGCAGAATCCACCAGTTTTGACTGTGTCCGGTGGTAGTATGTGAAAGTACAGAAGTCATAGAATATCCAATTTACCAATATAGAAAGTTATTCGAATAAATGAATGTATAAGTATCGACCTACAGAGAATACATATGAGTGGCTAGAAAACATAGTATAAGACAAAAATTACCAGGTGTAGTAGAAACATCAACTACAGGAGCATGAATACTCACCTAAGTTCTCCTACAAGGGTGCTCTGCTACTAGTTTGATTCCACCTGAGGAAGACTCTCCCAGAACTTTCCAGGAGAACACCTGGACACTCAAACCCGCTCCCCAAAAGGCACCAAAACAAAAGAACTTACCTGGCCTCCATTAGAAATGATGCACCGGGAGAAAGAGGGGAGGCAGGAGTGATTTTCCTCCCCCCACTTTCTCCTGATGTGTCATTTCTACGTGCCAGGAGAGCTCCAGTACCCCTCTAATGGGGGCCAGGTAAGTTCTTTTGTTATTTAAATAGCTTTTGGGGCTTTTGGGGAGGGGGTTGGTGTTCTCATGGTTTTCCTGGCTAATTTAGCCCAGAAAACTGTGGGACTACTCTCTGGACTGCAGTCCAGACACTGGAAGTAGTGGCTTTATCCTGTGTCTTCCAAGAAGGCGTGGAATAAATCCACTAACAAATTGATTTGCCACAAACCAGGGTTTTCCTGGTTTGTAGTGAATTAATTCAGTTCCTTTTAATTGCAGGAACTCCCATGTTAAAGGGGCTGTCTGAATGTGCCCTGAGAGTCACATGTCTCTGTGACATAAGAAAGAGCCATGAGCAAAACCTCTCCTGGTTAGCTGATTCACACCCTTTAATGCTCCAGTTGTTTTACATTCAATTTTGAGAATCCCTCATTGCTGGCTAGGGTCTCTAGAAGTCCAAAAGTGTTGGACAACCAACCTTTAATTGTTTGACTATTTGACTGCTAGTATATTACTTCTTCAGCACAACTAGCATTGCTAATTAGTGGAGTTTAAAAAAAATGACACCAAAGGACATACATACACTCTTAACATGTTACAGATTACAACTGCAGCAGTTTGCTTTTGCCTGATGTTATAGGGAAGGGCAAGACCTCACCCTCCTCTCCTCTTCCCTCATTGAATTAATTGAGTACAAACTATTTTTTCAACTTTAAACACAGTTTGCCGCCATTGAAACAAGCTGGGAGGGAGAGAAGGAAGCTAGGGATAACATCTGGACTGTCTTTGCAAAGTCAGGACTGTTGTCAGGTTTGGAGACAACTATGTCATGCTAGCAGAGGGGTGCAATATGCGAGATAATCTTAATCTCTTGAAATAGATTCCAGTCCGCACAGCCATTAGACATCAACTCCAAGTGGTAGATGTCAAAGGAAGGCAGTGATGACTTACAAAATTGATCTGTGCGGGCCAAATAGTTTTTCCCGTGCCTTCTAAATTAGCTTGCAGGCCTCAGATGTGATGGAAGACTCTGTTACCTTGACAGCATGGAAGTAAGATTCAGGCCACATCTACACTGCCATATAATCCAGTTTTTGAATGAAGATTATCTCCTTTGAACTGGATCATATGGAAGTAGAGACTCATATAGTCCAGCTCAAAGCAGATAGTCTGTACTCAGAAACTGGATTATATGGCAGTGTAGACTCATGTAGCCCAGCTCAAAGCAAATAGGCTGGATTCAGGAACTGGATTATATGGCAGCCTCCGGTTTGGCATATGGAACAGAGATAGGGATATATTTTGTCCTTTGCCTTA